>OY744549.1:54365665-54455665 GCA_963556195.1 Sepiola atlantica | reverse complement strand
GCCTTGGGCCTTGCTTGGGCATCCTTACATCAAGTGGCTTGTCCTTCCTTACATCAAGTGGCTTGTCCTCGAGTCGCCTTGGGCCTCCGTACATCAAGTGGCTTGTCCTCGAGTGGCCTTGGGCCTTGCTTGGGCCTCCTTACATCAAGTGGCTTGTCCTCGAGTGGCCTTGGGCCTCCGTACATCAAGTGGCTTGTCCTCGAGTGGCCTTGGGCCTTGCTTGGGCCTCCTTACATCAAGTGGCTTGTCCTCGAGTGGCCTTGGGCCTTGCTTCGGCCTCCTTACATCAAGTGGCTTGTCCTCGAGTGGCCTTGGGCCTCCGTACATCAAGTGGCTTGTCCTCGAGTGGCCTTGGGCCTTGCTTGGGCCTCCTTACATCAAGTGGCTTGTCCTCGAGTGGCCTTGGGCCTCCGTACATCAAGTGGCTTGTCCTCGAGTGGCATTGGGCCTTGCTTGGGCCTCCTTACATCAAGTGGCTTGTCTTCGAGTGGCCTTTGGCCTTGCTTGGGCCTCCGTACATCAAGTGGCTTCAACCCTGTACCTGTTTTACAAGTATTTCCATGGAATGTGCTCAGATGTACTCACTGCACTTGTACCAACCCTAACGTAAATGCTCCCGACTAACAGCAAAATCACACCCCTTCACTATAGATTTCTCTAGGTTCCGGAAGATAATTTCACCCTCTATTTATACTAGTATCGGGTGTTAGGGTTAAGGTATAAATAGGTTCTAAAACTCAGTTTTTTAATACATGAGGATTTTCTGAGAATTTAAATGCTAGAAATGGCTTTCTATTCGACAGTTTAAATGCTTCTAAATTCCTTTAAAATAATTTATTCTATTTTTTTTTTTAACTATTACAAAAGTTTAAAATCGCTTATTTCTTTATAAAGAAACCGAAATGCATTCTGGTGAATTTAATTTTGTAATACAATTATTTGGCGATTTTATACTATATATATATATATATATATATATATATATATATATATATATATATATATATATATATATATATATATATATATATATATAATGTGTGTGTGTGTCCTGTCATTGTTAAATAACAAAGAATTGAAATGACCAAAAAAATCAATAAAACCAATCAATATAACATTTACAAAATGCATTTTTGTATTAAATACCCCCCCCCACCAAAAAAGGGTGATATGCCGTCAATGAATCGTTTTCAATAGAAACGAATGGATTTTTTTATTATTATTAATGAGTCTGTAGAATGCCGATGAATATGAGTATTGAAAATAAGGAATAACATTTGATGACTCATGAAGACGGTTTATGGCAAGTGTTTATTGAGATTTTCATGTTGTAGCCCTTAGGGAATTAATCTTGTGATAACGTGTTTCTTGGAAAGTAAACTCTGTTAACGGAAATTTCGTTCGATGTTAGGCATACTGAAGAAGAAAGGAAGATACTCATGCAGATTAGGACCCAATCTAAAATCGACTTGGTGTCGGTAGTTTCCGGATGTTTACATAGACGGACGGAAAAGGCCGAATGAAAAGTCGGTTGCCTGCGTCCATAAAAATCCAAAACGAGGCTGGATGTTCTTTTTTACACGTTAATTTATTTATTTTTTTTTTTGAAGAAGAAGAAGAAGAAGAAGAAAAAGAAGAAGAAGAAGAAGAAGAAGAAGAAAAATATTACTGAACAAATGTTAAAACGGGGTTAGTCGTTAGGGGCTACTTATCCAAATTAGGACCCAAGCTAAAATCGACTTGGCGTCGGTAGTTTCCGGATGTTTACGTAGACGTCCGGAAAAGACCGAATGAAAAGTCGGTTGCCTGCGTCCATAAGAATCCAAAACGAGGCTGGATTTTTTTTTTTGATTACACGTTAATTTTTTTTTTTTTTTTTAATTTTTTTTAAATGAAAAATATCACTGAACAAGTGTTAAAACGGGGTTAGGGGGTACTTATCCAGATTTAGGACCCAAGGGTTAGCTTGGGTCCTAATCTGGATAAGTACCGGGGTTACGGCCATAAAAAAAAGAATTTACATGAAAAAGTTTGTTTTTTCACTAATTTTTTTCTTTGGCTATCAGTTTTTTTTTTTCTTGACAAAATTGGGTACTACTCCAGATGAAGCGCCTAATTTCCGTGACTGCTTGGCGGCAACGATCGAGCAGGTCACGGAAGCGCCCGAGAGCTGCAGAGGCGAAAACGAGGCTGAAGCAAAACTGAAAGTCGTAAAAATGGAAGAGTGGCAGACGACAGTATAAGACGAAGAATACAAAAGAAAAAAATATATATTTGAAAAAAATGGAAAAAAAAAAATGAACAAACTAGCTGAAGAACTATAAATAAACTTTTTTTAAAATTTTTTTTCGTGGGTCAAATGAACCATTTTAATTTTTTTTTTTCTATTTTTTTTTTTACATAAATCAAAGAAGTAAATGCTATTTATTTTACGATATTTAGGCAACTTTTTTTTTTTTGTCTTTTTTTTTTACATAAAACAAAGAAGTATGTTATTTTTCTTAGGATATTTAGGCAACTTTTTTTTGTATATCTTTTTTTTTGGGGGGGGGGGGGGATTTCATATATTTTCTCGTCGAGGGTCAGGGTTTACGGATACGTTTGCGGCCGGTTCGAAAGGTCTTCCTACCGCTTGTTTTGTTGTGCTGAGCGCAGATGATTGGCAGCAACCTGATCGGTCAGCTCTGCTTCAGCCTCGTTTTCGTCTCGGCAGCTATCGGGTGCTTCCGCGACCTGCCCGATCGTTGCCGCCGAGCAGTCACGGAAATTAGGCGCTTCATCAGGAGTAGTACCCAAAATTGAATCAGTCCTTCGGGAGACATAATGACCTGTGCACACTCATTAAAATTCATTGTCGCTTTGATCAATTTTTATTTTCAATTAGTGAATTTCGCGATTCAATCAATTAAAATGTTAACTTGCCGTCTGCTTATTTTCTCGCATTTTCATTGGATAAGCGCTTCAGCATTTTCCGGCCGTCTATGTAAACATCCGGAAACTACCGACGCCAAGTAGATTTTAGCTTGGGTCCTATTCTGCATAAGTACCGAAAAAAAAATTTTGTTGTAGTTGTGGTAAAAAGAAGAGTTCTTGCTGTGAAAGCTTTAAAAGGAGGAACCAGAGATTGAAGCTTAGTCGAGAACTTTCCGTGGATATGAATGGATAGGTAGATACGACCAAACTACCAAGATTAATTTGGATTATTGTGACGACTACTGTTCTTATCTTAGATGTTATTCCCACAACGTTTCGGCCGATGTGACCTCTGAACTTCTTCAGGTGCGTCTTGCCGAACTCGGGAATGTGTACAACATTTCAAACGCGACATTTCATGTAATCGACGGTGGTACATTGTTCTCCTTCCGTCAGCCACGATTGGGTAGAAATCTTCAGTAATTATTAATTATCCTATTATCGCCTGTACTGAGGATTGAACCTTCAACCTCCGGAAGACTGTCACTCAGAACTGATTTAAAAAAAAAAAAAAATTTTTTTTATGGAAATCGCTCCAGACAAGGCATGACGCCACTTGATGTAAGGATCTAACAAGAACGAAATATGATTATCGCAAAGACAGGAGATGTCTATTGGCCTTATTCTTAAAAAGACCAAGGTTATAGGTAAGAGGAAAACAGTCAGCAGGAAGAAAGTTCCACAAGTCTGCGGTTCTTGGAAAGAAGCTACTGGAATAGGAAGCTGTATTACAATGAGGTATAAAAACAGTGAATTGATGGAGACCACTAGACCAACGAGTCAAACGAACTGGAACAAAAGAAGCAGGGAATAGATCACATAATTCCTAAGAACACATGCCATAATAGTATTTATAGAAAAGACTGAGACTAGCAACATCACGTCTGTGCGATAGAAAGTGCAGAGAAGAAGAAAGGGTAGGGCCAATCCAATTACAGATACGTTTCCGCACCTTATCAAGAACCCTCAAATGGGACGGAGATTCACCAGCCCAAATATGAAAACAGTACTTTATGCGTACTTAACACTTTTATCTGTTGTGCCACCTGAAGAAAATCGAAGGTTACATCGGCCGAAATGTTGTGAGAATAACATCCAAGATGAGAACAGTAGTCCAAATAATACAAATTATCAATCCTCATCTGAAAAATTCCGAAACGTACCGAGACGGATACAACCAAACTATCGAGATAGAAAGATAGGAACAGAGTCAGGAAGACGGAGAAAGAAAAAAAGAGCCGAGCGCCAAGGCGTACGTGCAGATTGTGCACCTCAGCGTGAGGTGCAAACATACTGACGAGTCATAGTTTATCGTCGGCAGGTAAATGATGCTTGTCGATCATGTGCCGCCTCTGTTTTAGGGGAGGGAGGGAGAGAGCGGGAGGGAGAATATTGGCCAAGAAGTCGCTGCAACTGGAGTGTTATACCGACCTGTGCATGCGTTAGACAATAGTGCGTGCTACTGTACATATGCTGACACTTCAACACGCAGTGTGCCGTGCACAATAACCGCTTTTCACGCATCATGTGTAACACAATAAACCTATTAAGTGCAGTCGTGCATTTTAAGTGATGCACACACACACACACACACAGAAGTCAAAGAATCGCTGCACACTCACACACTGCGTAATTATCTGCGACGCGCTTATGCACACGGCTAATGTCGGTGCAATAATAACAGATGTTAAGATGCAGCTATTCTGTATGTGCATCTAGCGATGTAAATGCGATTTCAGACTTAAGCGAGACAGACCGACTAAAGTGCTATTTTTAACTTCATCATGACAGACCAAAGAAAATGCTATTTCTAACTTCATCATGACAGACCAAAGAAAATTCTATTTCTAACTTAATCATGACAGACCAGAGAAAATTCTATTTCTAACTTCATCATGACAGACCAGAGAAAATTCTATTTCTAACTTCAGCATGACAAACCAATAAAAATGCTATTTCAAACTTCAGCATGACAGACCAAAGAAAATTCTATTTCTAACTTAATCATGACAGACAAAAGAAAATTCTATTTCTAACTTAAGTATGACAAACCAATAAAAATGCTATTTCAAACTTCAGCATGACAGACCAAAGAAAATTCTATTTTAAACTTCAGCATGTCAGACCAAAGAAAATTCTATTTCAAACTTCAGCATGACAGACCAAAGAAAATTCTATTTCTAACTTAAGCATGACAGACCAAAGAAAATTCTATTTTAAACTTAAGCATGACAAACCAAAGAAAATTCTTTCAAACTTCAGCATGACAGACCAAAGAAAATTCTATTTTAAACTTAAGCATGACAGACCAAAGAAAATTCTATTTTAAACTTAAGCATGACAGACCAAAGAAAATTCTATTTCAAACTTCAGCATGACAGACCAAAGAAAATTCTATTTTAAACTTCAGCATGACAGACCAAAGAAAATTCTATTTCTAACTTCAGCATGACAGACCGAAGAAAATTCAATTTCTAACTTAAGCATGACAGACCAAAGAAAATTCTATTTCTAACTTCATCATGACAGACCAAAGAAAATTCTATTTTAAACTTCAGCATGACAGACCAAAGAAAATTCTATTTCTAACTTAAGCATGACAGACCAAAGAAAATTCTATTTCTAACTTCAGCATGACAGACCAAAGAAAATTCTATTTCTAACTTCAGCATGACAGACCAAAGAAAATTCTATTTCAAACTTAAGCATGACAGACCAAAGAAAATTCTATTTCTAACTTCAGCATGACAGACCAAAGAAAATTCTATTTCAAACTTAAGCATGACAGACCAAAGAAAATTCTATTTCAAACTTCAGCATGACAGACCAAAGAAAATTCTATTTTAAACTTAAGCATGACAGATCGAAGAAAATTCTATTTTAAACTTTAGCATGACAGACCAAAGAAAATTCTATTTTAAACTTTAGCATGACAGACCGAAGAAAATTCTATTTTAAACTTTAGCATGACAGACCAAAGAAAATTCTATTTTAAACTTTAGCATGACAGACCAAAGAAATGCTATTTCAAACTTTAGAATATAAACTGACCAACAGACGAAGCCTCCTTACAGAGATGATGTAATGCGTCTTCTATTTCGGTCTGCACTTTCAAATTTCAAATTACAGTGTGACGTACAAACGAAAAGGTACACCGGTGAGATCACTGTAGTAAAAATAATAAATAAAATGCTAGGTCACGTGATATCAGAAAAAAGTATGGCTTTTAATGAAAATAAACTTTACGTGTTTTTGATAAGCTTTTCGGTAGATTTACGTTTTTTTTTTTTTTAAGTTTATTCTTTTTAATTTTTTAATTTATTTTACTACTTTATTGGAACACATTTGTTAACCTTTAACACGCAAAATATGTCTATCAGTGATCGTCCAAAGAAAGTATGCACAACAAACGTAGAAACAGTTCCACAAACAAACACAATAAATTTATTTCAAAACTAAACAAAAAATTTAAAAAAAACGTTTCAAAATAATTTTTTTTTTTCCATCAAAATAATTTTTTTTTTTTCCATCTAACAATTTTTTTTTTTTTAATATTATCCTCGAGTGGCTTTTTGTCTTGGTCAGTCTAAAAGACAGAAGAGAAAAAAATGCAGAAATATTTTTTTGACTGTAGAAATAATTCATCTCAATTACGGCAACATCTCGTCCCTCCTAGTTCTCTTCCTCCTCCTCCTTTGTCACTGGCGCTACCAAATCAGGCTGTCTGATGTTATTGACTTACTGACTCAAAATGCACCAAACATTGATGTTTTATTGTTTTTTCCTTTCCCTTTGTAAAACTCAATCATGTTCCGCAAAATCCAAAACAAAAAACAATTTCCCTCCCACCTTTCTTCTTCCCTCTCCCCTCTTCTTCCCTCTCCCCTCTTTCTCCCCCTCTCCCCCTTCTTCCCTCTCCCCTCTTTCTCCCCCTCTCCCCCCCCCCCCTTTCACTCCACCAAACACCATGAATAAATACTTAAACATATAAAGAACTGGAAGTATAAAAACCTTCACCAAAATGACCAGATTCGGCATTAAATAACCCGAAAAGGGTTGATATGCCGTAAAACAAAACAACCAAACCAAAAACCATGAATAAATATTTGAAGATTATAAAGAACTTGAAGCATAAAAACATTCACCAAAATGACCAGATTCGGCATTAAATGACCTGAAAAGGGTTGATATGCCGTAAATAAAAACTATTAAACCAAAAACCATGATTAAACATTTGAAGATATAAACAACTTGAAGCATAAAAACCTTCATCAAAATGACCGGATTCAGCATTAAATAACCCGAAAAGGGTTGATATGCCGTAAATCAAAACACCCTTTGTCAAGGCGCTTAACCCTAACCCTAACTCGCTTCTCACCCCATTAATTAAATAGACCGAGTCGACGAAGACGGGAAATCGAAATTCAATCAATAAACACGGTCAAGGTACGGACTTATTGATTCGTGCAGGTACATTTTTGGAATTTCCATGAACAGTTTGATTTTAACGGCTTCTCATCTGTGAACACACACGACCATGGTATCATTTCCCTGCAGACTACACCATAGTCGTCTTAAAATCCAATGTCAACACGTTTGTCATAAACCGTTCCCCATCAGTAATCAAACTTCGTTCATTCCACTTGTTATTTTTCGATCCTTTCATAAGAATAAAAGAGTAGAAAATGACTAACTTGGGTTTACTTTCGGCAGCCTCGTAACTCTCGCTTCCCTTATTTTGTCCTTTAGTCCTCGCATTCCATGAGCGATGTTTCTGACAAAGGGGGAAGAATTGCTGTTTTCTGGGTCAAAATCTATTCAAAATGGCACGCATCGTTGGCTAGTTTTTGACTTTGAAGTAGTATTTCTTTGTTTTTAACTCCTTACATCAAGTGGCTTCATGCCTTGTCTGAGTCATTTCCATAAAAAATAAAATCAATACATCTTGCTAACCCGTTGTTTATATATATATATATATATATATATATATATATATATATATATATATATATATATATATATAAAGTTGGTCCTCGCTTTGAAAGCGTTATGGATCAGAAATTGTGTTTTTTCAACGCATATATTTAGTTTTAAATAAAGATTTATTTATTTAAATTCAACTAAGTTTCGACTTAATCAATCATCGTCAGGAATCTTATTTTTCTTAGTTATAATATAGTATATCTGAGTTATATATATATATATATATATATATATATATATAACTCAGAAAAATAAGTTTGTTTTTTGTTTGGTTTCACCCCAAAATGAAGTGTGGGTTTTTTCAAGACACTTTAATCCAAGAAGTTTTTACTCTTTGTGAATTTTTCTGATGATTTTGTAATGTTGCAGAGACGATATTAACATAAAAATGTTGTTTGGCACAAGACAAATGAAACGGACCGTAAAAATATACATCTCACAGAAATGTTATGTTTTTTGGAAATGTGAAAAAATAAAAATAATAAAATAAAAACATGGTTATTGGAATATAAAATGAACTTTACTTTATATATATATATATATATATATATATATATATATGAGAGAGATAGAGAGAGAAGTTGGTCCTCGTTTTGAAAGAAAGCGTTATGGATAAGTTGTGTTTTGAAGTTTAAATAAAGATTTATTTATTTAAATTCAACTAAGTTTCGACTTTATAAGTCATCGTCAGGAATCATATTTTTCTGAGTTATAATATATATATATATATATATATATATATATATATATATGAGAAAGGAAGGATGAGAGTAATCCAACGTAATGGGAAAAGGAAAAACCAAGAGATATTTTTTATATATTGATCAACGTTTCGTCTTTATCGTAAGATTTCCTCAGGATGAATTCATTTCACTCTCTGCCACTGACTGACTTCTGGACCTTGGTCCAGCGCTCCTAGTAGCCACGGCTACTACTTTTTCTCATCACTCCATCATGTCAACCCAATATTTCGATATACTTGCATGACATTTTTCTTAAAATTATCATCCTGAGGAAGTCTTACAATAAAGACGAAACGTTGATGAATATATAAAAAATATCTCTTGGTTTTTCCTTTTTCATTTCCCATATATATATATATATATATATATATATATAAGCATAGAATGTGTGTATGTGCACATGTATAGTTATCCTCGGACATCCATTTTGCCATATCATGGCACTTTCATGCGCCAAAACTCTACTAATTTACTATTGTGCCATCTTTTAATACTATATTCACGGAGTCTAGTGCAGTATCAGTTCTGTTGTCAATAGACGATCCTCCCAGGCATTAGCTCATCCTTTTATTGGGGAGTAGCATATGTTAACAAGAAATTGTCACAATCAGATGTCAATTAGCAAACTCAACGCTTACATTATAAATAAATATGAGACCAAAGGGGGAGCATTTTTTTGCTAGTTCGTAGAATTATGTGTATATATTTGTTTATATATATATATATATAATTTCAAAGGAAATATTATTTTAATCAATGAAACGGGTGGGTGGAAAAAAAAGAAAAAATTGCTAAAATTTTCCTTAAGGTCTTATCGTCTGACCCTCTAAGAGGAAACGTCAGAATGATAAATTAAAAACTAAAAAAATCGAATGAGATGAGGGGGAAAATTGTTTTAGTTGGAGAAAACGATTGAGAGAGGAAAAAAAACAAAGAAAAAACGTAAATCTCTCAATGTTATGGTGGATTTGAATCATTAAAGATTTCCAACTGATGCTTCAAAATCTTTTGTCTACACAGGCTAGGTCGAGAATTGTTAATAACTAACGCCTCAATAATATTGAGATGGTAGTTCGACCTGGCACTGTGTAAAAAAGAAAACCACCCATTGGAATACTTGTCAGAGCAACTATTTGTACCAACCAGGTGATTACTGATGGCAGATTTATGTGCTTGAAAGTTTCCGGATTAATTTATCATTCTGACGTTTTCTCTTAGAGGGTGAGACGATAAGGCCTTAAGAAAAATTTTAGCAATTTTTCTTTTTTTTCCACCCGCCCGTTACATTGATTAAAATAATGTTTCCTTTGAAATTTATCCTACCATTTTGTTGTACGCGAAATCTACTTTATATATATATCTACTTTATATATATATATATATATATTGTTTATATGTTCTTTGAGATTTTGTCTTTATTTAAAGACTTTCTCAAGTCAAAGTTGATGGACATATTAATAATTTTTGGTTTTCCTTTTTTCATTTTTCATTACATTGGATTAGTAATTCCATAATTTATATATATATATATATATATATATATATATATATATATATTTAAAGAATTGTGGTTACCAACGCTAGTAAAAAAAACTTTTTCAATAATTATTTATTATCTTATCATTTTAACATTTTAAGTTTTTTAAATATAATTTCATAACGCATTTTTCTGTCAAATGGAACAGACACTTTTAAATGAAAGAAAAATGAAACGTTTTCTCAAATGAAACACTTTTATCAAATGGAATATACATCTGAAGAGAGCATAATGGATAAACGATAAATGCTCGAAACGCGTTATGAAATTATATTTAAAAAACTTAAAAGGTTAAAATGATAAGATAATAAATAATTATTGAAAAAGTTTTTTTACTAGCGTTGGCAACCACAATTCTTTAAATATACTTTTTTCTCTCGTTGGAACTGCACTGATACTACACAACCCCTTTCTCTCTCTCTCTCTCTCTCTCTCTCTCTCTCTCTCTCTCTATATATATATATATATATATATATATATATATATATATATATATATATAATGTAAAAATGACAAAACTATTTCATCTTCAGTTGTTCAATGCAATGAAAGTATGTTTATTTTTTCTTTCCTTAAGCCAGGCTTTTCAAAGATTGGAATCTTATCATCATAGAAATTACATAGATAGATAAGTTGACATTTATTGAATACACCTTGCATTGAATAACTGAAGATGAAATAGATGTCATTTTTATTTCCCTTTTTTCATTTATCTATATTATTGCTCTCTCCCGTATATTGAGCTTAAATCATTTCACGATAGGTTCAAACTTCTAAAAGTATACATCTTACTTTTAGTTTCATACCTTTTATATATATATATATATATATATATATATATATATAAAGATAGATGAAAGAAGAGAGATAAACATGTACGAATGACAAATTTATTTCAACTTCGATTGTTCAATGCAAGGTGTACTCGGTAAAAATATGTCTATTATTCTTTCCTTAAGCCAAGGCTTTTCAAAGATTAAAATTTTATCATCAGAGGAATTACATAGAGAGATAAGTTGGCAGTGGAAAAGCCAAGATTCAAAATTTGAAAAAATATTAAGTAATGTGCGTGTAAAAAGATATGGGGTCTGTCCAGTTGGTAAATGTCCGTTGATGAGGTGTCCAATGAAAGGAGATTTACAGATGGAAGAGAACGGTTTTCGTGAAGGCAGCATAGATTATATATATATATATATATATATATATATATATATATATATATATATATGTGTGTGTGTGAAAAAAGACAAACGGAAAACAGGTTAAAATGCAGGAGAAAAACAGAAACAAGAGATTTGACCGGTTTCGTTCGTATTAACGAACGTCTTCAGAAAAAGTATTTTCCGTTTGCTTTTTTCACATATTTTGTCTAACACAGCATTTCATTTTCATGACTTATCGTGCACCTTACCCTATATATATATATATATATATATATATATATATATATATGAACAGGAAAATAAAGATATAATATATATCTTTCAAAGCCATAAAAAAAACTATATCTGGAAAGCCCATGGGAGTCGTCAAAATGGCTTTTAATGCACAACTTACATTCTAAACTTTTACATTACAACCAGTTTTTGGGGGCCTTTAATGGTTTTACTTCTCCCAAATTCAACGGATTTTACCATTTTCGACGCCAATCTTTCCTGGATTTACCGCTTTTGAACCTGCTGCTACAATTTTGATGCCGCCTTCAACGGTGAACTTTTTCTATATATTTCCAACTTCTTCTCTTTGCATAGCCATTTTCTATACTTTCATTTATCTTATATTATATTTATGTCTTTTCAAATTATGACTTTTGGCAATTCCAACTTATCGCTCTGTATTCCTCTTATGAGATTCCATTCTTTGAAAAACCATGGCTTAAGGAAGGAAAAATAAATATTTTATTTGAAAACACCTTGTTTTGAACAACTGAGGACGTATATTTTTGCTAGTTGTTTTATTTAAATGCTCTCTCTCTCTCTCTCTTTCTCTCTCTCTCTTTCTCTCTCTCTCTTTCTCTCTCTCTTTTTCTCTCTCTCTCTTTCTTGAAATAGAACTTTCTGTGCATTTGAATAATCAGAGGGCGGTTAACCAAATGTTGGAATGGCCGCCGGCTGTTCCATCGTATTCCATTACAATATAATTTAATGACGTAACTCAATTATATAGATTTAAAAAAAAAAAACAATGTCTTTAATTAATTCTATTTATAATTTTTATTAGGATTATTATGATCGAGGAAGACAACAATAAAGGACCGAATCGGTCAAAGAAAAAAGGGAAAAACCGGTGTCAGATCATTGACATACCGCATTTGTTTTCCAATTGTTTTCTGCGGTATGTCGATGATCTGACACTGGTTTTTCCCTTTTTTCTTTGACCGATTCGGTCTTTTATTGTTGTCTTCTGATAATGAAAGTTTTTCTTTCGAAAATTTAAGATTACCCTTTGCCTAACTGTTACTTACTGGGCAGTATTTACTATTTGGTATTTAATCAGTTTTTGTGAAATTATTAATAAATCGTTTTGAGTTTCACTTTCTCCCTGCGTTTATTTCGTTTCACTTTTCCATCTTACGGCAACCACATCGCATTGCTATAGCCTCGGACGACTAATCTACACTTATATTTACCAGCAATGCTTCAAGCAAACTACAATCTCCTTTTATATATATATATATATATATATATATATATATATGTAAATGATAATAGCGGTCATCTGACTACCATTAAGTGGTTTTGCTATAAATTCCCTGGTGCCACCAACACACGCGATTCTTTGATTTCTGACTGTTGTTGAGCTTCTTTGAATAATCAAGTGCCAATTCCTTAAGTGGCAGAGAACCATTTCCAAATTGCAAAAGAGCCCAAAATACAAAAGATTATCATCGCCCGAAAGATGATCGACTCCTAATGGCTTTCGCTACGAAACACGAAGAATAAGAATAATTGTCTTTCTCAGATGGCCGTTCTTTAAATAGAATCACATGACTTTTGTGGCCATTCTTTGCATCTTTTATATATATATATATATATATATATATGAGATGCAAAGAATATATATATGTATATATATATTCTTTGCATCTCATATATATATATATATATATATTCTTTGCATCTTATATATATATATATATATATATATATATATATATATATATATATGAGATGCAAAGAATATATATATATATATATATATATTCTTTGCATCTCATATATATATATATATATATATATATATATATATATATTCTTTGCATCTCATATATATATATATATTCTTTGCATCTCATATATATATATATATTCTTTGCATCTCATATATATATATATATTCTTTGCATCTCATATATATATATATATTCTTTGCATCTCATATATATATATATATTCTTTGCATCTCATATATATATATATATATATTCTTTGCATCTCATATATATATATATCTATATATATTCTTTGCATCTCATATATATATATATATATATATATATATATTCTTTGCATCTCATATATATATATATTCTTTGCATCTCATATATATATATATATATATATATATTCTTTGCATCTCATATATATATATATATATATTCTTTGCATCTCATATATATATATATATATTCTTTGCATCTCATATATATATATTCTTTGCATCTCATATATATATATATATATATATATATATATATATATATATATATATTCTTTGCATCTCATATATATATATATATTCTTTGCATCTCATATATATATATATATATTCTTTGCATCTCATATATATATATATATATTCTTTGCATCTTATATATATATATATATATATATATATATATATATATATTCTTTGCATCTTATATATATATATATTCTTTGAATCTTATATATATATATATATATATATATATTCTTTGCATCTCATATATATATATATATATATTCTTTGCATCTCATATATATATATATATATATTCTTTGCATCTTATATATATATATATATATTCTTTGCATCTTATATATATATATATATATATATATATATATACTTTGCATCTCATATATATATATATATATAATATATGAGATGCAAAGAATATATATATATATATATATATGAGATGCAAAGAATATATATATAAGAAAATGAATGAGAATAAAAATTGGATCAAATACAATATTTATTAAATCATCAAATTCAAATAAGGAATATAAAAAAAAATTACAAGTAATTTTCCATCGAACGACTTGGGACTAAAAGTTGTTTATTTTATTTATTGTTTTTTTTTTTATATAGTTTTAATGGTTGAAAAACTTCCAAGACATATCTATATATATATAGATATATATATCTATATTCTCACTCCAGGTCTTTACCTGTTTGTCATTATTCCACTGACGATGGACCCAGACGGGTCAGAAAGTACTCTGGACCAACATGTACACTATGGCAGTTTCATCAGCCAATTTCCTTCCGAGATTAAGATTTTAATCCGGAAAATTGAAGGGATCAACACTAAAATAGCCAGACAAAAATTGTCGGTTATTTTTAATAATACGTGTCTTAAAGAAAAAATGCTGCCTCGATACACAGATATATATATATATATATCTATATATATATATATACATAAATTCTTTGTGAAATAGTAGGAAAATCCCAGCCGAGTGCTCAATTAATTAAGGGAATCAGAATTAAGAGCTTAATATTTGTTTATTGATACAGAAATTTAATACAACATATGGACCAACGGTTTCGAGCACGGAAGGTAAAACCTCTGGCTCTCATCAGCATAGAAAGTAATTGGTGAAGAAATGATAAACATAATTTAATATAACACACACACACACACACATATATTATATATATGGACAATGGTTTCTAGCACAGAAGGTAAAACCTATATATATATATATGGGAAGAGAAGGATGAAGGTAATCCGACGTGATGGTAAAATGAAAAAGGAAAACCAAAAACTGGATGTTTTTTATGTGTACATCAACGTTTCGTCTTTATTTATAAGACTTCATCAGGATGATGATATAGGGAAAAGATATCATGCAAGCACAGATACATGTAGGGTAGACATGTTGGGAAGAAAAATAAAATAAAATGAAAAATAATATATATATATATATTTTAACATAGTTCATCCTAAACAAGGCAGGGCGCCACTGTAGACGTAAGGGGCTACTGAGGAAAAAGAAATGGGGAGACGGTTGTGGGGAGGGGGAGGGTCAACCTAAATTGGGATCTGCGCAGCGAGATGTCTGTTAACATTAGTTTTAAATTTCTGCATGTCAGTACTGTCGGGGAAACAGGGGGCAGGAAGGGAGTTCTAGAGGCCGACAGCACGAGGAAAGAAGCTATTTGAGTAGAATGCTCTCCGGCATCTGGGGACCTCCACAATGAATGAATGAGATTTAGTTCATTGTCGAGTTAGTCTAGTGAATTTACGTCGAGGGGGCACCAGAGTAGCCAGTTCATCGGAGCATAATCCATTGAATTATTTGTAAAACAAGCACAAGGATGCTACATTGCGGCGATGGGACAGGGACTGGAGCTTGTTTGACAGTGCGGGACCTATTAGGTTGGCGACTCTTTTTTGGACCTTGTCAAGGAGGAAAGGACTAGTAGATGATGCACCAGCCCAGATGTGACAACAATACTACTTGTATTGATGGATGGGGGCTTTGTAGAGATACAGGATAATGTCAGGTGTGAGGAGTTTACTAGAACAGCAGAGGGAGCCCACCTACTTTGCGGCAGCCTTGGCAATGTCTATTTATGATTGTTGTCTGAAAGACTCTTTCCTAAATTTATTTTCTTTTGTTTGTTGTTGTTGATCGCTGCCACCATCTTAAATAATATTGTAGAAGGTTTATAAGGTATATTCGATGATAGACTATTCCAATATTGAGTTTTATAGTAAGTTAACTGAAATCATAAGGTGTATTCGATGATAGACTATTCCAATATTGAGTTTTTTAGTAAGTTAACCAAAATCATAAGGTGTATTCGATGATGGACTATTCCAATATTGAGTTTTTTAGTAAGTTAACCGAAATCATAAGGTGTATTCGATGATGGACTATTCCAATATTGAGTTTTATAGTAAGTTAACCGAAATCATGAGGTGTATTTGATGATGGACTATTCCAATATTGAGTTTTATAGTAAGTTAACCGAAATCATAAGGTGGATTCGATGATGGACTATTCCAATATTGAGTTTTATAGTAAGTTAACCGAAATCATAAGGTGTATTCGATGATGGACTATTCCAATATTGAGTTTTATAGTAAGTTAACCGTAATCATGAGGTGTATTCGATGATGGACTATTCCAATATTGAGTTTTATAGTAAGTTAACCGAAATCATAAGGTGTATTCGATGATGGACTATTCCAATATTGAGTTTTATAGTAAGTTAACCGAAATCATAAGGTGTATTCGATGATGGACTATTCCAATATTGAGTTTTTTAGTAAGTTAACCGAAATCATGAGGTGTATTTGATGATGGACTATTCCAATATTGAGTTTTATAGTAAGTTAACCGTAATCATGAGGTGTATTCGATGATGGACTATTCCAATATTGAGCTTTATAGTAAGTTAACCGAAATCATAAGGTGTATTCGATGATGGACTATTCCAATATTGAGTTTTATAGTAAGTTAACCGAAATCATAAGGTGTATTCGATGATGGACTATTCCAATATTGAGTTTTATAGTAAGTTAACCGTAATCATGAGGTGTATTCGATGATGGACTATTCCAATATTGAGTTTTAAAGTAAGTTAACCGTAATCATGAGGTGTATTCGATGATGGACTATTCCAATATTGAGTTTTAAAGTAAGTTAACCGAAATCATAAGGTGTATTCGATGATGGACTATTCCAATATTGAGTTTTATAGTAAGTTAACCGAAATCATGAGGTGTATTCGATGATGGACTATTCCAATATTGAGTTTTAAAGTAAGTTAACCGTAATCATGAGGTGTATTCGATGATGGACTATTCCAATATTGAGTTTCATAGTAAGTTAACCGAAATCATAAGGTGTATTCGATAGTGGACTATTCCAATATTGAGTTTTATAGTAAGTTAACCGAAATCATAAGGTGTATTCGATGATGGACTATTCCAATATTGAGTTTTATAGTAAGTTAACCGAAATCATAAGGTGTATTCGATGGACTATTTCTAATATTGAGTTTTATAGTAAGTTAACTGAAATCATAAGGTGTATTCGATGATGGACTATTCCAATATTGAGTTTTATAGTAAGTTAACCGAAATCATAAGGTGTATTCGATGATGGACTATTCCAATATTGAGTTTTAAAGTAAGTTAACCGTAATCATGAGGTGTATTCAATGATGGACTATTCCAATATTGAGTTTTATAGTAAGTTAACTGAAATCATAAGGTGTATTCGATGATGGACTATTCCAATATTGAGTTTTATAGTAAGTTAACCGAAATAATAAGGTGTATTCGATGATGGACTATTCAAATATTGAGTTTTATAGTAAGTTAACCAAAATCATAAGGTGTATTCGATGATGGACTATTCCAATATTGAGTTTTTTAGTAAGTTAACCGAAATCATAAGGTGTATTCGATGATGGACTATTCCAATATTGAGTTTTATAGTAAGTTAACCGAAATCATAAGGTGTATTCGATGATGGACTATTCCAATATTGAGTTTTATAGTAAGTTAACCGAAATCATAAGGTGTATTCGATGATGGACTATTCCAATATTGAGTTTTAAAGTAAGTTAACCGTAATCATGAGGTGTATTCGATGATGTACTATTCCAATATTGAGTTTTATAGTAAGTTAACCGAAATAATAAGGTGTATTCGATGATGGACTATTCAAATATTGAGTTTTATAGTAAGTTAACCGAAATAATAAGGTGTATTCGATGATGGACTATTCAAATATTGAGTTTTTTAGTAAGTTAACCAAAATCATAAGGTGTATTCGATGATGGACTATTCCAATATTGAGTTTTTTAGTAAGTTAACCGAAATCATAAGGTGTATTCGATGATGGACTATTCCAATATTGAGTTTTATAGTAAGTTAACCGAAATCATGAGGTGTATTTGATGATGGACTATTCCAATATTGAGTTTTATAGTAAGTTAACCGAAATCATAAGGTGTATTCGATGATGGACTATTCCAATATTGAGTTTTATAGTAAGTTAACCGAAATCATAAGGTGTATTCGATGATGGACTATTCCAATATTGAGTTTTATAGTAAGTTAACCGTAATCATGAGGTGTATTCGATGATGGACTATTCCAATATTGAGTTTTATAGTAAGTTAACCGAAATCATAAGGTGTATTCGATGATGGACTATTCCAATATTGAGTTTTATAGTAAGTTAACCGAAATCATAAGGTGTATTCGATGATGGACTATTCCAATATTGAGTTTTTTAGTAAGTTAACCGAAATCATGAGGTGTATTTGATGATGGACTATTCCAATATTGAGTTTTATAGTAAGTTTACCGTAATCATGAGGTGTATTCGATGATGGACTATTCCAATATTGAGCTTTATAGTAAGTTAACCGAAATCATAAGGTGTATTCGATGATGGACTATTCCAATATTGAGTTTTAAAGTAAGTTAACCGAAATCATAAGGTGTATTCGATGATGGACTATTCCAATATTGAGTTTTATAGTAAGTTAACCGTAATCATGAGGTGTATTCGATGATGGACTATTCCAATATTGAGTTTTAAAGTAAGTTAACCGTAATCATGAGGTGTATTCGATGATGGACTATTCCAATATTGAGTTTCATAGTAAGTTAACCGAAATCATAAGGTGTATTCGATAGTGGACTATTCCAATATTGAGTTTTATAGTAAGTTAACCGAAATCATAAGGTGTATTCGATGATGGACTATTCCAATATTGAGTTTTATAGTAAGTTAACCGAAATCATAAGGTGTATTCGATGATGGACTATTTCTAATATTGAGTTTTATAGTAAGTTAACCGAAATCATAAGGTGTATTCGATGATGGACTATTCCAATATTGAGTTTTATAGTAAGTTAACTGAAATCATAAGGTGTATTCGATGATGGACTATTCCAATATTGAGTTTTATAGTAAGTTAACCGAAATAATAAGGTGTATTCGATGATGGACTATTCAAATATTGAGTTTTATAGTAAGTTAACCGAAATCATAAGGTGTATTCGATGATGGACTATTCCAATATTGAGTTTTATAGTAAGTTAACCGAAATCATAAGGTGTATTCGATAGTGGACTATTCCAATATTGAGTTTTATAGTAAGTTAATCGTAATCATGAGGTGTATTCGATAGTGGACTATTCCAATATTGAGTTTTATAGTAAGTTAACCGAAATCATAAGGTGTATTCGATGATGGACTATTCCAATATTGAGTTTTATAGTAAGTTAACCGAAATCATAAGGTGTATTCGATGATGGACTATTCCAATATTGAGTTTTATAGTAAGTTAACCGAAATCATAAGGTGTATTCGATGATGGACTATTCCAATATTGAGTTTTATAGTAAGTTAACCGAAATCATGAGGTGTATTCGATGATGGACTATTCCAATATTGAGTTTTATAGTAAGTTAACCGAAATCATAAGGTGTATTCGATGATGGACTATTCCAATATTGAGTTTTATAGTAAGTTAACCGTAATCATGAGGTGTGTTCGATGATGGACTATTCCAATATTGAGTTTTATAGTAAGTTAACTGAAATCATAAGGTGTATTCGATGATCGACTATTCAAATATTGAGTTTTTTAGTAAGTTAACCAAAATCATAAGGTGTATTCGATGATGGACTATTCCAATATTGAGTTTTTTAGTAAGTTAACCGAAATCATAAGGTGTATTCGATGATGGACTATTCCAATATTGAGTTTTATAGTAAGTTAACCGAAATCATGAGGTGTATTTGATGATGGACTATTCCAATATTGAGTTTTATAGTAAGTTAACCGAAATCATAAGGTGTATTCGATGATGGACTATTCCAATATTGAGTTTTATAGTAAGTTAACCGAAATCATAAGGTGTATTCGATGATGGACTATTCCAATATTGAGTTTTATAGTAAGTTAACCGTAATCATGAGGTGTATTCGATGATGGACTATTCCAATATTGAGTTTTATAGTAAGTTAACCGAAATCATAAGGTGTATTCGATGATGGACTATTCCAATATTGAGTTTTATAGTAAGTTAACCGAAATCATAAGGTGTATTCGATGATGGACTATTCCAATATTGAGTTTTTTAGTAAGTTAACCGAAATCATGAGGTGTATTTGATGATGGACTATTCCAATATTGAGTTGATAGTAAGTTAACCGTAATCATGAGGTGTATTCGATGATGGACTATTCCAATATTGAGCTTTATAGTAAGTTAACCGAAATCATAAGGTGTATTCGATGATGGACTATTCCAATATTGAGTTTTATAGTAAGTTAACCGAAATCATAAGGTGTATTCGATGATGGACTATTCCAATATTGAGTTTTATAGTAAGTTAACCGTAATCATGAGGTGTATTCGATGATGGACTATTCCAATATTGAGTTTTAAAGTAAGTTAACCGTAATCATGAGGTGTATTCGATGATGGACTATTCCAATATTGAGTTTTAAAGTAAGTTAACCGAAATCATAAGGTGTATTCGATGATGGACTATTCCAATATTGAGTTTTATAGTAAGTTAACCGAAATCATGAGGTGTATTCGATGATGGACTATTCCAATATTGAGTTTTAAAGTAAGTTAACCGTAATCATGAGGTGTATTCGATGATGGACTATTCCAATATTGAGTTTCATAGTAAGTTAACCGAAATCATAAGGTGTATTCGATAGTGGACTATTCCAATATTGAGTTTTATAGTAAGTTAACCGAAATCATAAGGTGTATTCGATGATGGACTATTCCAATATTGAGTTTTATAGTAAGTTAACCGAAATCATAAGGTGTATTCGATGATAGACTATTTCTAATATTGAGTTTTATAGTAAGTTAACCGAAATCATAAGGTGTATTCGATAGTGGACTATTCCAATATTGAGTTTTATAGTAAGTTAACTGAAATCATAAGGTGTATTCGATGATGGACTATTCCAATATTGAGTTTTATAGTAAGTTAACCGAAATAATAAGGTGTATTCGATGATGGACTATTCCAATATTGAGTTTTATAGTAAGTTAACCGAAATCATAAGGTGTATTCGATGATGGACTATTCCAATATTGAGTTTTATAGTAAGTTAACCGAAATCATGAGGTGTATTCGATGATGGACTATTCCAATATTGAGTTTTATAGTAAGTTAACCGAAATCATAAGGTGTATTCGATGATGGACTATTCCAATATTGAGTTTTATAGTAAGTTAACCGTAATCATGAGGTGTGTTCGATGATGGACTATTCCAATATTGAGTTTTATAGTAAGTTAACTGAAATCATAAGGTGTATTCGATGATGGACTATTCCAATATTGAGTTTTATAGTAAGTTAACTGAAATCATAAGGTGTATTCGATGATGGACTATTCCAATATTGAGTTTTATAGTAAGTTAACCGTAATCATGAGGTGTATTCGATGATGGACTATTCCAATATTGAGTTTTTTAGTAAGTTAACCGAAATCATGAGGTGTATTCGATGATGGACTATTCCAATATTGAGCTTTATAGTAAGTTAACCGAAATCATGAGGTGTATTCGATGATGGACTATTCCAATATTGAGTTTTATAGTAAGTTAACTAAAATCATAAGGTGTATTCGATGATGGACTATTCCAATATTGAGTTTTATAGTAAGTTAACCGTAATCATGAGGTGTATTCGATGATGGACTATTCCAATATTGAGTTTTATAGTAAGTTAACTGAAATCATAAGGTGTATTCGATGATGGACTATTCCAATATTGAGTTTCATAGTAAGTTAACCGAAATCATAAGGTGTATTCGATGATGGACTATTCCAATATTGAGTTTCATAGTAAGTTAACTGAAATCATAAGGTGTATTTGATGATGGACTATTCCAATATTGAGTTTTATAGTAAGTTAACCGAAATCATAAGGTGTATTCGATGATGGACTATTCCAATATTGAGTTTTATAGTAAGTTAACCGAAATCATGAGGTGTATTCGATGATGGACTATTCCAATATTGAGTTTTATAGTAAGTTTACCGAAATCATAAGGTGTATTCGATGATGGACTATTCCAATATTGAGTTTTATAGTAAGTTAACAGAAATCATAAGGTGTATTCGATGATGGACTATTCCAATATTGAGTTTTATAGTAAGTTAACCGAAATCATAAGGTGTATTCGATGATGGACTATTCCAATATTGAGTTTTATAGTAAGTTAACCGTAATCATGAGGTGTATTCGATGATGGACTATTCCAATATTGAGTTTTTTAGTAAGTTAACCGAAATAATAAGGTGTATTCGATGATGGACTATTCAAATATTGAGTTTTATAGTAAGTTAACCAAAATCATGAGGTGTATTCGATGATGGACTATTCCAATATTGAGTTTTTTAGTAAGTTAACCGAAATCATAAGGTGTATTCGATGATGGACTATTCCAATATTGAGTTTTATAGTAAGTTAACTGAAATCATAAGGTGTATTCGATGATGGACTATTCCAATATTGAGTTTTATAGTAAGTTAACCGAAATCATAAGGTGTATTCGATGATGGACTATTCCAATATTGAGTTTTAAAGTAAGTTAACCGTAATCATGAGGTGTATTCGATGATGGACTATTCCAATATTGAGTTTTATAGTAAGTTAACCGAAATAATAAGGTGTATTCGATGATGGACTATTCAAATATTGAGTTTTATAGTAAGTTAACCGAAATAATAAGGTGTATTCGATGATGGACTATTCAAATATTGAGTTTTTTAGTAAGTTAACCGTAATCATGAGGTGTATTCGATGATGGACTATTCCAATATTGAGTTTTATAGTAAGTTAACCGTAATCATGAGGTGTATTCGATGATGGACTATTCCAATATTGAGTTTTAAAGTAAGTTAACCGAAATCATAAGGTGTATTCGATGATGGACTATTCCAATATTGAGTTTTATAGTAAGTTAACCGAAATCATGAGGTGTATTCGATGATGGACTATTCCAATATTGAGTTTTAAAGTAAGTTAACCGTAATCATGAGGTGTATTCGATGATGGACTATTCCAATATTGAGTTTTATAGTAAGTTTACCGAAATCATGAGGTGTATATAACAAGGTCCCCCACACGCTCCTTCCTTGCGACGTGACGTGACGGCATCAAATGTAATTAGAACCGTCCTCGGCGCAGGAATCCTTCCTGACTGTGAACACCCTTTCTGGCTATGATCGTCTTAGTGGCAGTAAAAACTAAGATGTGTCGGTCGAATCTCCTCTAGGTCGGGATGATTGCTTCGCTGGTCCGCTGTGAAGGCAATGTTACACAAGCAGAACAAATCGACAACAGAAATAAGTCAACAACTCGGTTAGGTCTTTTCATAAGCAATAATTATTTAACAAGATGAACAATTGGTTTTAAACTTTAACTCAAAGTCTGTTTTTCGATAATGGCTTTGTTTACTAAACTATCTTGTCTCTCTGTGTATAACCCTCTATTTACGATTTCCCAGTTGTTAAATAAGTTGTAACTTAATCTATGTTTGGAGAAACGGTGTGTGTGTGTGTGTGTGTGTGTGTGTGTGGACTTTTACGACTGTTGGTATTAATTGAGACATTAATCTCTGTTGGAAAACGATGAGTTGTATTCGATGATGGACTATTCCAATATTGAGTTTTATAGTTAGTTAACTAGCAGGAATACCCGACGTTGCTCGGGATTGAATGAGGATCACTGCTATGTAATATTTACACTATGCTACTAACACCATATTATTTTCTTTGTTTTTAATGCTCCCCCTCCTCCTCCTGCCCCCCTCCCCCTTAATAGAGTCGGAAGAAGCCGAAATGTTGGAAAATTCTCGATATATGCAAGATTCTTTCTGTATAGAAAATATCAATAGATTCTGATTTAAGCAATATTTCAAAGTTCCCTCCCCTAGGATTAACACTGTAAGGAATCTTGAAGTAGATATATCGGCCGAGTGGGCAAAGGTGACTTTAGTCCGGTGTTCGAACTTTGGGGTGGGTGGTATTGCTTTATCGAACCACACTTATGAGTCTCATTAAGATATATGTATGTGGATGAAAATCTATTTATGGCAATTAAGCTACACAGAGGCTTCCGCGTTTCATCCTCGCCGGGAATCGTCAGGCTAAAATGCATGGAATTTGTATTGACGGGTGTTTTTATATATACACATGGTGTTTAGTCCAGTCAATTAACCAATCATATTCTTCGTTATTCCATCTTACATGTTAATGTTTCCATTAGCCAATGGCAGAGCTTCTCACAAACAAAGGTACGGCTGATTTTACTTCCTATACTTGTGTGCTGTTTTGTATAGGGTTGACTCATCCTTGTTTTTTATATATATATATATATATATATTTAAATATTTCATACTTTTTTTTTTTAAGCATCCAAATGAAATTTAATAATGAGGATTGAGGTAAAATAAATACCTTCGAAGCATGTTAAGGATGCGATATTAATTTTATTTTAAAAAAAGAAAAGAAAAATCGAAACCGATTTTTTCTCTTTTTTTTTATAAACTTTCTTTTTTAGTTTATAAACTAAAAATGAAAGTTTATTAAAAAAAAATTTTAAAAAGAGAAAAAAATCGGTTTCGATTTTTCTTTTCTTTTTTTTAAATAAAATTAATATCACATCCTTAACATGCTTCAAATGTATTTATTTTACCTCAATCCTCATTATTATACATATATATATATATTATTTAAAACATTATGCGGAATGTGTGACAAAGACGTTAATTAGGAAAAGAAAAAAAGAAGAAAAAAATTAATTTTAACACGACTCGCTTTCCACAAACTGAGAAGGAGAACTTTCCTCTTTCTGGACCTTTCCAACACTACAACCAATGTATGTATATATGTATATATATATATATATATATATGAAGTTAATCCAACAAAAGATATAAGAGGCAACTAATATCTTTTAATTAGTAAAACATCCGGATAAAGACTGAAACTCAATATACTGGATAGAGCATTAATATCATAATATGAAATGAAATAATAAAATAAGGTATATATATATATTTAAGTGTATATGTATATATATATGTATATATATATTTAAGTGTATATGTATATATATATATATATTTAAGTGTATATGTATATATATATTTAAGTGTATATGTATATATATATTTAAGTATATATGTATATGTATATATATGTATAAGTATATATGTATATGTATGTATATATATATTTAAGTATATATGTATATGTATATATATGTATAAGTATATATGTATATGTATGTATATATATATTTAAGTATATATGTATATGTATATATATGTATAAGTATATATGTATATGTATGTATATATATATTTAAGTATATATGTATATGTATGTATATATATATTTAAGTATATATGTATATATATATGTATATATATATATATATATATATATATTTAAGTGTATATATATATATATATATATATTTAAGTGTATATGTATATATATATATATATTTAAGTGTATATGTATATATATGTATATATATATATATATAGTTAAGTGTATATGTGTATATATATATATATATATGTATAGTTAAGTGTATATGTGTATATATATATAGTTAAGTGTATATATATATATATATATATTTAAGTGTATATATATATATATATTTAAGTGTATATGTATATATATATATTTAAGTGTATATGTATATATATATATTTAAGTGTATATGTATATATATATATATATATATATATATTCAAGTGTATATGTAATTGTATTATTAATCTAATTATATATGTATATATTCAAGTATATATATGTATGTATTTATATGCAGGTAAATATGCATATATATATATTCAGTTATATGTGCATATGTATTTCTGTATATATGCATATGTATGTATTTATAGATATCTGCATATGTATGTATATATATATATGTATATGAATATCCGTGTATGTTTCTGTATATATGTGTGTATATGTATATATGTGTCTATATATACATAGATATGTCTGTGCGTATATGTACATGCATTTGTTTACACACACGTTCAATAACGATAGGTAACGTGTACCATACAGATGTTTATGAAGCTATACTTCACCCTAAATATGTCTATATAAGCGCGTGCATTATATATGCATGCATGCTTGCGTGCGTGCGACGCACCTGTTTGTGTAGATCCCAGCAATCTACCTTTTCGCCTTGGTCTCTCCTCTCACTACCGCTTCCCTCGTTGTTGCAGGAATTACTGCTTCTTCTTCTTTTTTTTATTACCATTTTTGGTATCCTTGGCTGCGCTGTCTATCGGCAAACAAGCGGAATGCCTCTGCTAGCCACCGCAGAGTGTCATCTTCTCTCTAAACTTCCAATGATCGGATTTGGCGAGGCAGCAGAAACAATGGAAATTCCATGGTTGTTCCGACGTGTTTTGCATAACCCCTCACCTAACCCTAACCCTAACCTCTAGATGTGTTTTGCATACCCCCCTAACCCTACCTTAACCCTCACTCAAATCCTAACCCCCACCCCAGATGTGTTTTCCATACACTCTACCCTAACCCTAACTGTAACCCTAACTTTAACCCTAACTGTAACCCTAACTTTAACCCTAACTCCAACCCTAACTCCAATCCTAACTCCGACCTTAACCCTAACCCCAGATGTGTTTTCCATACTCACTACTCTAACCCTCACTCTAACCCTAACCCTAACTCTAACCCTAACCCTCACTCTAACACTAACCCCCACCCCAGATATGTTTTCCATACACCCTACCCTACCCTACCCTAACTCTAACCTTAACCCTAACCCCAGATATGTTTTCCATACACGCTACCTTAACCCTAACCCCAGATGTGTTTTCCATACACCCTACCCTAACTCTTGCCCTAACCCCCACCCCAGATGTGTTTTCCATACACCCTACCCTAACCCTAACCCTAACTCTAGCCCTAACCCTAACCCCAGATGTGTTTTCCATACACCCTACCCTAACCCTAACCCTAACCCCAGATGTGTTTTCCATACACCCTACCCTAACCCTAACCCTAACCCCAGATGTGTTTTCCATACACCCTACCCTAACCGTAACTCTAACCCAAGATGTGTTTCCATACACCCTACCCTAACCGTAACTCTAACCCAAGATGTGTTTCCATACATCCTACCCAACCGTAACCCTAACCCCAGATGTGTTTTCCATACACCCTACTCTAACCCTAACCCTCACTCCAGATGTACTTTGATACCTTTTGCATCTGTAAGGGTCGTGGAGGAGGGAGGAATGTGGAATCAGTTGAGGCGCATCTTGTATTTCACTGCAAAGGCCCTTTGGTTATGAGTCAATTTTAATTTTTGTCAGACACACGTTAAAGATAAGAATACATAGTCGTCTCCCATTAGAACGCGTTGAATATTTAAATGAAAGAAAGTAGTTGGAAGCCTAACAACGCATTTTTTCTCAATAAATATTAATTTATTTAAAAGTAGTCCCAAATTTTCGACGTAATACGTCCTCATCGGAGGTGCAGGACATTTCTTTAAAAAAATTTTCCTTTATAACTAGTAGTCTCAAATTTTCGACGTAATACGTCTTCGTCAGGGTTACAAGACATTTTTTTTTCATAGCGACATGTTTATCGCTAGTAGAAGGTAGAATCCGTAAGATGTTGATTCGGTAATAGTTCAAATGTCGAAGTCTTTGAGGGAAATACGCGCGGACACGCATTAAAGATAAGAATATATGGTGGTCTCCCATTAGAAAGCATTCAATATTTAAATGTAAAATTAATTAAAATTTACACAGGTGTTCATGTGTTTTATTGTGCTTACTACCATATGCAAGAAAATTTTATTAGCTTTCATTTGGTACCACTTTCAATGCTATAGCATCAACCTCTGGAAAGCTACAATGATAATAAGGACATAATATCCCATATTTTGCAGCGTTTTTGAAAAACGTCAACAATAAAATTACATGGCTCTTGAGGCAGGCATAGCCAAGGTCCAAGATCACAATAACTGGTATATTTAGCTAATTTAGACCTTGGAGAATGGGAATAATAGCAGTTTCCATATGTTTGAAGAAAAAGGTCAATTTTGAAGAGGTCTAGCAGACACGCATTAAAGATAAGAATATATGGTGGTCTCCCATTAGAAAGCATTGAATATTTAAATGTAAGAAAGCGTCGAAAATTTGGGACTGCTTTTAAATAAATTAATATTTATCTACCATCCCCGGGGGAGGAGGATGGTCTCGTGACAGCAGAACTGATATTTTACTAGCCCCCAAAGGAGAAGGTAATCCCTGGAAGGATGGTACAGAAAAGATACTATGCTATCTCCTATCCCTAATTAAGCACTGAAAGATAGTACATAAGTCTGGACTAGTATAGTAAACTGAATTGAGCATTAAAAGATGGTACAATTTGGGGGAGCTGGATTTTCTAATGAAAACTCACTTTGCGTCTGACTCTGCCCTCGTGGGGAGAAAAGTATATAAGGAAAATGGTTGGATTTTGTTTTCCGTTTATCACCTGCGTTAATTATTTTCTATACCCGAACGAAAGCAACATTTTGTTTTTTATATATATTTTTTTTTAATTTTCTTTTTTTTAAATTTTTTTTTTTACACTTAAAAAAAAAAAATTTTTTTTTTTTTTCTTTTTGATTTTAATTTTTTTTTACTTTTTATTAAAAAAATTATTTTTTTATTTTTTTAATTGTATTTTTTTTATTTAAATTTTATTTATAAAAAAATTTTTTTACTGTTTTTTTTTTTTATTTTATTTTTTAATTTAATTAAAAAAAAAAATTTTTTTTTTTTAAATTTATTTTTAATGTTCTTATGCATTAAAACGTATGACGTCATTGGTGATATAAAAAAAAAATTGGAATATCTATTTATATACTAGTAAAAAAAAAAGTTTCATGTCAACAGAACAGATACTACACTACCCCCCCTAAACTGAATGGAGCATCAGTAATAGACCACGAGTGTACACTCTCTGTCCAAAAAATTATTATCCTCTAGTGTTCACAATAAGAAAAAGAAGAGGTAATGCCTGGGAGGATGGTATAATCACACCAGAACAGATACTACACTAGACCCTGTTAATTAAGCATGAAAGATAGTACAATTAATGGAAGTATTAGTATTGGTTCGGCTTCAGACAGGCAGATACTAAATCTCCATTAGTAATAGATACCATTTTCCTTACAAGGGAGGAGGTAATGCCTTGGAGGATGGTATCATGACAAACTACACTGCCTCCACCGAAAAAAGGAGGAGGAGGAGGTAGTGCTTGGGAGGATGGTATCATGACAAACTACACTGCCTCCACCGACAAAAGGAGGAGGAGGAGGAGGAGGTAGTGCTTGGGAGGATGGTATCATGACAAACTACACTGCCTCCACCGACAAAAGGAGGAGGAGGAGGAGGTAGTGCTTGGGAGGATGGTATCATGACAAACTACACTGCCTCCACCGACAAAAGGAGGAGGAGGAGGTAGTGCTTGGGAGGATGGCATCATGACAAACTACACTGCCTCCACCGACAAAAGGAGGAGGAGGAGGAGGAGGTAGTGCTTGGGAGGATGGTATCATGACAAACTACACTGCCTCCACCGACAAAAGGAGGAGGAGGAGGAGGTAGTGCTTGGGAGGATGGTATCATGACAAACTACACTGCCTCCACCGACAAAAGGAGGAGGAGGAGGTAGTGCTTGGGAGGATGGCATCATGACAAACTACACTGCCTCCACCGACAAAAGGAGGAGGAGGAGGAGGTAGTGCTTGGGAGGATGGTATCATGATGAACAAATATATACAACACTACCCTCCATCCAAAGGAGGAGGTAATGCCGAGGAGGATGGTATACTGATGAACGAACATGTACAACATTACAAGAGAGGAGATAATACCAAGGAAGATGGTCTCTTGACAACAGAACAGATACTACGCTATCTCCCACTTTCCAGAAAGAATGAGGTAATGCCTGGGAGGATGATATCATGACAACAGAACTGATACTACACAACCTCCCACTCCCTTGAATTGAGTATTGAAAGATAAATACACTAGCACAATTAATAGAAGTACTAGTATAGGTTCGGCTTCAGACAGACAGATACCAAATCTCCATTAGTAATAGAAGTACTAGTATAGGTTCGGTTTCAGACAGACAGATACCAAATCTCCATTAGTAATAGAAGTACTAGTATAGGTTCGGTTTCAGACAGACAGATACCAAATCTCCATTAGTAATAGAAGTACTAGTATAGGGTCGGTTTCAGACAGACAGATACAAAATCTCCATTAGTAATAGAAGTACTAGTATAGGGTCGGTTTCAGACAGACAGATACAAAATCTCCATTAGTAATAGAAGTACTAGTATAGGTTCGGTTTCAGACAGACAGATACCAAATCTCCATTAGTAATAGAAGTACTAGTATAGGGTCGGTTTCAGACAGACAGATACAAAATCTCCATTAGTAATAGAAGTACTAGTATAGGTTCGGTTTCAGACAGACAGATACCAAATCTCCATTAGTAATAGAAGTACTAGTATAGGGTCGGTTTCAGACAGACAGATACAAAATCTCCATTAGTAATAGAAGTACTAGTATAGGGTCGGTTTCAGACAGACAGATACAAAATCTCCATTAGTAATAGAAGTACTAGTATAGGGTCGGTTTCAGACAGACAGATACAAAATCTCCATTAGTAATAGAAGTACTAGTATAGGGTCGGTTTCAGACAGACAGATACAAAATCTCCATTAGTAATAGAAGTACTAGTATAGGTTCGGCTTCAAACAGACAGATACAAAATCTCCATTAGTAATAGAAGTACTAGTATAGGTTCGGCTTCAAACAGACAGATACAAAATCTCCATTAGTAATAGAAGTACTAGTATAGGTTCGGTTTCAGACAGACAGATACCAAATCTCCATTAGTAATAGAAGTACTAGTATAGGGTCGGTTTCAGACAGACAGATACCAAATCTCCATTAGTAATAGAAGTACTAGTATAGGTTCGGTTTCAGACAGACAGATACCAAATCTCCATTAGTAATAGAAGTACTAGTATAGGTTCGGCTTCAAACAGACAGATACAAAATCTCCATTAGTAATAGAAGTACTAGTATAGGTTCGGCTTCAAACAGACAGATACAAAATCTCCATTAGTAATAGAAGTACTAGTATAGGTTCGGTTTCAGACAGACAGATACCAAATCTCCATTAGTAATAGAAGTACTAGTATAGGTTCGGTTTCAGACAGACAGATACCAAATCTCCATTAGTAATAGAAGTACTAGTATAGGTTCGGTTTCAGACAGACAGATACAAAATCTCCATTAGTAATAGAAGTACTAGTATAGGGTCGGTTTCAGACAGACAGATACCAAATCTCCATTAGTAATAGAAGTACTAGTATAGGTTCGGTTTCAGGAAGACAGATACCAAATCTCCATTAGTAATAGAAGTACTAGTATAGGTTCGGTTTCAGACAGACAGATACCAAATCTCCATTAGTAATAGAAGTACTAGTATAGGTTCGGTTTCAGGAAGACAGATACCAAATCTCCATTAGTAATAGAAGTACTAGTATAGGTTCGGTTTCAGACAGACAGATACCAAATCGCCATTAGTAATAGAAGTACTAGTATAGGTTCGGCTTCAGACAGACAGATACCAAATCTCCATTAGTAATAGAAGTACTAGTATAGGTTCGGTTTCAGACAGACAGATACCAAATCTCCATTAGTAATAGAAGTACTAGTATAGGGTCGGTTTCAGACAGACAGATACCAAATCGCCATTAGTAATAGAAGTACTAGTATAGGTTCGGCTTCAGACAGACAGATACCAAATCTCCATTAGTAATAGAAGTACTAGTATAGGTTCGGTTTCAGACAGACAGATACCAAATCTCCATTAGTAATAGAAGTACTAGTATAGGTTCGGTTTCAGACAGACAGATACCAAATCGCCATTAGTAATAGAAGTACTAGTATAGGTTCGGCTTCAGACAGACAGATACCAAATCTCCATTAATAATAGGTAAGATTAAAAAGGGTTGTCACTAAGGAGAGCATGTCGTACGCCGGAGTAACACCTGCATGTCAAATAACACTGGACAACAAATTTCAGAAAAAATTTATTACTGGAGATGTGTAAATTGATTTAGACTAATTTAGGTACGCTGGTTTCAAGAATCATAACCGTTTTGCTGTATCACGTCAGGATTTTGAGTTTCAGAAATACTCCCATTGTCAGGGTTTCAATGAAATTCACAAAAATTCATTTATCCATTTATTTCATCATAAATGCTTCAAAATTATAGAAATTACAGAAAAAGTCTACTAGAATGTAATTAAAAATGCTTTAAACATTTGGCTTTGCGTTTGTGCGGCTCTGTGTCAGTTTCACGATGCAGGAACCAGCAGAAGTCGCCCATCATGCTCGGGTTGTGCCGCCCTTGGTAACGCGTCGCCATGAGTGAAATCTCTTGGTGGAATCGCTCGCCGTGCTCGTCCGAGACAGCTCCCAAGTTGTCAGGGAAGAAGTTCAGGTACTGGTGTAGGAAATGGATCTTCAGGGACATCCTGGAGCCAAGTTTCCTGAAGGACTCCAGCAGCTGCTGCACTATTTCTTCAGTTGTCCGCGCGCTCGTTCCCCAAGAAGTTGTCCGTCACAGCTTTGAAGCTCCTCCACGCTGCCAGCTCTTTGGGGTTTAGAGTTGTCGGAAAAGTTTTGTCCTTCATTACCTCTCGGATTTGCGGTCCAACAAAGACACCAGACTTGATCTTAGCCTCCGACAAAGTGTTGCCAAACTTCTCCTTCAGGTATAAAAACTCACGCCCATTCAGATCCATTGCCCATACAAAATTCTTCATCAAGCCGAGCTTTATGTGGAGTGATGGAAGGAAAATCTTGGCTGGGTCGACAAGGGCGACATGCTTCACGTTGTATCGACCAGGTACGTGCTCCGTCCACTCTTTCCAATCAATCTTCGTCCAGTGATTCTTGTCGTCTCTGCTATCCCAGAGACAAAGGAAGAACATGTATTTCGTGTAGCCTGACTGCAGCCCTAACAACAGCGCCACCACATTCAAGTCTCCGCAGATGTGCTAGTTGAAGTCATTGTACTTGATGGAATCAAGCAGCTGCCGCATAGTCTCATAGGTCTCTTTCATGCCGAACGTGTGAGCCAGTGGGACTGATGGTTTCTTGTTGCTATTGTGGAGCAGAACAGCCTTCAAGCTGTTCTTCCCCGAGTCGATGAAGAGGCGCCAGTCTGCAGGATCGTGATCACACCCAAGTTCTTTCAACAGACCGTTGATGTCACTGCAGAATGTCATCGTGTCTTCCATCTCAAAGAACTGAGCCATGTCACTGTGACGTGCTCTGAACAAGGATATCTTGGTGTAAGGTTCAAGTAGATTCCACTTCTGCAGCCTTGATCCAAGCAGCTCTGCCTTCGCCTTTGACAGCGAGAGATCTCTTACAAGATCATTTAACTCTCCCTGGTTCAGAAGGTGTGGTTCTTGTTCTTGAGTGTCGGGTTCAAAAGGTTCATCACCATCTTCTTCGCCACTGCTTACAGTTATGTTCGGATCAGATGGACATGTTGGAACGGGGTTCTCGTCATCATGAGGCACAGGTTTACGAGCAGAGACGCAGTCAGCGTACTTGATGTGGCCTTTATTCTTCCTGTTGAAGTCGGCGATGCTTGTGCAGCAGAAATAACAATCATCATGATGATTCTGCGGCTCACGCCATATCATGGGCACCACAAATGGAATGCTCGCGCGCTTTCCCACCAACCACTGAGTCAATGCTGAGTGGCAGCTTGTGCAGCAGATGTGTGGTGCCCAGCTCTTTTCTTGGTCCCCGACCTTACACCCGAAGTAGTGAAAGTAGGCGGCCTTCATTTTCACTGCTCTAGATACACTTCGCTGTTGATCTTTTTGGGTAAACCGACCACAGACATAACATAAGTTGTCTGGATGATTGGTACAGGAACGTCTACTCATGTTTAACTGAAAGAAAGAAAGAAAAATTAGTAGTTATATAAGTACGTTATATCGTAGTTACGTAAGAGGTGGTAGGTTACTTCTAGGCAATGGGAGTATTTCTGAAACTCAAAATCCTGACGTGATACAGCAAAACGGTTATGATTTTTAAAATCAGCATACCCAAATTAGTCTAAATCAATTTACACATCTCCAGTAGCAAACATGTTGTTGTCCAGTGTAATCCCCGTTGGTTGATTTTGTTTTGATGGCATATCAACCCTTTTCGAATTCCAAATCCATTTAGTTTTTGTAAAAGCTTCTTGGTATCTTCAAACACTTGTGATGGTACTATCTATCTATCTATCTATATATATATATATATATATATATACCTATCTACCTATCTATCTATCTATCTATCTATCTATCAAATTCTACTTCCTATCTCTATATCTATCTATCTATCTGCCTATCTATCTATCTATCAAATTCTACTTCATATCTCTATATCTATCTATCTATCTATCTATCAATTCTGTTCATATCTATCTATCTATCTCTCTATCTATCTATCTATCTCTCTATCTATCTCTCTATCTATCAATTCTGTTCATATCTATCTATCTATCTATCTATCTATCTATCAATTCTGTTCATATCTATCTATCTATCTATCTATCTATCAATTCTGTTCTATCTATCTATCTATCTATCTATCTATCTATCTATCAATTCTGTTCATATCTATCTATCTATCAATTCTGTTCATATCTATCTATCTATCTATCAATTCTGTTCATATCTATCTATCTATCTATCTATCAATCAATTCTGTTCATATCTATCTATCTATCTATCAATTCTGTTCATATCTACCTATCTATCTATCAATTCTGTTCATTTCTATCTATCTATCTATCAAATTCTACTTCCTATCTCTATATCTATCTCTATATCTATCTATCTATCTATCTATTAAAATGTTATGATTTTGGATTTTGTTCCTATGCAAATAGAAACGTGCGATTGGTTAACAAAACAGGAATAGGCAGAGTACACATTACTAAGGCGGTAGTTTTTAGCAAGTCAATACCAGAGTTCGAATTTCGCGTACGGTTAAATGATTTTTTTAAAAAACTGGACACATGTTTTATGGATTCAAAGAAATTGTAACATTAAAAAGTATTTGACATTAGTTAAACGCAAATTATTTTTGCTTAAAAACATAATTTCAAATGTTTTTGTCAATAAAAACAATACGTAAACATATTCATCGTAGTTAATTACTCTCATGCAAAAAAACATATTTATGGTTTTTTGGAGTTTGTCTGTCCGTATGCAAAGAGAAACATGCGATTGATTGACAAAAAAGGGATAGGCAGAGTTCACATTACTAACGTAGTCGTTTTTTAGATGTCAATACCAGAGTCTAAACTGTCCCATTTGAGGGTTCTTGATAAGCTGCAGAAACGTATCTCTAATTTGATTGGCCCCCACCCTTTCTTATCTACACTCTCTCTCTCACAGACGTGATGTTGCTAGTCTCAGTCTTTTCTATAAATACTATCATGTCATGTATTTTTCAAAGTCATATGATCTATTCCCTGCTTCCTTTGTTCCAGCTCGTTTGACTCGTTGGTCTAGTGGTCTCCATTAATTCACTGTTTTGATACGTCATTGTAATACAGCTTCCTATTCCAGTAGCTTCTTTCCAAGAACTGCAGGCTTGTGGAACTCTCTTACTGCTGACTGTTTTCCCCCCATACCTATAACCTTGGTCTTTTAAAGACTATGGTCGATAAGCATCTCCTGTTTTTTTGCGATAATCATATTTGTTCTTGTTAGCTCCTTACATACAGTGGCTTCATGCCTTGTCTAGAGCGATTTCCATTAAAAAAAATATATATATACACATATACATATATATAGATATATATGCATATATATAGATAGATATATCTTCAAGAATTTTCATTTTATTACCCACATAAGCGGCCACGCGCGTTTAAGTTCAAAGAACGTTGACATTTCATCACCCTGCGACCAGTAGCGTGGTGGGAGGTTGATGGCTGCAGGGGCCAATCACTGATTTGGCCCCCCCCCCCCCCCCCCCCCGGATATGAGCGACAAAGTCGCGAAAAAATGCAGCTGGGGGTCTGAGGGGCGCTGGAAGTCCCCCAGCGGGGTACGGGGCTGAGCCCCGGAAAATTTTGCCATTTTAAAGCCTCCAGATGCCCCCGTTGATGCATTTTTTAGCACTAAAATGCATTACTTTATGTTAAAGAATTGCCTTTCTCTCGAGTTGCTGCCGGTTTTGAGCGCCACTTTTTCTCTTCCTCTTTGGTCCCATGCCATTCTCTGAAATGGAACAAAATTGTGTTTATTAAGGTCTTTATTTTAAATTTTCTTGGGTCTCCTACAAAGGGTGCGCCCCCTAAAACCCCATTTTGGCGCCCCCCCAGAAATCTTGGCTGGGGGGCCTGGCCCCCCCCTGCCACCACGCTACTGCCTGCGCTGATGTCTGAACAATGCTCTGTTAACATCAAGGAGATAAGCTACCATCACAGATACTAAATTATTGCCTTTAAATTGATTCGGACCCTCTTTCTCTGACGAAGAATGTTTTATCATTCGAAATTAATAAATAACAAAAAAATTTAAAAAAACAAACAAAAAAAACATTTAAATGATTTTTAATAAACTATTGCATCTCAAAACGTGGTCTCCAAAGGCATTTTGTTTTGTTTGTCTATTTTGATTACTTAAATTTCTAAAGATGTTTCAAGAACTTTCATTTTATTCCCTTTTTTTATATAGATATATATGCTTGAATTTATTCCATTTACATCAAAAAAAAGATCAACATTGATAAAAACCCTAACCCTAACCTTTTCCTTCCAACATCCTAAAAAAAATAATCAGATTAATCATTTCGATAAAACAAAATTTAACCCTGACCCTTAAACATTGAAATGATTTTTAATAAACTATTGCATCTGAAAACGTGGTCTCCAAAGTCATTTTTTTTTTTTTTTTGTCTATTTTGATTACTTAAATTTCTAAAGATGCTTCCAGAATTTTCATTTTATTCCATTTTTTTATTTTTGGTTTTGAACCCAACGAAATTTCTGACGAGTTTTTTTTTTTTGTTTTGTTTGTCTATTTTGATTACTTAAATTTCTAAAGATGCTTCCAGAATTTTCGTTTTATTCCCTTTTTTATTTTTGGTTTTGAACCCAACGAAATTTCTGAAGAGTTTTTTTTTTTTCTTTTGTCTATTTTGATTACTTAAATTTCTAAAGATGCTTCCAAGAATTTTCATTTTATTCCCTTTTTTTTTTTTGGTTTTGAACCCAACGAAATTTCTGAAGAGTTTTTTTTTTTGTTTGTCTATTTTGATTACTTAAATTTCTAAAGATGCTTCCAGAATTTTCATTTTATTCCATTTTTTTATTTTTGGTTTTGAACCCAACGAAATTTCTGAAGAGTTTTTTTTTTTGTTTGTCTATTTTGATTACTTAAATTTCTAAAGATGCTTCAAGAATTGTCATTTTATTCCATTTTTTTATTTTTGGTTTTGAACCCAACGAAATTTCTGAAGAGTTTTTTTTTTTTTTTTTTTTGTCTATTTTGATTACTTAAATTTCTAAAGATGCTTCCAGAATTTTCATTTTATTCCCTTTTTTATTTTTGGTTTTGAACCCAACGAAATTTCTGAAGAGTTTTTTTTTTTTGTTTTTTTGTCTATTTTGATTACTTAAATTTCTAAAGATGCTTCCAAGAATTTTCATTTTATTCCCTTTTTTATTTTTGGTTTTGAACCCAACGAAATTTCTGAAGAGTTTTTTTTTTTTGTCTATTTTGATTACTTAAATTTCTAAAGATGCTTCAAGAATTTTCATTTTATTCCCTTTTTTATTTTTGGCTTTTGAACCCAACGAAATTTCTGAAGAGTTTTTTTTTTTGTTTGTCTATTTTGATTACTTAAATTTCTAAAGATGCTTCCAGAATTTTCATTTTATTCCCTTTTTTATTTTTGGTTTTGAACCCAACGAAATTTCTGAAGAGTTTTTTTTTTTGTTTGTCTATTTTGATTACTTAAATTTCTAAAGATGCTTCAAGAATTTTCGTTTTATTCCCTTTTTTTATTTTTGGTTTTGAACCCAACGAAATTTCTGAAGAGTTTTTTTTTTTGTTTGTCTATTTTGATTACTTAAATTTCTAAAGATGCTTCAAGAATTTTCATTTTATTCCCTTTTTTATTTTTGGTTTTGAACCCAACGAAATTTCTGAAGAGTTTTTTTTTTGTCTATTTTGATTACTTAAATTTCTAAAGATGCTTCAAGAATTTTCGTTTTATTCCCTTTTTTTATTTTTGGTTTTGAACCCAACGAAATTTCTGAAGAGTTTTTTTGTTTTTTTTTGTCTATTTTGATTACTTAAATTTCTAAAGATGCTTCAAGAATTTTCATTTTATTCCCTTTTTTATTTTTGGTTTTGAACCCAACGAAATTTCTGAAGAGTTTTTTTTTTTTTTTCCATGATGACACATTTTTACGACTGAATCATTTGAATAAATTATTTTTTGATTCAAAATTTTACCGTCTGCTCATATTTTATTATTCTTGGTATCTTCTGGGTCATAAAGAAATCCGTTGTCGAAGTTCAGAACATTAATTTTCTTCTCCCCAATTTTTTTTTTTTTTTTAAATATAGTTTTAATGGTTGAGAAACTTCCAAGACTATATATATATTACTAAGAAAAATATTTTGAAAAACCTGAACAACGCAGGTTTTTCAAAATATTTTTCTTATTGTCATTCTGTCAACGTTTCAAGTGTGGACTTTTTCCATTTTATATATCTATATCTTTTGTTTCATTTTACTTCAGTCTAAGTTCTCAGAAATCAAGGGGACCCCTTTTCTGGGGTTAACACTTAATCTCTATATGAAATATATAGACATTCAAGTGTTACATTACTTCTCAAATGTTGAGTTAGCAAAGAAGTTAATTTTCTTCTCCCCAATCAACCAGTTAACTATGTTATAGTATATCTTTCTTGTGGTCTCTTGATCTCACCAGATTCCAGGACAAGAATTCATCTAGTCTGGTGGAGTATCCAGCTTAGTGCTGTAACTAGAGGCAACATCACTTGGAGAAGGTGCACCATTCCTCGTATGAGCCAGTGTGTAACCATACCAAAGGGATCTTATTTGGGCTTAGGGTTAGGGTTAGTGTGTAGTCATACTGAGAGGATCTAATTTGGGCTTCGATTACTATACTATTTTGAATATTTGGTCAGGGGTTACTTGGTTAGGGTTAGGGTAATGGTTAGTTGTAGGGGGAAGTATCCTCATACTAGAATGTAAGAGTGGAACTCTTCTAAAATGAAGAGGGATACATCCAGCTCAATCGCATACCTAGAGTATCCAGCTAAATGCTGTTATTTGAGATAACATGACTTGGAGACGGTGCACCATTCATAGTATGAGCAGTGATGAAGAGATCTTATTTGGGCTTTGAATACTATGTTATTTTGAATATTTGGTCAGGGTTTACTTGAAGAGTTCGAATGCAAAACGCTATAAACGCCATTTTCAAAATCACGAAACTGTCGCTACAAAGAGTGTTGCGTTTCAACCCTCGACGACACCCCAAAACTATGTGTTACATAATATGATACCGAAATAATTTATTTTTGATTTCAATTACAATCAGCTTTCATTAAGTCTAGATTTAATATATTCGTGTTTTTATTGTTTAAGGTCTCAATTTAAACGAATTGGATTTATCACGTTTTGCATGCGAACTCTTTATATATATATATATAGTGAGCGGTATCTTGAATAATTTAGTTCTTTTGTTTTCTTGTGGGGGGGGGGGGATTTATTCATCATTGTACCGGCCGACGTGAAAGTGTATTATCGCACATTGTTCCGGTTTTATGGTTTTATTGAATGTATTTGGGACCGATTATTTGCTTGATGGCTTGGTGGAAGAAATAATGCACGAGCTACTTTTCTAAGACTTTTCTAGGACTTTCTCTTTTTTTTATCGTTGTTCTTCCTTGCTTTTTAAGTTTGACTTTTATTTTTATTTTTATTGTTTTCCTCTTCTCTTCTTAAGTGACCTCAACTATTACAACGCCACATTGTGTATTGTCGGCAGTTGAAACCAGTATTCCAGACATTTAATTTCCCTGATGATCTGCCAAGCAAGTAACTGCTTGGTAGTGAAACACGTGTAGGAAAAAACATTTAATTTGAATAAATAGTATTTGTAAGAAAAAATATCTTTAATGGTGATCATTGGTGTCCTGAAAGGAATGCTTTGGTAAGCCTTCATAAAATCACATATAAATGCTCTGTACTCTGTAATCGAGTATCATCGAGCTTGTTTTTTATTGGAACAACCCCGGTCTTCACTGAATGATCTATTTTATAAGTGAAAAATCTAAATCTATATATATATATATATATGGGAAGAGAAGGATGAAGGTAATCCGACGTGATGGGAAAATGAAAAAGGAAAACCAAAAAATGGATGTTTTTTATGTGTACATCAACGTTTCGTCTTTATTTATAAGACTTCATCAGGATGATAATATAGAGAAAAAATGTCATGCAAGTACAGATACATGTAGGGTAGACATATTGGGAGGAAAAATAAAATAAAATAATCGCCACTACTGGGGGGACGTCCGTACTTGTTGGAGAATAAAAATGTATGTTGAAGAAAATGAGTGGGGAAAAAATGGAAGGATGGGGTGAGCAAGGACTACTGTGGCTGGTGGTAAGAGAAAGAGGTGGGGGATGAGCAGGGGTAAAGTGGATGGCAGAGAGGGAGTGGAGGAGAGAGGTGTTTGACCAGATGGCTGCGGTCAAGATTGAAGGGGAAAAGTAAGTTGGAATGTTTGTGTATGGGGGGTGTATCCATATATATATATATATAGTAGAAAGTAGTGCAGTTTCAATGAGAGAAAAATGTTTATTTAAAGAAGTGATGCTACCAACACTTGTAAATTAAAAAAAAAAAGTTTTTAAAAATTGTTTATTTTATACAGTGTTTTAAGCATCTTGGCACTCTTCAGATATTCTTTCTTGAAACGTCTAGATTTAGTATATTCATGCTTTTTATTGTTTATGGTCTCAATTTAAACGAATTGGATTTATCGTGTTTCGCGTTCGAGCTCTTCACTTGTAGAATGAGGTATCTTCATGTCAGGTTGTCCTGACAAACCCTTGTACAGAGAGACCGAAGGCACTCGAGGATAGTATCTACTAGGTAATTCAAACTCTCCAGTGGGTAATTCAACCTCTCCAGTGTGTGTATGCTTTTGAATTCTGAAAACAAACTTATTCTCTTTTCCGAATGTCCGTCTGTCAGTATCTAATCCTGTTGTTTAAGCTCGGAATTTTCCTATAGAAGGAAAGATCCTATTGATGTTGATGTCCGTAAGAACGGTTCTTGAATTATTAAAACGCAAAAGTAGGTCGGAAAAAAAATTGATCCGAAAGTCACAAATTCTTTGAGGTTTTTTTTTCTTTTCTTTTTTTTGTTTGTTTGTTATTTTTTTTAATTTTTATTTCTTTTATTTTTTATTCATTTTTTTTTTTTAATTTCCTTTTTTTTTAAATATATATTTTTTTCCGAACCGAAAGTAGGTCGGAAGCTAAAACAGTTTTCATTTTGTTTTTATTTTTATTTTTTTACGGCATTTTTTTTTTCTTTCTTCCTATCACCTCAATTTATATAAAGTTAGACATATATATATATATATATATATATATATATATATATATTAACAGAGCTACCCGGTGTTGTCCAGCTTTTGGCTAAGATCAAAGTGTAGTATCTGTTCCGATGGATACTGCACCCCATAGACTGGTATTGTCTTGGCCTTCGGGGCTTCATTTACGCCGGTCTATGGGTCGGTCCTGTGCAGTTCTAGGAGGTCCACACTCCCAGGCTTTGCCTCCCCTCTTTGGGGAGGAGTAAGTTTATTGCTTACTGCCTGAGGCGACCCTACCGGGGAATGCCGACGGGGCTGCCCAGGCAATTTTTAATGGCCAGAGTGCTCACTTTCTCGGGCGCTGGCTTTTCAAACACCACTTTCCCGACCCGACCTTGGGTCACATCTTACTTGTGGGAGTAAGATAAAACTGGCCTTGTGCCTAACCTCCTGGAGAGGAGGTAAATAAATACCCGGTGTTGCCCAGGTTAGAGTGTGGGATAGCATCGTATGCAACATCATGGTTCTTGAATTATTGTAGGGAGAGTTTGCTGTCAGCTAGATATCTTACTCACCGAGCTATTCAGATATATGTTAATACTCTTAAACTAACGCTAATAAATAGATTAATTTCCTTGTGTAACATGTTTGAAAATTGTCATTAGCTTCTTTAAGGGGCAAAAATACTTCCATTATGTTCACATGCAAATTGTGCATGTGAATACAATTATAATGTGTACATTTCATTGAAATTGGACCTATTTGAATTTTCGGTGGATCTATGGTTTAAATATCAGTGTGTGTGTGTTGGGGGGGGGGGGCTGATGCCCCCGGGGACCCTCTTAATATTATCAAAATTTGCTGACATTTTGGGAATAGACATCATTTTTGGTCATTTACCTAAGGTTTAAATTTAATTTGAATCTAAGGGAAAACAGTTTTCAGTGGAGGGTTTTGCCGCCCGGGGACCCCCAGCATTGAAGTGATATATTTCTTATATAGCCTATGACCTTCACATGCCAATTTTGAAGCAATTCTGTCCAGCGGTTTGGGTGAACATAAGACACAAAGATCAGGCGGACACACACACAGAGTTACTATTTTATATATATAGATGTTTATATACTTATATATATATATATATATATATACGAGAAGGATGTTGTAGTTTGCTTGGAGCATTGTGTATAGTGTAAGAATAATATTTTGGAGGCGATAACAATGCGTAGTTGGAGTGACACATATACGACACGTAGAATCGTAAAAACAAAGTGACAATATTGAAGAGTCAATAATTTTCAAAAAATTTTTTTTTATTTATCAGTGTATCGTTGACCGTGGTGTTAGGTTGGAGTGTGTCCTTTTATTATTATTTTTAATTTTCGAGGGAAGCCCTCATCCTCAGAAATAAAATAAATACAGCCACTCGTTGGAGTGTGTTTTTTTTGCCAAAAGCCGGGGCCGGAAATCTCTGCGGACCTGCTACTATAAAACAAACCAGCATTTCCGGCCCCGGCTTTTGGCAAAAAAACACACACTCCAACGAGTGGCTGTATTTATTTTATTTCTGAGGATGAGGGCTTCCCTCGAAAATTAAAAATAATAATAAAAGGACACACTCCAACCTAACACCACGGTCAACGATACACTGGTAAATAAAAAAAAATTTTTTGAAAATTATTGACTCTTCAATATTGTCACTTTGTTTTTACGATTCCACGTGTCGTATATGTGTCACTCCAACAACGCATTGTTATCGTCTCCAAAATATTATTCTTATATATATATATATATATATATATATATATATAATATTTCACTCCTAAACTATTTACCTGATCATTATGTTTTTGGAACATAGCTACGCTGCATAAGGGGCGGTAGTGTGAGCTATATTTGGTTTTTATTCATGGAATCTTGTTTAATGGGTGTCATTTTCATGCAGTACTTTGCAATAGTGTTGTACTCTGTAAGATATTTCAAGCTACACAAATTGGACAGTAAGGGCAGACCAGGCAGTGTTGCATTGTATGGTTCACCCCTCCACATTCACATGTCAGTTTGTGTCAGTTTTGTAGCCCCATCTACTCATAGCAACTTTTTTGATCACCCCATTCCATGGCCATCCCTACTACAGGCCAGGCAATCGTGCAACTGGGGTCTTTTACTGGGGGCCATGTGAATTTTCTTAAATATTCGATATAGAAGTTGCAAACTATATTATCAACTGGTGCGGATCCTTTTTTTCTTTTTAACCACAATATACAAGTAATGATCTTTTGACATAAGTACAAATTCTCAAAAATAAACTCCGCCATTGAAATAAAAATTCTTCATTGAAATATGCATTTGCCTTTGTTTATTCAAAACTACCTGTCTCTTCATTTATAGGAATTTGTCAATTGTAAAATTTATCAATTAGCTCATTGTGGTTCTTATTATTTGGTATGTAAAACACATAAAAACATCAAACTAATCTCACAGAGGAATTTTACCTTTGTTTGCAACTTCTATATCGAATATTTAAGAAAATTCACATGGCCCCCAGTAAAAGACCCCAGTTGCACGATTGCCTGGCCTGTAGTAGGGATGGCCATACCCCATTCCCATTCTCAGGTGGTTTAGTGTTTTCCACTGGAGCCAGGGTGCCTCTGAACCGGGACGGCGTTCCTCAGAAGGGGAGGATTCGCATGTCGTTATGCGGGGGGGGGGGGGGATCTTCTAGCCTGGTCCACAGCTTCCTGAGATGTTGTTAGGGGATCGACATGGCTGAGGAAGCTTCTCCTTGACTTTAGTCATTCGCTGTGGGTTCACGTCCATGAAGGAGATGGTGTTCATCACTGATAGCCTTTGTGATCTCGACTCGGCTGGCAACTTCCCGTCTCACATCTGCCAGTGATTTTTGACCAACTAAATCTAAAACTTAGGTTAGGGTTAGGGTAAAAAAAAAAAAAATAGTTCGGTTCAAATTCTGTAGAAGCACCAAAAAATTGAAAGAAAGAGAACATAAGAATATCATGAATTTGGCTTTATTTTAATAGGTATCTTCTTTTATATTAAGGAAAGGTTGTTCAGGTTGGTGGTATCGCCCGCACTGAGAATTGAACCTTCAACCTTCAGATGACGCTTAGAACTGAATTGTACTTACTTAGTACTATATCCACTGCGCCACGGATCCTTGTGAACAATTCTAATATGAATTTTCGGAGCCTTAAACCTATTCTTGTTTTTTTTTGCGCAATGGATTTAGCTGAGTATCAGTTAGTCGAGTGTATTTACGTCGAGGGGGCACCAGAGCAGCAAGTTCATCGGAGCACAATCCATTGAAGTACTTGTAAAACAAGAACAAGGATGCAACATTGTGGCGATGGGACAGGGGCTGGAGCTTGGTTGACAATGAGGGACCTATTAGATTAGATACTCTTGTTTGGACCTTTCCTTAATATAATAGAAGATCCCTATTAAAATAAAGTAAAATTCATGATATTCTTATGTTCTCTTTCTTTCAATTTTTTGGTGCTTCTACAGAATTTGAACTGAACGGGTGTGGGGGGGGGGGGTTACCCTAACCCTAACCCAAGTTTTAGATTTAGTTGGTCAAAAATCGGTTTGGTTTGGTTCGGTTCAAATTCTGTAGAAGCACTAATTTTTTTTGTTGTGTGTGTCCTTACATTCGTTTAATTTATTTTTTGATATAAATTTTGATATCGTGTTGTGAAGTTGCTTATATTTTTTATTTTATTTTTATTTTTGTAATTTCCGAACTGTTTTTTTTTTTCTTTCTTTTGCTCTCACCCTAACCTAGGTTTTAGATTTAGTTAGCTAAAAGTCAATTTGGTTTGGTTCGGTTTGGTTTGGTTTGGTTCGGTTCAAATTCTGTAGAACCACCATTTTTTTTTTGTGTGTCCTTACATTCATTTTATTTATTTTTTGTCATAAATTTATTTTATTCTATTTTTTTCATAAATTTCTTAACTGTTTTTTTTTTTTTACCATAACCTAAGTTTTAGATTTAGTTGGTCAAAAGTTAGTTCGGTTCGGTTCAAATTCTGTAGAACCACCAATTTTTTTTTTTGTGTTCTTACATTCGTTTTATTTATTTTTTGTCATAAAGTTTGATATCGTTTGATATTTTTTATTTTATTTTTTATTTTTTTTAATTTATTCTATTTTTTTTCTTTCTTGATCTTTTGTGTGTCCTTACATTCGCTTTATTTATTTTTTGTCATAAATTTATTTTATTCTATTTTTTTATAAATTTCTGAAGTTGGTCAAAAGTTAGTTTGGTTCGGTTCAAATTCTCTAGAACCACCATTTTTTTTTTGTGTCCTCACATTCGTTTAATTTAGTTTTTGTCATAAATTTTGATATCATGTCATGAAGTTGCTTATATTTTTTATTTTATTTATTTATTTATTTTTTTAAATTTCTTTTCTTTTTTTTCTTTCTTTACCTTTTGTGTGTCCTTACATTCGCTTTATTTATTTTTTGTCATAAATTTATTTTATTCTATTTTTTTATAAATTTCTGAACTGTTTTTTTTTTTACCCTAACCCTAACCCAGGTTTTAGATTTAGTTCGGTTCGGTTCAAATTCTGTAGAACCACCATTTTTTTTTTTTTTTGTGTCCTCACATTCGTTTAATTTATTTTTTGTCATAAATTTTGATATCGCGTCATGAAGTTGCTTATATTTTTTATTTTATTTTATTTTTTTTTAATTTCTTCCAGATAAACGTAGCCTTTCACAAAATTCTTTGGATGGATCACAGAATCAAAGGGTGAGTTTCTATTTTTATCCTAATTTTTTTTCTTGACCTTTTGTTGACCTTAAAGAATACATGCGACTGGGGAGGGGTGGCGCTCTGTTTTTAGCGACCTTGTGCCAGACAGGCTTGCACAGGTGCGAAACAAGAAACGAGACCTAACAAGATTGACCTTTTACGTGGCATGCAGGAAACGCGTGTGAAAAAGTGCTGAAAACGTATCGAGTTGATGCGAAAGGTTGGTTGGTGGCTCTTTCGAGAAATACCCTTTCGGGTTTAATCATTTATTCAAGGCCAAGTGCCACTCGAGGTTAAGGGTTAATGAGACGCAAATGATTGCAGAGCCGAAAAAAATGCAGAGCACCATTGAGCAATTGTATAGACTGCGTTTAATTATTTATGGGGCAGTCTATAACAAGAATTTGTTGAAATTGAATTTGAAGGCAACCATGTTGTAATCATCAGGGAAGTAGTCCTGCGGTAATGTGTTTTTTTTTTTCTTCTCTTCTTTTTTCCTCCATTGCTGGGAAGTGATAAACTTCGAACGATCTTCGTCCTTCGTCCATTATTTGCAAAATGTAAAAACTAGTAGGTTTTTTGGGTTTTTTTTTTTAAAAACGCGGACATTTGTTAAACGCGGACAAATCTTTCAACTTTTAACGAATAATGATAGTCCGCCACCTCATTAATGTTAGACCTCTTTCTGACCATCAGTATGCGGTTTGGCAAGTGCGTTCTACTGCGGATTTTCTCCTTTCCTTCAACAACTACAAGAAACCTCTTCGACTATCGATTGCCACGGCGAATAACACCGTACCTGAGAGTCCAACGTTCAGACTCCTTGACGTAACATCTACAGGTAACGTGAATTGGAACAAATACAATGAAGACACTGACAATTGCAGAGCCTTCTACTCCAGCAGCTTCTTTCCTCGTGCTGCTGGCCTCTGGAACTCCCTCCCTGCCCCCTGTTTCCCCGACGGTACTGACATGCAGAAATTTAAAACTAATGTAAACAGACATCTCGCTGCGCAGATCCCAATTTAGATTGACCATCCCCCCCCCCCCCCCCCCAAAAAAAAAAAACAAAAAAAAAAACTTTCACCCTTTTTCTCAGTAGCCCCTTACGTCTACAGTGGCGGCCTGCCTTGTTTGGGGTGAACTATGTTAAAAAAAAAAAAAAAAAAAGAAATTATAAAAAGATAGGTTAGTTTGGAAGTCAATTTCTCGGGGAAGCCAGTTCACATGGGAAGGCCACGGAAAACATGGAAGAAAGTGAGAAAAATGGATTTGAGAAAAAAGAAGGATAAATAAAAACCTGGCCAGATGTAGGTTTATTTGGAAGTCAATTTCTTAAAGCCGTCCTATACATGCCATCATGTAAAACGGACGTTAAACCGAATATTATTATGATGATGATGACGATGAGTATGTTGATAATGATGTTGATAATGATGATGATGAGTATGTTGATGAGTATGTTGATGAGTATGTTTATGATGATGATGATGAGTATGTTGATGAGTATGTTTATGATGATGATGATGAGTATGTTGATGATGATGATGATATGTTTATGATGATGATGATATGTTTATGATGATGATGATGAGTATGTTGATGAGTATGTTGATGAGTATGTTTATGATGATGATGATGAGTATGTTGATGAGTATGTTGATGATATGTTTATGATGATGATGATATGTTTATGATGATGATGAGTATGTTTATGATGATGATGAGTATGTTTATGATGATGATGAGTATGTTTATGATGATGATGAGTATGTTTATGATGATGATGATGAGTATGTTTATGATGATGATGATGAGTATGTTGATGATGATGATGAGTATGTTTATGATGATGATGAGTATTTTTATGATGATGATGAGTATGTTGATGATGATGATGAGTATGTTGATGATGATGAGTATGTTGTTGATGATGATGATGAGTATGTTGATGATGATGATGAGTATGTTGTTGATGATGATGATGAGTATGTTGTTGATGATGATGATGAGTATGTTGATGATGATGATGATGAGTATGTTGATGATGATGATGATGAGTATGTTGATGATGATGATGAGTATGTTGATGATGATGGTGAGTATGTTGATGATGATGGTGAGTATGTTTAGGATGATGAGTATGTTGATGATGATGAGTATGTTGATGATGATGAGTATGTTGATGATGATAATGATGATGATGAGTATTTTTATGATGTTGATGATGATGATGATGATGAGTATGTTTATGATGATGATGAGCATTTTTATTATGATGATGAGTATGTTGATGATGATGAGTATGTTGATGATGATGATGATGAGTATGTTGATGATGAGTATGTTGATAATGATGAGAATGATGATGATGAGTATGTTTATGATGATGATGAGTATCTTGATGATGATGATGATGATTACGCGTCCCTAATTGAAGATGTTTGCTTTTTTTTTTCTTTTGTTTCTTAAAAAATATTTTAAACAATCTTAATCGATTATCCGTGCATTTGTTCCGCTTATAAAAAAAAATAAATAATTACATTTCTCTAAATTTCATCTTCCTCGTGGCTACGAATGCTGCTGTTTTGTCGATCGACAATCGTCAGCGTAGGATAATGAGGGCAGACCCGCGGGGCAAATTCTTATCCGCTTTTCTAAGACATCCCATTCAGGCAGATAATATATGAAATATTTAAGCATTTGTGTAAAGTCCTTAAAAATTTGAAACAAAACAATCTATCAAAAATTCTAATCCAGTTTTAAAATCTTTGCGAACAAAAACGAACGTGTGTGCATTTTTTTTTATGTGTTTCAACAAAAATAAGTCTGTTAGGACTATGATGTCAGTTGGGACTATGATATCATGGTTAAAACGAGAAAGAGACCGACTTTACTTTATATATTAGATATAGAGGTATAGGGGGCCCACCTTCTTTGCAGCAGCCCTGGCAATGTCTTCAATGTATTTATTCCAATTCATGTTATCTGTGAAAGTTAGGCTGAGGAGTTTGAATGATGAACTCTCAGACAAGTTGACAGTGAGGGACTTATTAGGTTGGCGACTCTTTTTTGGACCTTGTCAAGGGAGAGAGAGACTAGTAGATGATGCACCAACCCAGATGTGGCAATAATACTCCATGCATGGGCGGATGGTGGCTTTGTAGAGATACAGGATAATGTCAGGTGTGAGGAGTTTACTAGCACGGTAGAGGGAGCTAACCTTCTTTGCGGCAGCCTTGGCAATGTCTTCAATGTATTTGTTCTAATTCATGTTATCTGTGGAGGTTAGGCCAAGGAGTTTGAATGATGAACTCTCAGGTAGGGTGTTATTTGCCATGACAATCGGTGGCTGGAGAGGTTTCTTGTAGTTATTGAAGGAAAGTAGCTTTGTCTTTGCGGCATTAAAAGTTACCAACCATTTATGACCCCAGTCCACTACAGACTGGAGGTCATTTTCTAAGGATTCAGCCATTGCCTCGGATATGATCACATCTGTTTTGCAAACATGACGAGAGTAAAGCGTGGTGTCGTCAGCAAATAAACCAACCTCAGACTCTATGTCATCAGGGAGATCGTTTATATAGATCAGGAACAACAAAGATCCAAGGATAGATCCCTGGGGTACACCAGCATCGGTTTTGTCCACATGACGAGAGTAGAACGTGCTGTTGTCTGGCCAGGTCTTTGTGTATCCCTCTTTTTTCTCAGGTCCATTTTTATCACTTTCTCCCATGTTTTACCTTGGCCCTCCCCCGTGAACTGGACCTGCTACCTCAACTGTTCTACATCTATTGACCCAAGAACTCTCAGCCATTCGTTCAACGTGGCCATTCCATCGAAGTCTCCTATTCTGCACACATCCCTATACCGTCTAGATTTAATCTTCCTCTGAGGTCATCAGATCTAAGTCCCATATTTCATTGATCGTCTACTACAGAAATCAATATTCTTTCGTTCGGTTTTTAGTATCGCCACCACCACCATCATCATCATCATCGGTTTAACGACGGTTTTACATACTGGCATATGTTGGACGACTTTCAGAAATTGACTTCCAAACTATTCTACTTCTACTAACCCATTCTTTAAATGTGATCAAACCAACAAAGTCTCCTGTTCTGCACACATCTCCCTATACTGTCCAGATTTAATTTTCCTCTGAGGTCATCAGATCTAAGGCTGCCTTAAGACTCACATTACACATCCACCGTATCATTCTCATATCATTTCTCTCCATGCAACGCATGTCCTCAACCCTTACTTTAACGGCCGTTTTACATGAATGCATGTGTTTGACGGCTCTAAGAAACTAACCCATCTCTGGCCAGGTCTTTATTTATTCCTCTTTTTTCTCAGGTTCATTTTTATCACTTTCTCTCATGTTTCCCGTCGCCTTTCCCCTGTGAACTGGACCTGCTACCTCAACTGTTCTACATCCATTGACCCAAGAACTCTAATCCATTCTTTCAATGTGGCCATACCATCAAAGTCTCCTGTTCTGCACGCATCTCCCTATGCTGTCCAGATTTGATCTTCCTCTGAGGTCATCAGATCTAACGCTGTCTTTAAGACTCGCCTTACACATCCACGTTGAAAGAATTGATGAAAGTTCTCGGGTGAGTAGATGTAGAACAGTTGAGGTAGCAGGTCCAGCTCACGTGGGAAATATTTGATGATGATGACATTATTATTTAAAAAAAACAACAAAAAAAAAAACTCAAATGGCATTAATAAATCTCGGGCTACACTGGGTAGGTAGAGCTTGCTTATAACATGGACGGCGGCACCGGGGGAGGGGAGGGGGGTCCAAGCCCCCTCACTTTTTTTATATGGCCCTCCCCCCCACTTTACGGTCATCAATAATTAAGTTGATATGCATGTGTTTAACCGGCTCGCCTCCCCACCACTTTTATAACTGTCCCGCCGGCCCTGTATAATATTAATCAGTCTTTCTTGTTGGTCAGTGTTAGAAATTTACTGGTTATATTTTTGTTAAAAAATATTAATTAAATTAAAAAAAGAAAGAAAAAAAAAAAGAAATGCCTTATTTTTGTTCGTATTGATTTCTTGCATTCCGACCCGACCCAGCTGGAGTCTTAATCCATTTAATCCCCGATGGATTGTTAATAAAAACTGATTGAACGGATTAACGGCTAATCCATACTATTGTCTATCTAGTCAAGTTTTTCAATTTGTTTGGCGATCGTAAACAAACATTTTGCTTGGATTATTAACCTATGAGACATTCAATCTCTCTCTCTCTCTCTCTCTTCCCCCTCTCTCTGCCTCTCTCTCTCTCTATCTCTCTTTTTACCTCTCTCTTTGTACCTCTCTCTCTATCTCTCTATCTCTTTGTACCTCTCTCTTTTTCTCTCTTTTTTTCTCTCTCTTTTTCTCTCTCTTTCTCTCTTTCTGTCTCTTCTCTTCTCCCCTCTCTTTAGTCTTCTCTTTCTCTCTCTTCCCCCTCTCTTTCTCTCTCTCTCTCTCGCTCTTTCCCCTCTCTTTCTTTCTCTCTCTCTTCTCCTCTTTCTCTCTCTTCCCCCTGTTTTTCTCTCTCTTCTCCCTCTCCCTCCCCTCTCTCTCTCTTTCTCTCTCTCTCTCTCTCTCTCTTTTTCTCCATTTCTCCCTCTTCCCCTCTGACTCTCTATATTCTCTTCTTTCTGGTCTCTTCTCCCTCTCTCTTCCCTACTCCCCTCTCTCTATCTCCCCCTCTCTCTCTTCTGTCCTTTCACCTCGCTTTTTCTCTTCCCCTCTCTATATCTTTCTCTGGCTTAATTCTCCATATATATATATATATATATATATATATATATATATATATATATATATATACCTACACAATGGATTACTGTTCATTGGTAATCCTTGCCGTGCGCTGATATTAGTCTATTTGCTATGAGACGACGAGGCATAGAAGATCGAGTGAGAGAATGCTGCCGAAAACATAGCAAAGACGCCGGTTGAGGTGGAAATGTTGGAACGTTCGGAAAGTTTTCCGAAGAACGGTTCACATGCGGATCGACGATGAGGAAGACAACAAAAGGATACCAGGATGGGAAAGGTCGTCAAGAAAGAGGCAGAGTAAGTATTTTGAAAACGGGAACGATTGTTCGGAAGATGTATGTATTCAATATGCACGTGTAACGATCGGGGTGCTATTTCAAACTTAAGCATGACAGACCGACGAAAAATGGCATTTCAAACTTATGCATGACAGACCAAAGAAAATGCTATTTCAAACGTAAGCATGACAGACCGCCAAAAAATGGCATTTCAAACTTAAGCATGACAGACCGACGAAAATGCGATTTCAAACTTAAGCATGACAGACCGACGAAAAATGGCATTTCAAACTTATGCATGACAGACCAAAGAAAATGCTATTTCAAACGTAAGCATGACAGACCGCCAAAAAATGGCATTTCAAACTTAAGCATGACAGACCGACGAAAATGCGATTTCAAACTTAAGCATGACAGACCAACGAAAATGCTATTTCAAACTTAAGCATGACAGACCGACGAAAATGCTATTTCAAACTTCAGCATGACAGACCGACGAAAATGCGATTTCAAACTTAAGCATGACAGACCAACGAAAATGCTATTTCAAACTTAAGCATGACAGACCGACGAAAATGCTATTTCAAACTTCAGCATGACAGACCGACGAAAATGCGATTTCAAACTTAAGCATGACAGACCAACGAAAATGCTATTTCAAACTTAAGCATGACAGACAAACGAAAATGCTATTTCAAACTTAAGCATGACAGACCGACGAAAATGCGATTTCAAACTTAAGCATGACAGACCAACGAAAATGCTATTTCAAACTTAAGCATGACAGACCGACGAAAATGCTATTTCAAACTGAAGCATGACAGACCAACGAAAATGCTATTTCAAACTTAAGCATGACAGACCAAAGAAAATGCGATTTCAAACTTAAGCATGACAGACCAACGAAAATGCTATTTCAAACTTATGCATCACAGACCGACGAAAATGCGATTTCAAACTAAAGCATGACAGACCAACGAAAATGCTATTTCAAGCTTAAGCATGACAGACCAAAGAAAATCCGATTTCAAACTTAAGCATGACAGACCAACGAAAATGCTATTTCAAGCTTAAGCATGACAGACCAACGAAAATGCTATTTAAAACTTAATCATGACAAACCAAAGAAAATGCGATTTCAAACTTAAGCATGACAGACCAACGAAAATGCTATTTAAAACTTAATCACGACCAACCAACGAAAATACTATTTAAAACTTAAGCATAACAGACCAAAGAAAATGCGATTTCAAACTTAAGCATGACAGACTAAAGAAAATACTATTTCAAGCTTTAGCATGACAGACCGACGAAAATGCGATTTCAAACTTAAGCTTTACAGACCAAAGAAAATGCTATTTCAAACTTAAGCTTTACAGACCAAAGAAAATGCGATTTCAAACTTAAGCTTTACAGACCGAAGAAAATGCAATTTCAAGCTTAAGCATGACAGACCAACGAAAATGCTATTTCAAACTTTAGCATGACAGACCCAAGAAAATGCTATTTCAAGCTTAAGCATGACAGACAAACGAAAATGCTATTTCTAACTTAAGCAGGACAGACCAACGAAAATGCGATTTCGAACTTAAGCATGACAGACTAAAGAAAATGCTATTTCGAACTTAAGCATGATAGCCAACGAAAATGCCATTTCAAACTTTAGCATGACAGACCAACGAAAATGCGATTTCGAACTTAAGCATGACAGACCAACGAAAATGCCATTTCAAACATAAGTCTGACAGACCAAAGAAAATGTCATTTCCAACACAAGCGTGACAGACCAAAGAAAATGCCATTTCAAACTTAAGCATGACAGACTAATGAGAATGCACTTCAAACTTAAGCATTACATTTCAATCTTTATTGTGACAGACCAGCGTTAATGTCATTTCAGACTTACGTCGGACAAACCTACAGATTATAGAGATGTGTGGACATATCTTAAAAATGCCATTTCTTACTTATTGATATTTCAAATTGAAGCGTGACAGACCGACTGGCGACCAGGGCCTCTTATAGTAATCGTTGGACGCATCTTATTTTAGATACGTCTATCTAATCTGCGTAGATGCTATTTCAAACCGAAGCTTTACCGATCGACCGACCTGACCTCTGACAGAGAAACGTGCACAAATAAATAGAGCAAAAAAAAAAAAAAAAAAAAGGAAAAAAAGATCTCACATAGCCACCTGTTTCCCCTCCCCAAAATAGTGGGGTGGGTGGGGGTTAATATTTAATACGCTATTCACAAAATGTGAACCTCAAATCGTGTTTTAGGTCAACTGCAAAGTTCTTTGCGTTTTTTTTGTTTTTTTTGTTTTTTTTAGATTTTAATGCCACACTATCATATTAATGCCACACTATCATATTAATGCCACACTATCATAACAAAAGCAGTTATATTAAATATTTATTTGGTACTCTTATAAATGACGCACCATGTTTCCGTGACTTCGGGCAGGTTACGGAATCGCCCGAGAGTTAACGAGGCGAAAACTGCTAAATCGAAGACTGGCAGCCGATAAATTACGACGAATAAAACCAAACTAAAATACATATATAAAAATAAAGAACGAACAAACCCTAGCGAAACAACTGTTATTAATTAGATGTTTATTTTTGTTTCGTTTTTTTAGTTTTTTTTTTGTCAAATGAACCATTTTTAATCAAATTGAGGAGAGTAGAAAGTGGACCTTAGGTTTACTTTCGGCAGTCTCGTAACTCTCGCTTCCCTTATTTTGTCCTTTAGTCCTCACATTCCATGAGCGAGGTTTCTGACAAAGGGGGAAGAATTGCTGTTTTCTGGGTCGGAATCTATCGATCTAACACTTATTGTTGGCTAGTTTTTGAACTTGAAGTAGTATTTTTTTTTTAGCTCCTTACATCAAGTGGCTTCATGTCTTGTCTGGAGTGACTGCCATAAACAACAAATAAAATGTTTCTTCTTTGTTGTTTTGTGCACGGAAAGTTTCAAAAAATGATTTTGTTTGATTTGTTAAGCAAATGTCGTTGGGTTTTTAAAAAATTTTTCCCAATTTTTTTAATTTTATTAATTAAAAAATTTTTTTTTTACATTTTTCCCCCAAAACTCAATTAGCCCTTCTATATTTTTTTTTTCTACATTTTTTTTTTCAAAGTTTTTTTTCTACATTTTTTTTTTCAAAGTTTTTTTTCTACATTTTTTTTTTCAAAGTTTCTTTTTTCTTTTTCTACATTTTTTTTTTTCTACATTTTTTTTTCAAAAAACTCAATTAGTCCTTCGGGAGATTCAACGAGCTGACAGAGATTATAGAAATTCATTGTTTTTTTTTTTTTTCATTTAAAAAGTTATCGGCTGCTTGCTTAATAGTTTCGTCAACTCTCGGGCGCTTCCGAAATCTGCCCGAACGTTGACGACGCGAAGTCACAGAAACATGGTGCGTCATCTATAAGAGTACCCTTTATTTATATAACCTTAGGTGTGTGTGTGTGTGTGTGTGTGTTTATGTCTATATATTTCTATGTGCAGGATTAACTCCTAAACTAATTAGTCGATCATTATGAATTTCTATGTGTAGGATTCACTCCTAAACTAATTAGTCGATCATTATGAATTTCTATGTGTAGGATTCACTCCTAAACTAATTAGTCGATCATTATGAATTTCTATGTGCAGGATTCACTCCTAAACTAATTAGTCGATCATTATAAATTTCTATGTGCAGGATTCACTCCTAAACTAATTAGTCGATTATTATGAATTTCTGTGTGCAGGATTCACTCCTAAACTAATTAGTCGATCATTATGAATTTCCATGTGTAGGATTCACTCCTAAACTAATTAGTCTTTCATTATGAATTTCTATGTGTAGGATTCACTTCTAAACTAATTAGTCGATCATTATGAATTTCTATGTGTAGGATTCACTTCTAAACTAATTAGTCAATCATTATGAATTTCTATGTGTAGGATTCACTTCTAAACTAATTAGTCGATCATTATGAATTTATATGTGTAAGATTCACTTCTAAACTAATTAGTCAATCATTATGAATTTCTATGTGTATGATTCACTTCTAAACTAATTAGTCAATCATTATGAATTTCTATGTGTAGGATTCACTCCTAAACTAATTAGTGATCATTATGAATTTCTATGTGTAGGATTCACTCCTAAACTAATTAGTCGATCATTATGAATTTCTATGTGTATGATTCACTTCTAAACTAATTAGTCAATCATTATGAATTTCTATGTGTAGGATTCACTCCTAAACTAATTAGTGATCATTATGAATTTCTATGTGTAGGATTCACTCCTAAACTAATTAGTTATCATTATGAATTTCTATGTGTATGATTCACTTCTAAACTAATTAGTCAATCATTATGAATTTCTATGTGTAGGATTCACTCCTAAACTAATTAGTGATCATTATGAATTTCTATGTGTAGGATTCACTCCTAAACTAATTAGTCGATCATTATGAATTTCTATGTGTATGATTCACTTCTAAACTAATTAGTCAATCATTATGAATTTCTATGTGTATGATTCACTTCTAAACTAATTAGTCAATCATTATGAATTTCTATGTGTATGATTCACTTCTAAACTAATTAGTCGATCATTATGAATTTCTATGTGTATGATTCACTTCTAAACTAATTAGTTATCATTATGAATTTCTATGTGTAGGATTCACTTCTAAACTAATTAGTCGATCATTATGAATTTCTATGTGTAGGATTCACTTCTAAACTAATTAGTTATCATTATGCATTTCTATGTGTATGATTCACTTCTAAACTAATTAGTTATCATTATGCATTTCTATGTGTAGGATTCACTTCTAAACTAATTAGTTATCATTATGAATTTCTATGTGTATGATTCACTTCTAAACTAATTAGTAAATCATTATGAATTTCTATGTGTATGATTCACTTCTAAACTAATTAGTCGATCATTCTGAATTTCTATGTGTAGGATTCACTTCTAAACTAATTAGTCAATCATTATGAATTTCTATGTGTAGGATTCACTCCTAAACTAATTAGTCGATCATTATGAATTTCTATGTGTAGGATTCACTTCTAAACTAATTAGTTGTCATTATGAATTTCTATGTGTAGGATTCACTTCTAAACTAATTAGTCGATCATTATGAATTTCTATGTGTAGGATTCACTTCTAAACTAATTAGTCGATCATTATGAATTTTTATGTGTAGGATTCACTTCTAAACTAATTAGTTATCATTATGAATTTCTATGTGTATGATTCACTTCTAAACTAATTAGTCGATCATTATGAATTTTTATGTGTAGGATTCACTTCTAAACTAATTAGTTATCATTATGAATTTCTATGTGTATGATTCACTTCTAAACTAATTAGTCGATCATTATGAATTTTTATGTGTAGGATTCACTTCTAAACTAATTAGTTATCATTATGAATTTCTATGTGTATGATTCACTTCTAAACTAATTAGTTATCATTATGCATTTCTATGTGTAGGATTCACTTCTAAACTAATTAGTTATCATTATGAATTTCTATGTGTATGATTCACTTCTAAACTAATTAGTCGATCATTATGAATTTTTATGTGTAGGATTCACTTCTAAACTAATTAGTTATCATTATGAATTTCTATGTGCAGGATTCACTTCTAAACTAATTAGTCGATCATTATGAATTTTTATGTGTAGGATTCACTTCTAAACTAATTAGTTATCATTATGAATTTCTATGTGTATGATTCACTTCTAAACTAATTAGTCGATCATTATGAATTTCTATGTGTAGGATTCACTTCTAAACTAATTAGTCGATCATTATGAATTTCTATGTGTATGATTCACTTCTAAACTAATTAGTCGATCATTATGAATTTCTATGTGTAGGATTCACTTCTAAACTAATTAGTTATCATTATGAATTTCTATGTGTATGATTCACTTCTAAACTAATTAGTCGATCATTATGAATTTTTATGTGTAGGATTCACTTCTAAACTAATTAGTTATCATTATGAATTTCTATGTGTATGATTCACTTCTAAACTAATTAGTTGATCATTATGAATTTCTATGTGTAGGATTCACTTCTAAACTAATTAGTCGATCATTATGAATTTCTATGTGTAGGATTCACTTCTAAACTAATTAGTCGATCATTATGAATTTTTATGTGTAGGATTCACTTCTAAACTAATTAGTTATCATTATGAATTTCTATGTGTAGGATTCACTTCTAAACTAATTAGTCGATCATTATGAATTTCTATGTGTATGATTCACTTCTAAACTAATTAGTTATCATTATGAATTTCTATGTGTAGGATTCACTTCTAAACTAATTAGTTAATCATTATGAATTTCTAAGTGTATGATTCACTTCTAAACTAATTAGTCAATCATTATGAATTTCTATGTGTATGATTCACTTCTAAACTAATTAGTCGATCATTATGAATTTCTATGTGTAGGATTCACTTCTAAACTAATTAGTCAATCATTATGAATTTCTATGTGTATGATTCACTTCTAAACTAATTAGTCGATCATTGTGAATTTCTATGTGTATGATTCACTTCTAAACTAATTAGTTATCATTATGAATTTCTATGTGTATGATTCACTTCTAAACTAATTAGTCGATCATTATGAATTTCTATGTGTATGATTCACTCTTAAACTAATTAGTCGATCATTATGAATTTCTATGTGTATGATTCACTTCTAAACTAATTAGTTATCATTATGCATTTCTATGTATATGATTCACTTCTAAACTAATTAGTTATCATTATGAATTTCTATGTGTATGATTCACTTCTAAACTAATTAGTTATCATTATGAATTTCTATGTGTATGATTCACTTCTAAACTAATTAGTAAATCATTATGAATTTCTATGTGTAGGATTCACTTCTAAACTAATTAGTTATCATTATGAATTTCTATGTGTATGATTCACTTCTAAACTAATTAGTTATCATTATGAATTTCTATGTATATGATTCACTTCTAAACTAATTAGTTATCATTATGAATTTCTATGTGTAGGATTCACTTCTAAACTAATTAGTTATCATTATGAATTTCTATGTGTATGATTCACTTCTAAACTAATTAGTCGATCATTATGAATTTCTATGTGTAGGATTCACTTCTAAACTAATTAGTTATCATTATGAATTTCTATGTGTAGGATTCACTTCTAAACTAATTAGTTATCATTATGAATTTCTATGTGTAGGATTCACTTCTAAACTAATTAGTAAATCATTATGAATTTCTATGTGTATGATTCACTTCTAAACTAATTAGTAAATCATTATGAATTTCTATGTGTAGGATTCACTTCTAAACTAATTAGTTATCATTATGAATTTCTATGTGTATGATTCACTTCTAAACTAATTAGTTATCATTATGAATTTCTATGTGTATGATTCACTTCTAAACTAATTAGTCGATCATTATGAATTTCTATGTGTAGGATTCACTTCTAAACTAATTAGTTATCATTATGAATTTCTATGTGTAGGATTCACTTCTAAACTAATTAGTTATCATTATGAATTTCTATGTGTAGGATTCACTTCTAAACTAATTAGTAAATCATTATGAATTTCTATGTGTATGATTCACTTCTAAACTAATTAGTAAATCATTATGAATTTCTATGTGTATGATTCACTTCTAAACTAATTAGTTATCATTATGAATTTCTATGTGTATGATTCACTTCTAAACTAATTAGTCGATCATTATGAATTTCTATGTGTATGATTCACTTCTAAACTAATTAGTTATCATTATGAATTTCTATGTGTATGATTCACTTCTAAACTAATTAGTTATCATTATGAATTTCTATGTGTAGGATTCACTTCTAAACTAATTAGTTATCATTATGAATTTCTATGTGTATGATTCACTTCTAAACTAATTAGTCGATCATTATGAATTTTTATGTGTAGGATTCACTTCTAAACTAATTAGTTATCATTATGAATTTCTATGTGTATGATTCACTTCTAAACTAATTAGTTATCATTATGAATTTCTATGTGTATGATTCACTTCTAAACTAATTAGTCGATCATTATGAATTTTTATGTGTAGGATTCACTTCTAAACTAATAAGTTATCATTATGAATTTCTATGTGTATGATTCACTTCTAAACTAATTAGTCGATCATTATGAATTTTTATGTGTAGGATTCACTTCTAAACTAATTAGTTATCATTATGAATTTCTATGTGTATGATTCACTTCTAAACTAATTAGTTATCATTATGAATTTCTATGTGTAGGATTCACTTCTAAACTAATTAGTTATCATTATGAATTTCTATGTGTATGATTCACTTCTAAACTAATTAGTCGATCATTATGAATTTTTATGTGTAGGATTCACTTCTAAACTAATTAGTTATCATTATGAATTTCTATGTGTATGATTCACTTCTAAACTAATTAGTCGATCATTATGAATTTTTATGTGTAGGATTCACTTCTAAACTAATTAGTTATCATTATGAATTTCTATGTGTATGATTCACTTCTAAACTAATTAGTTGATCATTATGAATTTCTATGTGTAGGATTCACTTCTAAACTAATTAGTCGATCATTATGAATTTCTATGTGTAGGATTCACTTCTAAACTAATTAGTCGATCATTATGAATTTTTATGTGTAGGATTCACTTGTAAACTAATTAGTTATCATTATGAATTTCTATGTGTATGATTCACTTCTAAACTAATTAGTCGATCATTATGAATTTCTATGTGTAGGATTCACTTCTAAACTAATTAGTTATCATTATGAATTTCTATGTGTAGGATTCACTTCTAAACTAATTAGTCGATCATTATGAATTTCTATGTGTATGATTCACTTCTAAACTAATTAGTTATCATTATGAATTTCTATGTGTATGATTCACTTCTAAACTAATTAGTAAATCATTACGAATTTCTATGTGTAGGATTCACTTCTAAACTAATTAGTTATCATTATGAATTTCTATGTGTATGATTCACTTCTAAACTAATTAGTTATCATTATGAATTTCTATGTGTATGATTCACTTCTAAACTAATTAGTAAATCATTATGAATTTCTATGTGTAGGATTCACTTCTAAACTAATTAGTTATCATTATGAATTTCTATGTGTATGATTCACTTCTAAACTAATTAGTTATCATTATGAATTTCTATGTGTATGATTCACTTCTAAACTAATTAGTTATCATTATGCATTTCTATGTATATGATTCACTTCTAAACTAATTAGTTATCATTATGAATTTCTATGTGTATGATTCACTTCTAAACTAATTAGTTATCATTATGAATTTCTATGTGTATGATTCACTTCTAAACTAATTAGTAAATCATTATGAATTTCTATGTGTAGGATTCACTTCTAAACTAATTAGTTATCATTATGAATTTCTATGTGTATGATTCACTTCTAAACTAATTAGTAAATCATTATGAATTTCTATGTGTAGGATTCACTTCTAAACTAATTAGTTATCATTATGAATTTCTATGTGTATGATTCACTTCTAAACTAATTAGTTATCATTATGAATTTCTATGTGTATGATTCACTTCTAAACTAATTAGTAAATCATTATGAATTTCTATGTGTAGGATTCACTTCTAAACTAATTAGTTATCATTATGAATTTCTATGTGTAGGATTCACTTCTAAACTAATTAGTAAATCATTATGAATTTCTATGTGTATGATTCACTTCTAAACTAATTAGTAAATCATTATGAATTTCTATGTGTAGGATTCACTTCTAAACTAATTAGTTATCATTATGAATTTCTATGTGTATGATTCACTTCTAAACTAATTAGTTATCATTATGAATTTCTATGTGTATGATTCACTTCTAAACTAATTAGTAAATCATTATGAATTTCTATGTGTATGATTCACTTCTAAACTAATTAGTTATCATTATGAATTTCTATGTGTATGATTCACTTCTAAACTAATTAGTTATCATTATGAATTTCTATGTGTATGATTCACTTCTAAACTAATTAGTTATCATTATGAATTTCTATGTGTAGGATTCACTTCTAAACTAATTAGTTATCATTATGAATTTCTATGTGTATGATTCACTTCTAAACTAATTAGTCGATCATTATGAATTTTTATGTGTAGGATTCACTTCTAAACTAATTAGTTATCATTATGAATTTCTATGTGTATGATTCACTTCTAAACTAATTAGTTATCATTATGAATTTCTATGTGTATGATTCACTTCTAAACTAATTAGTCGATCATTATGAATTTTTATGTGTAGGATTCACTTCTAAACTAATAAGTTATCATTATGAATTTCTATGTGTATGATTCACTTCTAAACTAATTAGTCGATCATTATGAATTTCTATGTGTATGATTCACTTCTAAACTAATTAGTTATCATTATGAATTTCTATGTGTATGATTCACTTCTAAACTAATTAGTTATCATTATGAATTTCTATGTATATGATTCACTTCTAAACTAATTAGTTATCATTATGAATTTCTATGTGTATGATTCACTTCTAAACTAATTAGTTATCATTATGAATTTCTATGTGTATGATTCACTTCTAAACTAATTAGTTATCATTATGAATTTCTATGTGTAGGATTCACTTCTAAACTAATTAGTTATCATTATGAATTTCTATGTGTATGATTCACTTCTAAACTAATTAGTCGATCATTATGAATTTTTATGTGTAGGATTCACTTCTAAACTAATTAGTTATCATTATGAATTTCTATGTGTATGATTCACTTCTAAACTAATTAGTCGATCATTATGAATTTTTATGTGTAGGATTCACTTCTAAACTAATTAGTTATCATTATGAATTTCTATGTGTATGATTCACTTCTAAACTAATTAGTTGATCATTATGAATTTCTATGTGTAGGATTCACTTCTAAACTAATTAGTCGATCATTATGAATTTCTATGTGTAGGATTCACTTCTAAACTAATTAGTCGATCATTATGAATTTTTATGTGTAGGATTCACTTCTAAACTAATTAGTTATCATTATGAATTTCTATGTGTAGAATTCACTTCTAAACTAATTAGTCGATCATTATGAATTTCTATGTGTATGATTCACTTCTAAACTAATTAGTTATCATTATGAATTTCTATGTGTAGGATTCACTTCTAAACTAATTAGTCAATCATTATGAGTTTCTATGTGTATGATTCACTTCTAAACTAATTAGTCAATCATTATGAATTTCTATGTGTATGATTCACTTCTAAACTAATTAGTTATCATTATGAATTTCTATGTGTATGATTCACTTCTAAACTAATTAGTCGATCATTATGAATTTCTATGTGTATGATTCACTTCTAAACTAATTAGTTATCATTATGAATTTCTATGTGTATGATTCACTTCTAAACTAATTAGTCGATCATTATGAATTTCTATGTGTATGATTCACTTCTAAACTAATTAGTTATCATTATGAATTTCTATGTGTATGATTCACTTCTAAACTAATTAGTTATCATTATGAATTTCTATGTGTAGGATTCACTTCTAAACTAATTAGTTATCATTATGAATTTCTATGTGTATGATTCACTTCTAAACTAATTAGTCGATCATTATGAATTTTTATGTGTAGGATTCACTTCTAAACTAATTAGTTATCATTATGAATTTCTATGTGTATGATTCACTTCTAAACTAATTAGTTATCATTATGAATTTCTATGTGTATGATTCACTTCTAAACTAATTAGTCGATCATTATGAATTTTTATGTGTAGGATTCACTTCTAAACTAATAAGTTATCATTATGAATTTCTATGTGTATGATTCACTTCTAAACTAATTAGTCGATCATTATGAATTTTTATGTGTAGGATTCACTTCTAAACTAATTAGTTATCATTATGAATTTCTATGTGTATGATTCACTTCTAAACTAATTAGTTATCATTATGAATTTCTATGTGTAGGATTCACTTCTAAACTAATTAGTTATCATTATGAATTTCTATGTGTATGATTCACTTCTAAACTAATTAGTCGATCATTATGAATTTTTATGTGTAGGATTCACTTCTAAACTAATTAGTTATCATTATGAATTTCTATGTGTATGATTCACTTCTAAACTAATTAGTCGATCATTATGAATTTTTATGTGTAGGATTCACTTCTAAACTAATTAGTCGATCATTATGAATTTCTATGTGTATGATTCACTTCTAAACTAATTAGTTATCATTATGAATTTCTATGTGTATGATTCACTTCTAAACTAATTAGTCGATCATTATGAATTTTTATGTGTAGGATTCACTTCTAAACTAATTAGTTATCATTATGAATTTCTATGTGTATGATTCACTTCTAAACTAATTAGTTGATCATTATGAATTTCTATGTGTAGGATTCACTTCTAAACTAATTAGTCGATCATTATGAATTTCTATGTGTAGGATTCACTTCTAAACTAATTAGTCGATCATTATGAATTTTTATGTGTAGGATTCACTTCTAAACCAATTAGTTATCATTATGAATTTCTATGTGTAGAATTCACTTCTAAACTAATTAGTCGATCATTATGAATTTCTATGTGTATGATTCACTTCTAAACTAATTAGTTATCATTATGAATTTCTATGTGTATGATTCACTTCTAAACTAATTAGTTATCATTATGAATTTCTATGTGTATGATTCACTTCTAAACTAATTAGTAAATCATTATGAATTTCTATGTGTATGATTCACTTCTAAACTAATTAGTTATCATTATGAATTTCTATGTGTATGATTCACTTCTAAACTAATTAGTTATCATTATGAATTTCTATGTGTATGATTCACTTCTAAACTAATTAGTTATCATTATGAATTTCTATGTGTAGGATTCACTTCTAAACTAATTAGTTATCATTATGAATTTCTATGTGTAGGATTCACTTCTAAACTAATTAGTTATCATTATGAATTTCTATGTGTATGATTCACTTCTAAACTAATTAGTTATCATTATGAATTTCTATGTGTATGATTCACTTCTAAACTAATTAGTTATCATTATGAATTTCTATGTGTATGATTCACTTCTAAACTAATTAGTAAATCATTATGAATTTCTATGTGTATGATTCACTTCTAAACTAATTAGTTATCATTATGAATTTCTATGTGTATGATTCACTTCTAAACTAATTAGTTATCATTATGCATTTCTATGTATATGATTCACTTCTAAACTAATTAGTTATCATTATGAATTTCTATGTGTATGATTCACTTCTAAACTAATTAGTTATCATTATGAATTTCTATGTGTATGATTCACTTCTAAACTAATTAGTAAATCATTATGAATTTCTATGTGTAGGATTCACTTCTAAACTAATTAGTTATCATTATGAATTTCTATGTGTATGATTCACTTCTAAACTAATTAGTTATCATTATGAATTTCTATGTGTATGATTCACTTCTAAACTAATTAGTAAATCATTATGAATTTCTATGTGTAGGATTCACTTCTAAACTAATTAGTTATCATTATGAATTTCTATGTGTATGATTCACTTCTAAACTAATTAGTCGATCATTATGAATTTCTATGTGTAGGATGCACTTCTAAACTAATTAGTTATCATTATGAATTTCTATGTGTAGGATTCACTTCCAAACTAATTAGTAAATCATTATGAATTTCTATGTGTATGATTCACTTCTAAACTAATTAGTTATCATTATGCATTTCTATGTATATGATTCACTTCTAAACTAATTAGTTATCATTATGAATTTCTATGTGTATGATTCACTTCTAAACTAATTAGTTATCATTATGAATTTCTATGTGTATGATTCACTTCTAAACTAATTAGTAAATCATTATGAATTTCTATGTGTAGGATTCACTTCTAAACTAATTAGTTATCATTATGAATTTCTATGTGTATGATTCACTTCTAAACTAATTAGTCGATCATTATGAATTTCTATGTGTAGGATTCACTTCTAAACTAATTAGTTATCATTATGAATTTCTATGTGTAGGATTCACTTCTAAACTAATTAGTTATCATTATGAATTTCTATGTGTAGGATTCACTTCTAAACTAATTAGTAAATCATTATGAATTTCTATGTGTATGATTCACTTCTAAACTAATTAGTAAATCATTATGAATTTCTATGTGTAGGATTCACTTCTAAACTAATTAGTTATCATTATGAATTTCTATGTGTATGATTCACTTCTAAACTAATTAGTTATCATTATGAATTTCTATGTGTATGATTCACTTCTAAACTAATTAGTAAATCATTATGAATTTCTATGTGTAGGATTCACTTCTAAACTAATTAGTTATCATTATGAATTTCTATGTGTATGATTCACTTCTAAACTAATTAGTTATCATTATGAATTTCTATGTGTATGATTCACTTCTAAACTAATTAGTTATCATTATGAATTTCTATGTGTAGGATTCACTTCTAAACTAATTAGTTATCATTATGAATTTCTATGTGTAGGATTCACTTCTAAACTAATTAGTTATCATTATGAATTTCTATGTGTATGATTCACTTCTAAACTAATTAGTCGATCATTATGAATTTTTATGTGTAGGATTCACTTCTAAACTAATTAGTTATCATTATGAATTTCTATGTGTATGATTCACTTCTAAACTAATTAGTTATCATTATGAATTTCTATGTGTATGATTCACTTCTAAACTAATTAGTCGATCATTATGAATTTTTATGTGTAAGATTCACTTCTAAACTAATTAGTTATCATTATGAATTTCTATGTGTATGATTCACTTCTAAACTAATTAGTTATCATTATGAATTTCTATGTGTAGGATTCACTTCTAAACTAATTAGTTATCATTATGAATTTCTATGTGTAAGATTCACTTCTAAACTAATTAGTCGATCATTATGAATTTCTATGTGTATGATTCACTTCTAAACTAATTAGTTATCATTATGAATTTCTATGTGTATGATTCACTTCTAAACTAATTAGTTATCATTATGCATTTCTATGTGTAGGATTCACTTCTAAACTAATTAGTTATCATTATGAATTTCTATGTGTAGGATTCACTTCTAAACTAATTAGTTATCATTATGAATTTCTATGTGTATGATTCACTTCTAAACTAATTAGTTATCATTATGAATTTCTATGTGTATGATTCACTTCTAAACTAATTAGTAAATCATTATGAATTTCTATGTGTATGATTCACTTCTAAACTAATTAGTTATCATTATGAATTTCTATGTGTAGGATTCACTTCTAAACTAATTAGTTATCATTATGAATTTCTATGTGTATGATTCACTTCTAAACTAATTAGTTATCATTATGAATTTCTATGTGTATGATTCACTTCTAAACTAATTAGTAAATCATTATGAATTTCTATGTGTATGATTCACTTCTAAACTAATTAGTTATCATTATGCATTTCTATGTGTAGGATTCACTTCTAAACTAATTAGTTATCATTATGAATTTCTATGTGTAGGATTCACTTCTAAACTAATTAGTTATCATTATGAATTTCTATGTGTATGATTCACTTCTAAACTAATTAGTTATCATTATGAATTTCTATGTGTATGATTCACTTCTAAACTAATTAGTAAATCATTATGAATTTCTATGTGTATGATTCACTTCTAAACTAATTAGTAAATCATTATGAATTTCTATGTGTAGGATTAACTCCTAAACTAATTAGTTATCATTATGCATTTCTATGTGTAGGATTCACTTCTAAACTAATTAGTTATCATTATGAATTTCTATGTGTATGATTCACTTCTAAACTAATTAGTTATCATTATGAATTTCTATGTGTATGATTTCTTTCTAAACTAATTAGTCGATCATTATGAATTTTTATGTGTAGGATTCATATCTAAACTAATTAGTTATCATTATGAATTTCTATGTGTATGATTCACTTCTAAACTAATTAGTTATCATTATGCATTTCTATGTGTAGGATTCACTTCTAAACTAATTAGTTATCATTATGAATTTATATGTGTATGATTCACTTCTAAACTAATTAGTCGATCATTATGAATTTCTATGTGTAGGATTCACTTCTAAACTAATTAGTTATCATTATGAATTTCTATGTGTAGGATTCACTTCTAAACTAATTAGTTATCATTATGAATTTCTATGTGTAGGATTCACTTCTAAACTAATTAGTCAATCATTATGAATTTCTATGTGTATGATTCACTTCTAAACTAATTAGTAAATCATTATGAATTTCTATGTGTAGGATTCACTTCTAAACTAATTAGTTATCATTATGAATTTCTATGTGTATGATTCACTTCTAAACTAATTAGTTATTATGAATTTCTATGTGTATGATTCACTTCTAAACTAATTAGTAAATCATTATGAATTTCTATGTGTAGGATTCACTTCTAAACTAATTAGTTATCATTATGAATTTCTATGTGTATGATTCACTTCTAAACTAATTAGTTATCATTATGAATTTCTATGTGTATGATTCACTTCTAAACTAATTAGTTATCATTATGAATTTCTATGTGTAGGATTCACTTCTAAACTAATTAGTTATCATTATGAATTTCTATGTGTAGGATTCACTTCTAAACTAATTAGTTATCATTATGAATTTCTATGTGTATGATTCACTTCTAAACTAATTAGTCGATCATTATGAATTTTTATGTGTAGGATTCACTTCTAAACTAATTAGTTATCATTATGAATTTCTATGTGTATGATTCACTTCTAAACTAATTAGTTATCATTATGAATTTCTATGTGTATGATTCACTTCTAAACTAATTAGTCGATCATTATGAATTTTTATGTGTAGGATTCACTTCTAAACTAATTAGTTATCATTATGAATTTCTATGTGTATGATTCACTTCTAAACTAATTAGTTATCATTATGAATTTCTATGTGTAGGATTCACTTCTAAACTAATTAGTTATCATTATGAATTTCTATGTGTAAGATTCACTTCTAAACTAATTAGTCGATCATTATGAATTTCTATGTGTATGATTCACTTCTAAACTAATTAGTTATCATTATGAATTTCTATGTGTATGATTCACTTCTAAACTAATTAGTTATCATTATGCATTTCTATGTGTAGGATTCACTTCTAAACTAATTAGTTATCATTATGAATTTCTATGTGTAGGATTCACTTCTAAACTAATTAGTTATCATTATGAATTTCTATGTGTATGATTCACTTCTAAACTAATTAGTTATCATTATGAATTTCTATGTGTATGATTCACTTCTAAACTAATTAGTAAATCATTATGAATTTCTATGTGTATGATTCACTTCTAAACTAATTAGTTATCATTATGAATTTCTATGTGTAGGATTCACTTCTAAACTAATTAGTTATCATTATGAATTTCTATGTGTATGATTCACTTCTAAACTAATTAGTTATCATTATGAATTTCTATGTGTATGATTCACTTCTAAACTAATTAGTAAATCATTATGAATTTCTATGTGTATGATTCACTTCTAAACTAATTAGTTATCATTATGCATTTCTATGTGTAGGATTCACTTCTAAACTAATTAGTTATCATTATGAATTTCTATGTGTAGGATTCACTTCTAAACTAATTAGTTATCATTATGAATTTCTATGTGTATGATTCACTTCTAAACTAATTAGTTATCATTATGAATTTCTATGTGTAGGATTCACTTCTAAACTAATTAGTAAATCATTATGAATTTCTATGTGTATGATTCACTTCTAAACTAATTAGTAAATCATTATGAATTTCTATGTGTAGGATTAACTCCTAAACTAATTAGTTATCATTATGCATTTCTATGTGTAGGATTCACTTCTAAACTAATTAGTTATCATTATGAATTTCTATGTGTATGATTCACTTCTAAACTAATTAGTTATCATTATGAATTTCTATGTGTATGATTTCTTTCTAAACTAATTAGTCGATCATTATGAATTTTTATGTGTAGGATTCATATCTAAACTAATTAGTTATCATTATGAATTTCTATGTGTATGATTCACTTCTAAACTAATTAGTTATCATTATGCATTTCTATGTGTAGGATTCACTTCTAAACTAATTAGTTATCATTATGAATTTATATGTGTATGATTCACTTCTAAACTAATTAGTTATCATTATGAATTTCTATGTGTATGATTCACTTCTAAACTAATTAGTCGATCATTATGAATTTTTATGTGTAGGATTCACTTCTAAACTAATTAGTTATCATTATGAATTTCTATGTGTATGATTCACTTCTAAACTAATTAGTTATCATTATGAATTTCTATGTGTAGGATTCACTTCTAAACTAATTAGTTATCATTATGAATTTCTATGTGTATGATTCACTTCTAAACTAATTAGTCGATAATTATGAATTTCTATGTGTATGATTCACTTCTAAACTAATTAGTTATCATTATGAATTTCTATGTGTATGATTCACTTCTAAACTAATTAGTCGATCATTATGAATTTCTATGTGTAGGATTCACTTCTAAACTAATTAGTCAATCATTATGAATTTATATGTGTAGGATTCACTTCTAAACTAATTAGTTATCATTATGAATTTCTATGTGTAGGATTCACTTCTAAACTAATTAGTTATCATTATGAATTTCTATGTGTATGATTCACTTCTAAACTAATTAGTCGATCATTATGAATTTCTATGTGTATGATTCACTTCTAAACTAATTAGTCGATCATTATGAATTTCTATGTGTATGATTCACTTCTAAACTAATTAGTTATCATTATGAATTTCTATGTGTATGATTCACTTCTAAACTAATTAGTCGATCATTATGAATTTCTATGTGTAGGATTCACTTCTAAACTAATTAGTCAATCATTATGAATTTCTATGTGTATGATTCACTTCTAAACTAATTAGTTATCATTATGAATTTCTATGTGTATGATTCACTTCTAAACTAATTAGTTATCATTATGAATTTCTATGTGTATGATTCACTTCTAAACTAATTAGTTATCATTATGAATTTCTATGTGTATGATTCACTTCTAAACTAATTAGTTATCATTATGAATTTCTATGTGTAGGATTCACTTCTAAACTAATTAGTCAATCATTATGAATTTCTATGTGTAGGATTCACTTCTAAACTAATTAGTTATCATTATGAATTTCTATGTGTATGATTCACTTCTAAACTAATTAGTTATCATTATGAATTTCTATGTGTATGATTCACTTCTAAACTAATTAGTTATCATTATGAATTTCTATGTGTAGGATTCACTTCTAAACTAATTAGTCAATCATTATGAATTTCTATGTGTATGATTCACTTCTAAACTAATTAGTTATCATTATGAATTTCTATGTGTATGATTCACTTCTAAACTAATTAGTTATCATTATGAATTTCTATGTGTATGATTCACTTCTAAACTAATTAGTTATCATTATGAATTTTTATGTGTATGATTCACTTCTAAACTAATTAGTAAATCATTATGAATTTCTATGTGTATGATTCACTTCTAAACTAATTAGTTATCATTATGAATTTCTATGTGTATGATTCACTTCTAAACTAATTAGTAAATCATTATGAATTTCTATGTGTATGATTCACTTCTAAACTAATTAGTCGATCATTATGAATTTTTATGTGTAGGATTCACTTCTAAACTAATTAGTTATCATTATGAATTTCTATGTGTAGGATTCACTTCTAAACTAATTAGTCAATCATTATGAATTTCTATGTGTATGATTCACTTCTAAACTAATTAGTTATCATTATGAATTTCTATGTGTAGGATTCACTTCTAAACTAATTAGTAAATCATTATGAATTTCTATGTGTATGATTCACTTCTAAACTAATTAGTCGATCATTATGAATTTTTATGTGTATGATTCACTTCTAAACTAATTGGCTGATCATTATGAATTTCTATGTGTAGGATTCACTTCTAAACTAATTAGTCGATCATTATGAATTTCTATGTGTAGGATTCACTCCTAAACTAATTAGTCGATCATTATGAATTTCTATGTGTAGGATTCACTTCTAAACTAATTAGTCGATCATTATGAATTTCTATGTGTATGATTCACTCCTAAACTAATTAGTCGATCATTATGAATTTCTATGTGTAGGATTCACTTCTAAACTAATTAGTCGATCATTATGAATTTCTATGTGTATGATTCACTCTTAAACTAATTAGTCGATCATTATGAATTTCTATGTGTATGATTCACTCCTAAACTAATTAGTCGATCATTGTGAATTTCTATGTGTAGGATTCACTCCTAAACTAATTAGTCGATCATTATGAATTTCTATGTGTAGGATTCACTTCTAAACTAATTAGTCAATCATTATGAATTTCTATGTGTATGATTCACTCCTAAACTAATTAGTCGATCATTATGAATTTCTATGTGTAGGCTTCACTTCTAAACTAATTAGTCGATCATTATGAATTTCTATGTGTAGGATTCACTCCTAAACTAATTAGTCGATCATTGTGAATTTCTATGTGCAGGATTCACTCCTAAACTAATTAGTCGATCATTATGCATTTCTATGTGCAGGATTCACTCCTAAACTAATTAGTCGATCATTATGAATTTGTATGTGTAGGATTCACTCCTAAACTAATTAGTCGATCATTATGAATTTCTATGTGCAGGATTCACTCCTAAACTAATTAGTCGATCATTATGAATTTGTATGTGCAGGATTCACTCCTAAACTAATTAGTCGATCATTATGAATTTGTATGTGTAGGATTCACTCCTATACTAATAAGTCGATCATTATGCATTTCTATGTGTAGGATTCACTTCTAAACTAATTAGTCGATCATTATGCATTTCTATGTGTAGGATTCACTTCTAAACTAATTAGTCGATCATTATGAATTTCTATGTGTAGGATTCACTCCTAAACTAATTAGTCGATCATTATGCATTTCTATGTGTAGGATTCACTTCTAAACTAATTAGTCGATGATTATGAATTTCTATGTGTAGGATTCACTTCTAAACTAATTAGTCGATCATTATGAATTTCTATGTGTAGGATTCACTCTTAAACTAATTAGTCGATCATTATGAATTTCTATGTGTAGGATTCACTTCTAAACTAATTAGTCGATCATTAGTAATTTCTATGTGTAGGATTCACTCCTAAACTAATTAGTCGATCATTGTGAATTTCTATGTGTAGGATTCACTTCTAAACTAATTAGTCAATCATTATGAATTTCTATGTGTAGGATTCACTTCTAAACTAATTAGTCGATGATTATGAATTTCTATGTGTAGGATTCACTTCTAAACTAATTAGTCGATCATTATGAATTTCTATGTGTATTATTCACTCTTAAACTAATTAGTCGATCATTATGAATTTCTATGTGTAGGATTCACTCCTAAACTAATTAGTCGATCATTGTGAATTTCTATGTGTAGGATTCACTTCTAAACTAATTAGTCAATCATTATGAATTTCTATGTGTAGGATTCACTCCTAAACTAATTAGTCGATGATTATGAATTTCTATGTGTAGGATTCACTCCTAAACTAATTAGTCGATGATTATGAATTTCTATGTGTAGGATTCACTTCTAAACTAATTAGTCGATCATTATGAATTTCTATGTGTAGGATTACCTCTTAAACTAATTAGTCGATCATTATGAATTTCTATGTGTAGGATTCACTTCTAAACTAATTAGTCGATCATTAGTAATTTCTATGTGTAGGATTCACTCCTAAACTAATTAGTCGATCATTGTGAATTTCTATGTGTAGGATTCACTTCTAAACTAATTAGTCAATCATTATGAATTTCTATGTGTAGGATTCACTCCTAAACTAATTAGTCGATGATTATGAATTTCTATGTGTAGGATTCACTTCTAAACTAATTAGTCGATGATTATGAATTTCTATGTGTAGGATTCACTTCTAAACTAATTAGTCGATCATTAGTAATTTCTATGTGTAGGATTCACTCCTAAACTAATTAGTCGATCATTATGAATTTCTATGTGTAGGATTCACTTCTAAACTAATTAGTCGATCATTAGTAATTTCTATGTGTAGGATTCACTCCTAAACTAATTAGTCGATCATTGTGAATTTCTATGTGTAGGATTCACTTCTAAACTAATTAGTCAATCATTATGAATTTCTATGTGTAGGATTCACTCCTAAACTAATTAGTCGATGATTATGAATTTCTATGTGTAGGATTCACTTCTAAACTAATTAGTCGATGATTATGAATTTCTATGTGTAGGATTCACTTCTAAACTAATTAGTCGATCATTATGAATTTCTATGTGTATGATTCACTCTTAAACTAATTAGTCGATCATTATGAATTTCTATGTGTAGGATTCACTTCTAAACTAATTAGTCGATCATTAGTAATTTCTATGTGTAGGATTCACTTCTAAACTAATTAGTCAATCATTATGAATTTCTATGTGTAGGATTCACTTCTAAACTAATTAGTCGATCATTATGAATTTCTATGTGTATGATTCACTCCTAAACTTATTAGTCTATCATTATGAATTTCTATGTGTATGATTCACTTCTAAACTAATTAGTCGATCATTATGAATTTCTATGTGTAGGATTCACTTCTAAACTAATTAGTCGATCATTATGAATTTCTATGTGTATGATTCACTCCTAAACTAATTAGTCGATCATTGTGAATTTCTATGTGTAGGATTCACTCCTAAACTAATTAGTCGATCATTATGAATTTCTATGTGTAGGATTCACTTCTAAACTAATTAGTCAATCATTATGAATTTCTATGTGTATGATTCACTCCTAAACTAATTAGTCGATCATTATGAATTTCTATGTGTAGGATTCACTTCTAAACTAATTAGTCGATCATTATGAATTTCTATGTGTAGGATTCACTCCTAAACTAATTAGTCGATCATTGTGAATTTCTATGTGCAGGATTCACTCCTAAACTAATTAGTCGATCATTATGCATTTCTATGTGCAGGATTCACTCCTAAACTAATTAGTCGATCATTATGAATTTGTATGTGTAGGATTCACTCCTAAACTAATTAGTCGATCATTATGAATTTCTATGTGCAGGATTCACTCCTAAACTAATTAGTCGATCATTATGAATTTGTATGTGCAGGATTCACTCCTAAACTAATTAGTCGATCATTATGAATTTGTATGTGTAGGATTCACTCCTATACTAATAAGTCGATCATTATGCATTTCTATGTGTAGGATTCACTTCTAAACTAATTAGTCGATCATTATGAATTTCTATGTGTAGGATTCACTCTTAAACTAATTAGTCGATCATTATAAATTTGTATGTGTAGGATTCACTCCTAAACTAATTGGTCGATCATTATGCATTTCTATGTGCAGGATTCACTCCTAAACTAAGTAGTCGATCATTGTAAATTTTGGAACACAGCTGTTAGGCGTAAGCGTGGGCAATGTGGGCTATATTTAGTTTAAATTAGCTTCCTACGAACGGGGGCAAAGAGAAGGTTAAAGCCGTTCGTAAAAATTCAGAAGCATCCAAATTTTGTGAAAGTTTTAACAATAAGTATTAAATATTCCCCAACTTTCAGTTTATTCAGTTTATTCAGGGTATTTTAAACGGTTTTTAGGGACCATAATATGGGTATAACCTCCATTTTTGAAATTCACTTAATCTAAACCCTAACCTCCATTTTGAAAATTCACTTAATCTAAACCTTAACCTCCATTTTGAAAATTCACTTAATCTAAACCTTAACCTCCATTTTGAAAATTCACTTAATCTAAACCATAACCTCCATTTTGAAAATTCACTTAATCTAAACCATAACCTCCATTTTGAAAATTCACTTTATCTAAACCATAACCACCATTTTGAAAATTCACTTAATCTAAACCTTAACCTCCATTTTGAAAATTCACTTAATCTAAACCATAACCTCCATTTTGAAAATTCACTTAATCTAAACCATAACCACCATTTTGAAATTCACTTAATCTAAACCATTACCTCCATTTTGAAAATTCACTTAATCTAAACCCTAATCTCTATTTTGAAAATTCACTTAATCTAAACCTTAACCTCCATTTTGAAAATTCACTTAATCTAAACCCTAACCTCCATTTTGAAAATTCACTTAATCTAAACCTTAACCTCCATTTTGAAAATTCACTCAATCTAAACCTTAACCTCCATTTTGAAAATTCACTTAATCTAAACCATAACCTCCATTTTGAAAATTCACTTAATCTAAACCATTACCTCCATTTTGAAAATTCACTTAATCTAAACCCTAATCTCTATTTTGAAAATTCACTTAATCTAAACCTTAACCTCCATTTTGAAAATTCACTTAATCTAAACCCTAACCTCCATTTTGAAAATTCACTTAATCTAAACCTTAACCTCCATTTTGAAAATTCACTTAATCTAAACCATAACCTCCATTTTGAAAATTCACTCAATCTAAACCGTAACCTCCATTTTGAAAATTCACTTAATCTAAACCTTAACCTCCATTTTGAAAATTCACTTAATCTAAACCCTAACCTCCATTTTGAAAATTCACTTAATCTAAACCTTAACCTCCATTTTGAAAATTCACTTAATCTAAACCATAACCTCCATTTTGAAAATTCACTTAATCTAAACCTTAACCTCCATTTTGAAAATTCACTTAATCTAAACCTTAACCTCCATTTTGAAAATTCACTTAATCTAAACCATAACCTCCATTTTGAAAATTCACTTAATCTAAACCATAACCTCCATTTTGAAAATTCACTTAATCTAAACCTTAACCTCCATTTTGAAAATTCACTCAATCTAAACCTTAACCTCCATTTTGAAAATTCACTTAATCTAAACCATAACCTCCATTTTGAAAATTCACTTAATCTAAACCATAACCTCCATTTTGAAAATTCACTTAATCTAAACCTTAACCTCCATTTTGAAAATTCACTCAATCTAAACCTTAACCTCCATTTTGAAAATTCACTTAATCTAAACCTTAACCTCCATTTTGAAAATTCACTCAATCTAAACCTTAACCTCCATTTTGAAAATTCACTTAATCTAAACCCTAACCTCCATTTTGAAAATTCACTTAATCTAAACCTTAACCTCCATTTTGAAAATTCACTTAATCTAAACCATAACCTCCATTTTGAAAATTCACTTAATCTAAACCTTAACCTCCATTTTGAAAATTCACTCAATCTAAACCTTAACCTCCATTTTGAAAATTCACTCAATCTAAACCTTAATCTCCATTTTGAAAATTCACTTAATCTAAACCTTAACCTCCATTTTGAAAATTCACTTAATCTAAACCTTAACCGCCATTTTTGAAATTCACTTAATCTAAACCATAACCTCCATTTTGAAAATTCACTTAATCTAAACCCTAACCTCCATTTTGAAAATTCACTTAATCTAAACCCTAACCTCCATTTTGAAAATTCACTTAATCTAAACCCTAACCTCCATTTTGAAAATTCACTTAATCTAAACCCTAACCTCCATTTTGAAAATTCACTTAATCTAAACCCTAACCTCCATTTTGAAAATTCACTTAATCTAAACCATAACCTCCATTTTGAAAATTCACTTAATCTAAACCATAACCTCCATTTTGAAAATTCACTTAATCTAAACCCTGACCTCCATTTTGAAAATTCAAATATTTCAGATTTAAGTGAAATATTCTTTGAAAATAAACACATGGTTCAATTTAAATATAAAAAACGCATTTAATTTTTTTTTAATATTTTTTTTACAAGCTTTCGTTGTAAAACAACTTTGTCAAGCGAGACTGTCTTATAGTTTTCTTTTCTTTTCTTCTTCTTCCTCATTTTTCCGGAATGGTAGTACCTGTAAGGGTCCCATCTATGGGCCAAATAGAACCTACTGGCGCTACCAAATCAGGCTGTCTGAAGTTATTGACTTCCTGATTTAAAATGCACCAAACATTTATGTTTTATTGGGTTTTTTTTTTTGCAAAACTCAATCATGTTCTGCAAAATCCAAAACAAAAAACAATTTCCCTCCCCTCTCCCTTCCCCCTTTTCACTCAACCAAACACCATGATTAAACATTTGAAGATATAAAGAACTTGAAGCATAAAAGCCTTCACCAAAATGACCAGATTCAGCATTAAATAATCCGAAAAGGGTTGATATGCCATAAAACAAAACAACCAAACCAAACACCATGAATAAATATTTGAAGATATAAAGAAATTGAACCATACAAACTTTTTACCAAAATGACCGGATTCAGCATTAAATAACCCGAAAAGGGTTGATTGTTTACAACGGATATTTATTTTCAGCTTTCTATCATTTAAAATATCAGAAAAAAATTGGAAAATTTTTTTTTATATATATATATATATATATATATATATAGAATGGAGTGGTGCCGCTCAGAGCACCCTTTCTTGCCTCGACAAAGCTCAAAACCGACTTCGAAATCTAGTGGGGATGTCCCCTTCTCTTTCCTATAGTCACTCTCTCACAGAAGGACTGACCGTCTCTTCAGACTTGAAATGGAAGACTTGCATCAAATAGAAGACTTACCTGTACACGAGTCAAATACGTCCTAAGATGGGGAGGTACTGCTGCCACATATGGGGAGGTGCCGCTTAGAGCACCATTTCCTGCCTTGACAGAGTCCAAAACCGACTTCGAAATCTAGTGGGGGATGTCCTCTTCTCTTCCCTACAGTCACTCTCTCACAGAAGAGATGTCACTAGTCTTTCTTTGCTCTACCGTTATTTTCATGGCAGGTGCTCAACTGAGCTCCAATCTATGGTCTCCCCTTGTAAAACATTCACAACTAGAACCCGCCTAGCTACTACCACCGTAAACGATTTCCCTTTCTCCCTCTGAGTGCCCATAGACGAAACGAAACTTCCATGGTCAGAGTTTCTTTCCTAGAACTGCCCGTCTGTGGAACACAGTGCTGCGAGCCTACTTTTCTTGCTGACTACAATATGGTCGTCTTCAAGTCCAATGTAAACAAGTTCTTGTTGAACCGTCCCCGTAAATAATCAGTTTCTGCCCTGCTACAACCATCGTGCCGGTGAACGCGATGTTATCTCACCATTCCCCAGTCAAACACTTAAACCCTTATCCTCGAGTGGCCTTTGGGCCTTGATAAGCGATGAACTTTATTGAAAAAAATATATATATATATATATATATATGTAAGTAAATTTCGTGTACAACAGAATGGTAGGATTAATTTTAGAGGAAGCATTATTAAAATCAATGAAACAGACGAGTGGGGGAAAAAAAAAAAAAAAAAGGAAAATTGTTAAAATTACCTTAAGGCCTTGTCGTCTGACCCTCTGAGAGGAAACGTCAGAATGGTAAATTAAAAACTAAAAGTCGAATGAGAAATGAAGGGGAAAAAAAAAAAAAAAATAAAACTTATTTCAGTTGGAGGAAACGATTGAGAAGGGGGAAAAAAAAAAAAAAAAAAGTAAATCTCTCAACGTTATGGTGGCTTTGAATCATTAAAGATCTCCAACTGATGTTTCAAAATCTTTTGTCTACACAGGCTAGGTCGATAGTTGTTAATGACTAACGCCTCAAGAATATTGAGATGGTAGTTCGACCTGGCACTGTGTAAAACAGAAAACCACCCATCGGAATACCTGTCAGAACAACTATTTGTACTAACGAGGTGATTACCGATGGCTGATTCCTGTGCCTGGAAGTTCCCGGATGATCTCGAAACCTTGTGTAGGCGAATATCACGTGGTATGTGTTGGGATATATATATATATGAAGCAATCCAACAAAAGATATAAGCGTCAACTAATATCTTATAATTAGTGAAACATCCGGATAAAAACTGAAGCTCAATATACTGGATAGAGCATTAATATTATGATATAAAATGAGGTAATAAAATAAGGTGTCAATCAAATTTTATTAGAATTCAAAGTTCAAGCAAAGCATCCTTAAGTCCTTAGCTCATGAGTTTTCAAAGATAATTCTTCTCTTCAGAGGACCATTACCGCAGTTATACTACTACAGGTAATAAAATTACGCTTTGAAAATATATAAAATTATATACACAAATACATAAAAATACATAACATCAAACATATCAACCCAAAAACATACTTTTTGTTGAATCTATACAGTCCATCCAGGTCATACAAATTGAGAAGCATAATCAGGAAAGACATTACTCCAAGTTACAAACATCAGTCCAAATACGTGTAATTGAAGGGGCTGACAAAGTTATCCAGTCCCGAAATGTGTCAATATTCAATGTTAATGATAAATAAATCAAATAATATAGAAAGTCCAATCAAAGTTCCAAAATGTCTTTCCTGATTATGCTTCTCAATAGGTATGACCTGGATGGACTGTATGGATTCAACAAAAAGTATGTTTTTGGGTTGATATGTTTGATGTTATGTATTTTTATGTATTTGTGTATATAATTTTATATATTTTCAAAGCGTAATTTTATTACCTGTAGTAGTATAACTGCGGTAATGGTCCTCTGAAGAGAAGAATTATCTTTGAAAACTCATGAGCTAAGGACTTTAAGATACTTCGCTTGAACTTTGAATTCTAATAAAATTTGATTGACACCTTATTTTATTACTTCATTTTATATTATAATTATATATATATATATATATATATATATATATATATTATTATTATTATTAGCGGGGGTTTAGAAATACCTGGTATAGTACCCAGGTGCGATGCTACCCTACTCGGCAAGATGGACCCGTAGATTTTGTTAGATCATCCATTCAGGAGACAGAAAACTCTGATATAAAACCTGTGCTCTACATCGTCTCTCACTTATCTTGCTTCGGCTTGTCACTAAAACCCGACTTTGTAGAAGGAGAGCATGCTCTGCGTGTCGTACAGGCGCAGAGCATGGCCATCTACATGTACAGATATCATTGCAAGACACACGACTATAAAGACCTGTAAAAGTAAGTCTGGCCTGCTGAACAATCTGCGTGAATCCTTACTGGACAATGTAATCATCATCACGTATATGATGATGACGATGACGATGATGATGATGATGACGATAATGACGACGATGATGACGATGACGCTGATGACTATGATGATGACGATGACGACGTTGATGATGACGATGATGACTATGACTATGATGATGACGATGACGATGATGACTATGATGATGACGACGATGACGATGATGACGATGATGATGACTATGATGACGACGATGATGATGATGACGATGATGATGATGACGATGATGACTATGATGATGATGATGACGATGATGATGATGACGATGACGACGATGACTATGATGATGACGACGATGACGATGATGACGACGATGACGATGATGATGAGAAAGATAGCGTGTTACTGAACAAAACATCTTTTTCAATATTCAAATTGATAAATGAAGATCAAGAAATCTAAACAGATGCGAATGGTGGGTTAGGGTTAAAGATTTGCGTTTTATCATTTGACCCCCATCGCCCAACGACGATACTAATCTACATATTTTGCTAGGATTATCTCCTCACTAGATTACGATTACGATGGATAACAATTGGACGCTTTCAGTAGGTTAATAGGTGACGAAACGAAATAAACAAAGAAAGAAAAAATTACGGACGAAAACATAAAGCTGAATTGATGCAGACAATTGACATAGAAACATAATGAGATTATTATTGTTGTTGATGATGATGGTGATGATGATCATCACCATGATCATCATCATTTCATCATCATAACTACCATCATCATCATCATAACCACCACCACCACCATCATCATTTCATCATCATCATCATCATCATCACCATCACCATCATCATCATCATCATAACCACCACCACCACCATCTTCATCATCATAACCACCACCACCACCATCTTCATCATCATAACCACCATCATCATAACCACCATCATCATTTCATCATCATCATCATCATCATCATCATCATAACCATCATCATCATCATAACCACCACCACCACCATCTTCATCATCATCATAACCATCATCATCATTTCATCATCATCATCATCATAACCACCACCATCTTCATCATCATTTCATCATCTTCATCATCATCACCATCATCATCATAACCACCATCATCATTTCATCATCTTCATCATCATCACCATCATGATCATAACCACCATCATCATTTCATCATCATCATAATAACCACCATAACCATCATCATAACCACCACCACCATCATCATCATCACCATCATCATAACCACCATAACCATCATCATAACCACCACCACCATCATCATCTTCATCATCATAATCATAACCACCATCATCATCATCACCATCATAACCACCATAACCACCATCATCATAACCACCATCATCATCATCATCATCATAACCACCATAACCACCATCATCATAACCACCACCACCATCATCATCATCATCATCATAACCATCATCATCATCATCATCGCAACCACCAACATCATCATCATTATCATAATGATTTTTGCCGTTAATGAGGACTTCTATTCTGTTTTTGTTTTTCTTTCATTTGTATTCGTTTCATTATATCCTGTGTTTGTTTTGTTCGTTTGGATTGAATAGAATTTCGCTTTTGGATAACGACGTTCAGCTTTTCCGCTCTCTTCCGCTTTTTAGTTGAAATGTTATGAAGTGCACTGAATTTATGGTGAGTAGAGGGCATACCTACATATATATATATATATATATATATACATATATATATATATATATATATATATGTCTCGGAAGTTTTTCAACCATTAAAACTATATAAAAAAAACAAAAAAAAAAACATTTAGTACCAAGTCCTTCGTTGGAAAATCACTTTTCTTGTAAGTCAATTTTTATTTTTTACAGTCACCATATTAGTTTGCTAATCTTAACATTATTTAAGCGATCATATATATATATATTGTTAGATATAACAGACAACTTATGTCTGGATCTCCTTTCATAGATCCTTTCCATTGTCCGAATCAGAATCTTAGTTTCGGGGTGGGGGAATTGGCCGATGAATCTGCCATTTGTGTCCCAAATACTTTCAGACCTATCTGGGTCCATCTTCAAGGGAATGATGATAATCAGGTACAGGCCATGTAAAGACTCCCGAAACTAAGATTCCGATTCGGACAATGGAAAGGGTCTACAGAAGGATATCCAGACATATTTAACAATACTCGTCTTCAAGAAAAAGTTGCTGCTTATATATATATATATATATATATATGAGTCATCCACATAGAGCCTGTTTCGCTGTTTCAGCGTATATATACGAGGCCTGTCTAAAACGTATCCGACCTTAGGCCAGAAAAAATATTTTCAAATATGTGACGGGGTTGGGACCCTAATCCCCTTTCAAAGTAGGCCCCTTGTGCTTGCACAGACTTAGCCCACCGGTCCATCCACTGCCACAAACACCTCTTGAAAGTCATCTCCGCCGTCGCGTTCCACATTATCTCTTTTTTCGCACCCTCTCAACAACAGCTGCACTCTGAGCAGTTTGGGACCTGCCAGAACGCTGGTCATTCTCCGCTGATGTGCGGCCATTTTTGAATCGGTTGAACCACTCCTTAATTTGTGTTACACCAATCGCATCTTCTCCAAATACCTGCGGAACGTAACGCGACGGTTAAAATGAACACCATTAATTTTCTATTCCAATAGCTTCTTTCCAAGAACCGCAGTTATTAAAATTTCGCAAAATTCGGAGGTATGTGAATTTTCACGTAGGGCATCCCCACCCTTTTTAAACCTTTTTTAATCAAATTAAATATAGCCCACATTTTGATCCTCACACCTAGCAGCTGTGTCTCAAAATTCATAATGATAGGTTAATTAGTTTAGGAGTGAATCCTTTACATACAAATATATAAACATTTACACACACAAATATATAAACATTTACACACACAAATATATAAACATTTACACATACAAATATATAAACATTTACACATACAAATATATAAACATTTACACACGCAAATATATCAACATTTACACATACAAATATATAAACATTTACACACACAAATATATAAACATTTACACATACAGATATATAAACATTTACACACACAAATATATAAACATTTACACATACAAATATATAAACATTTACACATACACATATATAAACATTTACACACGCAAATATATCAACATTTACACACGCAAATATATCAACATTTACACACGCAAATATATCAACATTTACACACGCAAATATATCAACATTTACACATACACATATATAAACATTTACACACACAAATATATAAACATATACACATACAAATATATAAACATTTACACATGCAAATATATAAACATATACACATACAAATATATCAACATTTACACACACAAATATATAAACATTTACACATACAAATATATAAACATTTACACACACAAATATATAAACATATACACATACAAATATATAAACATTTACACATACAAATATATAAACATAAACACATACAAATATATAAACATTTACACATACAAATATATAAACATTTACACACACAAATATATAAACATTTACACACACAAATATATAAACATTTACACATACAAATATATAAACATTTACACATACAAATATATAAACATTTACACATACAAATATATAAACATTTACACATACAAATATATAAACATTTACACACACAAATATATAAACATTTACAAATACAAATATATAAACATTTACACACACAAATATATAAACATTTACACATACAAATATATCAACATTTACACACACAAATATATAAACATTTACACACACACACATATATAAACATTTACACATACACACATATAAACATTTACACACACATATATAAACATTTACACATACACATATATAAACATTTACACACACACATATATAAATATTTACACACACACATATATAAACATTTACACACACACATATATAAACATTTACACACACACATAAACATTTACACACATATATAAACATTTACACATACACATATATAAACATTTACACATACACATATATAAACATTTACACACACAAATATATAAACATTTACACACACAAATATATAAACATTTACACATACACATATATAAACATTTACACACACACATATAAACATTTACACATACACATATATAAACATTTACACATACACATATATAAACATTTACACACACAAATATATAAACATTTACATACAAATATATAAACATTTACACACATATATATAAACATTTACACATACACATATATAAACATATACACATACACATATATAAACATATACACACACACACACATATAAACATTTACACACACACACACATATAAACATTTACACATACACACATATAAACATTTACACATACACATATATAAACATTTACACACACATATATATAAACATTTACACACACATATATATAAACATTTACACACACACATATATAAACATTTACACACACACACATATAAACATTTACACATACAAATATATAAACATATACACATACAAATATAAAAACATATATACATACACATATTGTGTGTATTTAGGTAGCATTTTCTCATTTATGCAGACATTGTTAAAAATTACAGAATTCGTCTGTTTAATTAAATCTTTTTTATTCCATTTTTTTTATTGTCTCTTTTGTATTTAAATCGAAAAATTAATAAATGTTTCATAAGTTTCACATGTTTCACGAACGTTTTCTATTCTTCGTCGAATCATCCTCAAGTCTTAAGTGTCAAATGAACAAAAAAGCATTCTATGCGCGTTTCTTGGCCGTCTTTTTAAAATTCTCTACTTTCTCCAGCTTTTTTGTTCATTTGCTTTTGACACCTGAAGATGATTCGTCGAAGAATCGAAAACGTTCGTTAAACCTGTGAAACCTATGGAACATTTATTAGTTTTTTTGATTTTAATACAAAAAACACCATCAGAAAAATTGAAAAAAATAAAAAAGGTATAATTAAACTGACGAATTCTGTTATTTATAGCAATGTTTGCATATATATATATATATATATATATATATATATATATATATATATATATATATATATATAAACATATATATATATATATATATATATATATATATATAAACATATATATATATATATATATATAAACATATATATATATATATATATATATATATAAACATATATATATATATATATATATATATAAACATATATAAACATATATATATATATATATATATATATATATAAACATATATATATATATATATATATAAACATATATAAACATATATATATATATATATATATATATAAACATATATATATATATATATATATATATATATAAACATATATATATATATATATAAACATATATATATATATAAACATATATATATATATATATATATATATATATATATATATCTAAACATATATATATATATATATAAACATATATATATATATATATATATATATATATATATATATAAACATATATATATATATAAACATATATATATATATATATATATAAATATATATATATATATATAAATATATATATATATATATAAACATATATATATATATATATAAATATATATATATATATAAACATATATATATATATATATAAACATATATATATATATATATATATATAAACATATATATATATATATATATATATATATACATATATATATATATATATATATATATATATATATATATATATATATATATATATATATGAGATTTAAATTTTACTACAGTTTTAGAAGTGCCGTTGAAATGAAATATTTATTTCATTTCAAAATCTCGCGTCATGTTAACTTGATTCTCACATTTCGAAGTTATCTCATTATAACGGCGCTTCTAAAACTGTAGTAAAATTTAAATCTCATTATCACAAATGCGTTTCAGTGCGCGTATACTACAAATCGGACATATAAAAAAAAACACTATCTTCATAAAACCTGAAGAGCGATCTTCGGTTAAAGCCGTAAGTTTCGATTATGAAAAAAAAAAAAGAAGGAAAAAAAAGGAAAATATTGTCTGTCCCATGAGGAAGGTTTATAAAACCGAAAATTTGGATATAAAAAAAAATATATATATATAAAAATGATTTAATAAATATTACATTTCAAAATCTCGCGTCATGTTAACTTGATTCTCACATTTCGAAGTTATATGTTTATATATATATATATACAAGATATATATATATATATATATATATATACAAGATATATATATATATATATATATATATATACAAGATATATATATATATATATATATACAAGATATATATATATATATATATACAAGATATATATATATATATATACAAGATATATATATATATATATATACAAGATATATATATATATATATACAAGATATATATATATATATATATATATATACAAGATATATATATATATATATATATATATATACAAGATATATATATATATATATATATATATATACAAGATATATATATATATATATATATACAAGATATATATATATATATATATATATATATATACAAGATATATATATATATATATATACAAGATATATATATATATATATATATATATATATATATACAAGATATATATATATATATATATACAAGATATATATATATATATATACAAGATATATATATATATATACAAGATATATATATATATACAAGATATATATATATATATATATATATACAAGATATATATATATATATATATATATATATATATATATATATACAAGATATATATATATATATATATATATATATATATATATATATACAAGATATATATATAAACATATATACACACATTTTACTGTATATGAATAGTGATATAGCCAAATTTGTATCTTTCCGCACACGTAGATAGTTTCATCGACTAAGATAGAGACGTGTGTCCAGTTGGACTAATTTTCATCGACATGGCCCCAGCGGAGAAACATCTGCAGCAGAGCAAGAGTGAAATGACGCATGACACGAAACAAAAAGTGACATTCTATCAAATGCAATCGGAGTCCTACAGAGTACTGTCGTCATTTTTGCTTTTCAATTTGGAGACTTCGGAGAGAATGGGAGTGAGAGAGATAGTATGATAGATAGACTTCTAGGTCAGATGTTGCGATCATGCGGTCGCACTTGATGTGACAAGACCAAACCTCATGTCCGCCCGTCCTTATAGAATGTCAAAACTGTTTGTATTTATATCGAATATAAATTCAAAGGTGACCAGTATTTAAGACAACATTTTTTTTTTGTTTTTTGTTTTTTTAATTCATGGCCAGAGATAGGTTAGTTTGGAAGTCATTTTCTTAAAGCCGTCCAACACATGCCAGCATGTAAAACGGATGTTAAACCGATGATATGATGATGAACGAATGGATGAGAGTGCTTGGGTTAGTAGCTGTAGAACAGTTGAGGTAGCAGGGTCGGTTCACAGAAAAAAACCAAGTAAGTTATAAAAATAGATTTGAGAGAAAAAGGAATAAATAAAGACCTGGCCAGAGATAGGTTAGTTTGGAAGTCAATTTCTTAAAGCCGTCCAACACATGCCAGCATGTAAAACGAATGTTAAACCGATGAT
>OY744549.1:54310665-54360665 GCA_963556195.1 Sepiola atlantica | reverse complement strand
GGGTTTTCATTAGATGTAAAAAAAAAAATTCTTGTTTTTTTTCCCCACCGTTTTCACAAAAACAATATTGCGCTCCTAGTGCATTTGTTAGTAATCCCCCCCCCCAAATCGGCCATGTTTTTTTTCGAAGTTACGCTGTCAAAACTATTGATTTCTAATAAATAGCACTTCAAACGGGTTTAAAATACAAACAAATAGCACATGCAAGTTTGAAACTAACTTTTACAGCTTACAGTTACTTTTATTTGTTGTAAATATGTTTTTTTAGCGTTTTTACTCTGCTGAGTCTCGTAAAAGATGCCCTAAAATGGTGCTTATCCAGATTGAGGGAGACATTGAAAAAAAAAACTGAGCAATATCCGTTTTATGTACGTACTTGTCACAGACTGAATAAAATCACGTAAATTAATCAAGTAGTTTTAATTTTAAAAGAGAAAATTAAATTTTAACGAATATCGTGGAAATACGGCCTCCATTACCCTCTATTCAAGGGAGATAACCGAAATTCATAATAAGCCGTAATGGAGGCCGTATTATCACGTTATTTGTTTATCGGTAAAATAAAACTTAATTTTCTTTTATAAAATAAAAACTACATGATTAATTTACGTGATTTCTTTTTTTTGTATACGATATATTCATTACGTGACAAATACAAATAAAAACAGATATTCCTCTGTTTTTTGGTTTTGGTTTTTTTTTTCGAATGCCTCCCTTAATCTGGATAAGCACTATAAAAAATGGTAAAAACGTATTGTAGTATCCATATTTTGGGAGGCTCTGCGCATGCGTCAGATTCATTCATAAAAAAGTCGTAGTGAGTGATTCAAAGCAGCGCATGCGCACACAATTTGTAGAAAAAAAAAACGTGTTTCATTTTTTGTTTTAGATTAAAAAAAACACGTGTTTCTTTCGTGTTTGTTTTCATTTTCAGTTGTTTTTATTCTTAACACCTTTCGTTTTCTTCAATTTCAGCGTGTTTATTTTCAGCGATAGTAACTTAATTGTTATAAATGCCCACTTTTTGTTTTAGCGTGTTTGTTCTCATTCTGTTTCCTCTGCGCATGCGCTGGTTTGAATCACTCACTACGACTTTTTTATGAATGAATCTGACGCATGCGCAGAGCCTCCCAAAATATGGATACTACAATACGTTTTTACCTAAAAAATAACTAAAGAAATGTATAAACGTTGTTATGTACTTAAACCAAAAACAAAACAAAAAAGTGTTCAAAACAATTAAATAAAAAAAAGCAAATAAATTATTTTAAAAAATAGATCCGGTATTCTGTTAATTCTTTGTTGATTACGAAATAAAAGTAATACATTCGTGTGACAAGTCTAAAACTGGTATTAATTGTGGAGAAAGTTTTTTATCATTTCTGGCCATCCGTATATGACAAACGGCGTCATTTTCTGCGGAATCGAAAACGAAAGTATGAAAGTCACAAATCGCCAAGAAATTTATTTTTTTTACATTAGGAGTGGATGAGGTATGTTCAGGGAACTTCTGCCATTACTAACCGACAAAATGTTACCACTGTCGATCAAGGAAATAGTCTATCAGGAATGCGTACACAGTGTGATAATGTATAGAAGTGAAATCTGGCCAGTGAGGGTTGAGGATATGCGTTGCATGGAAAGAAACGATATGAGAATGATACGATGGATGTGTAATGTGAGTCTTAAAGACAGGTTTAGTTCTGATGAGCTCAGAGGAAGATTAAAATCTGAACAGTATAGGGAGATGTGTGCAGAACAGGAGACTTCGATGGTATGGTCACATTGAAAGAATGGATGAGAGTTCTTGGGTTAGTAGATGTAGAACAGTTGAGGTAACAGGTTCGGTTCATGGGAGAAGGCCAGGGAAAACATGGGAGGAGGTGATAAGAATGGACTTAAGAGAAAGAGGCATAAATAAAAACCTGGTCAGAGATAGATTAGTTTGGAAGTTAATATATTAAAGCTGTTTAATATATGCAAAACTGATGGTGATGATGATGATGATGATGATGATGATGATGACGATTATGATGATAATGGTGTTGATGATGGTGTTGATTATGTTGATGATGGTGTTGATGATGATGACGATTATGATGATGATGGTGTTGATGATGACGATTATGATGATGATGGTGTTGATGATGATGGTGTTGATGATGGTGTTGATGATGATGACGATTATGATGATGATGGTGTTGATGATGGTGTTGATGATGATGACGATTATAATGATGATGGTGTTGATGATGGTGTTGATGATGACGATTATGATGATGATGGTGTTGATGATGGTGATGATGACGATTATGATGATGGTGTTGATGATGATGACGATTATGATGATGGTGTTGATGATGATGACGATTATGATGATGATGGTGATGATGATGACGATTATGATGATGATGGTGTTGATGATGACGATTATGATGATGATGGTGTTGATGATGATGACGATTATGATGATGGTGTTGATGATGATGACGATTATGATGATGATGGTGATGATGATGACGATTATGATGACGATGGTGTTGATGATGACGACGATTATGATGATGATGGTGTTGATGATGGTGATGATGGTGTTGATGATGGTGTTGTTGTTGACGATGATGATGTTGATGCTGCTGTTGCTGATGATGATGACGAATTGGTGTTTAAGCGATAATATTGTGAAAAAAATGTTTTGATTTGCATTCAGTTTTTTAATTTTTTTATGGAAATCGCTCCAGACACGGCATGAAGCCACTTGATGTAAGGAGTTTAAAAAAAATAATTACCACTTCAAAGTCAAAAACTAGCCAACAGTAAGTGTTAAATTGATAGATTCTGACCCAGAAAACAACAATTCTTCCCCCTTTGTCAGAAAAATCGCTCATGGAATGTGAGGACTAAAGGACAAAATAAGGGAAGCGAGAGTTACGAGGTAACTGCCGAAAGTAAACCGAAGGTCCACTTTCTGGTCTACTAAAAGTAGTCACTTTTTAATTATTAATTCTACCAGTTACAAAGAATTTACACTGGAGAGGCGCCAATCATATCATGTGGTCACATTTTCCCGTACGTTTGACATTTGCTCGAATATGAAAAAGAAAGATTATCTCTGAAGGTCTTTAATATTTTTTCTTTTTTTTTCTTTTTTTTCAGAGCGGGCACAATATGAACAGTTCGAGTGGACGTCTTCTGGCCGATGGTCGGTTACCGGCCTTAATCGACTCTGGACAACTACAGGTCTACATTGCCAAATACAATTACGACCCCTTTCAGTTCTCGCCGAATGAAAATCCGGAGGCCGAGTTGCCGTTAAATTCTGGTGACTATGTCTTCATCAGTGGAGAAATGGATGAAGTAAGTTTATTTTTATTTATTTTTATTTTTTTTTATTCTTTTTGTTTTTTTTTTTTGTTTTTTTTGTTTTTTTTTAGTTTAAAAAAATTATTTTTTGTGTTTTTTAATTATTTTTTGTGTTTTTTAAAAAAAAATTTAACTCTTTTTGTTTGTTTTCTTTTTTTAATTATTTTTTTTTATTATTTGTTTGTTTTTTAAATTATTTTTTGTTTTTTTTTAAATTTTTTTTTTTTTTTTTTTAATTATTTTTTTTTTTTAAATATTTTTTGTGTTTTTTTTTTATTTTTTGTTTTTTTAAAATTATTTTTTGTGTTTTTTTAAAAATAATTTTTTGTGTTTTTTTTTTAAATTATTTTTTGTGTTTTTTTTTTTAATTATTTTTTGTGTTTTTTTTTTTTTAATTTTCATTGTTGCCGTTACATTTAATCGGCTTGGCTTTTTGTCATCTCAAATTCATCGTTGATCCGAAGCAGAATATGAAAACTCAATACAGAAAGTTAATAAAATAAAGACTGAGTTCAAATGGGACACCGAATTGTCTTTTTAGGTCTTTTCACAACCAACAGTCCAAACACGAACGAGAACGAGAACGACGCGACGTTTACAATCAAACTTTTCGTCCAGAATTTGATTCTTTTTTTTCTTTTCTTTTTCTTCTTTCTTTTTCTCTTTACACTCGACGTAGTCACGACGTCAACCTTTTTCGCTCTTCCCCCCAGAGCAAAATGTCTAAGCTTTTTATCACGACAAGAATTAGCCCATGGAAAACAAGGCTCATTTGCATATGTGAAGTCTCGTCGCATAACAAAAAGCACACGTTTCTATTTGGTGACTAGAACACTCTGGGTTCAATCCCAGATGGACAATGCACGGTGCAACCCTCACTCTTTTTCCTTCTGAACCTGAATGATGGCTGCTACAGTTGTGACCCCTAACCTAACCCTAACACAAAGTTTTATTTGTGTAATATGAAGGGGTTAATGCCATCCGTAGGCTTGACAGATCTTTGGTCGGGTTTTAGGCATCATTAATTCTCTCCAGATAATTAATTTTCTAGGCTGAAGGAACTGTCATGCTGAAATTGAACGCTTGTATAAAAGGAGTGAACACTAATATTTTATAAAAAATATAAAATTTATTTATTTTTACCGAAGAAACATAATTAAGAACTCAAAAGTCGACTGGAGTCAGACCGCGTACAACCGTTTTCATCAGAGGGAAAACACTAACTGAAATTCTCCCTCGCTGTGATAAAAACGAGAGAGAGAAAGGACAAAAAGAGAAGGAGAGAGATACAATATGCATAAAAAAGAAAGGGACAGAGAGAAAGTTTACAGTTACTGGTGGTCTCAATTTACAAATCCCAGGTGACAGATTCATTGGGTTCAGCCTTCCTGATCTTTCAGAAGTAACTTTGAGCTCCCAATTTGAAGTGAAGTGTTGTCACACCGCCGCTATTGCAACAACACCATTCGATTTTACGTGTCTCCCCACAAGAACAATAAAAGTCAGGCACGAGACTTCTAAATGTGGGGAACTCCAGCTCTGACAAAAGGGTCACTATCCTTGTCACAAGTATAGAGAGATGTGTGCATGACAGGCGACTTTATTGGTATGGTAACGTTGAAAGAATGTATGTTAGTGCTTGAATTATTAGATGTAGAACAGTTGAGGTAACAGGGTCAGTTAGCAGGTGAAGGTCAAGGAAAACATGGGAGGAAATGATAAGGGTGAATTTGAGAGAAAGAGGGATGAATAAAGACCTGACCAGAGAGAGGTTCGTTTGGAAGTCAATTTCTAAAAGCCGTCCAGCACATGCCAGCATGTAAAACTGATGTTAAACCGAATATGATGATGATGATAAGAGTTCTTGTGTTAGTAGATGTAGAACAGTTGAGGTAGCAGGGTCAGTTGGCAGGAAGGCCAAGAAAACATGGGAGGAAGTGATAAAAATGTATTTGAGAGAAAGAAGGATAAATACCTGGGCAGAGATAGGTTAGTTTGGAAGTTCATTTCTAAAAGCCGTCCAACACATGCAACCATGTAAAATGGACGTTAAACTGAATTTGTTATTGTTGATGATGATGATGATGATGATGATGATTTTTTTAAAGTTCTGTTTTTTCCCCCTCTTTTCATTTATTCATTTTTGGAGTCAGTAATCCGTAAGTAAACCGATGATTCAATTCGATTGATTTTCAAAAAACAGAGAAATGTCATCCCGCCACACCTCGCACCCCCCACCCGTTTTACCAATTGATTTGATTCCAATACTACAAGACATACCAGCAATACAATTCAATGGTTGCGGTAACTCTCCCAACCCAGACCTCCGTTAGAGTTAACATGTAATTCAGAAATGAAGGACAAAAAAATTCTTTTTAGGTTGTTAAAATTGCAGAAGAAAAAGAAGAGAAAAAACAGGAAACAAAACAAACAGAAATGAAAGGGGAAAAAAGGGACCAAACCGAAGAATGAAAAAAAAAAAATTCAGGGAAAAGAAATTGGAAAAAATGAAGGAAATAACATGTAATTAATTGAATGGAGGGGGAGACAGATCGAGACTGAACAATCAGGCCCCACCCTGATCAGAGGATTAATTGTGGCCTGATTCAACAAATAAACATCATCATCATCATCATCATCATCATCATCATCATCATCATCATCATCATCATCATCATCATTCTCCTCCTCCTCCTCCTCCTCCCCCTCCTCATATTGGTTGCTATTCTCATCTTTTTTTTTCTTCTTTTTTTTCTGTTTAAATTTTTTTTTATTCAAAGTGTTTTCACTTAATAAATAAATCCTGTTATCAACATTTTTAATTAATAAATCCCTTATTCGTCATTTGGACATTTTTTAGTTCAATATCGAGAAATCCTGATTCCTTATACATAATTGTATCACAGTCCATAGTTTTCTTCGAATGTCTTGGTTGCTATTCTCATTTTTTTTTTTTTTTTTTGTTTAAATTGTAATTTTTTTTTTTTTCAAAGTTTTTTCACTTAATAAATAAATCCTGTTATCAACATTTTTAATTGATAAATCCCTTATTCGTCACGTGGACATTTTTTAGTTCAATATCGAGAAATTTTGATTCCTTATATATTACACTGATCCATTCGGTGAAAAAGTAAACTATAAGATTAATAATTCAATAAATAATTAATAAATCCCTTATTCGTCACTTGGACATTGTTTAGTTCAATTTCAAGAAATCCTGATTCCTTATATATTACACTGATCTATTCGGTGAAAAAGTAAACTATAAGATTAATAATTCAATAAATAATTAATAAATCCCTTATTCGTCACTTGGATATTGTTTAGTTCAATTTCAAGAAATCCCGATTCCTTATATATAATTGTATCACAGTCCATAGTTTTCTTTGAATGTCCGGCTGGCTTGGCAGGCCGAGAGCAGACTCAAGGCGTTTCCACGAATAATGGCGATAGAGAGGCGCTCGTAAAGCCACGACAATTCACGATTGTCTCCGGTGTTGCGCGTCATTAATAGACCAAGGCTGCCGAGGAAGTCGCGTGTGGCAGGGCCAATCACTCCACTCGTCTCCACAGCGATCGGTTGAAATACAAATCTGTCGAGAAGATTGGCATATTTTGACCGCTTGCGTCTCTTAGCTGACGTTGCTGCATGTCCAGGGTTTGTTGCCGATTCTATCACTGACTAGGGTGCAATTTTCACGTTTCAGCCGATGTAACTTAAAAAAAAAAAAAATTTATTGTTGTTTTCTAAATATGGTGTAAATTATTCAAGTTTTCTCAAGATTAAATTATTTAAAAAAAAATTAATTTTATTGTTGTTTTCTAAATATGGTGTAAATTATTCAAGTTTTCTCAAGATTAAATTATTAAAAAAAAAATTTAATTTTATTGTTGTTTTCTAAATATGGTGTAAATTATTCAAGTTTTCTCAAGATTAAATTATTTTTTAAAAAAATTAATTTTATTGTTGTTTTCTAAATATGGTGTAAATTATTCAAGTTTTCTCAAGATTAAATTATTTTAAAAAAAATTAATTTTATTGTTGTTTTCTAAATATGGTGTAAATTATTCAAGTTTTCTCAAGATTAAATTATTAAAAAAAAAATTTAATTTTATTGTTTTCTAAATATGGTGTAAATTATTCAAGTTTTCTCAAGATTAAATTATTTTTTAAAAAAATTAATTTTATTGTTGTTTTCTAAATATGGTGTAAATTATTCAAGTTTTCTCAAGATTAAATTATTTAAAAAAAAATTAATTTTATTGTTGTTTTCTAAATATGGTGTAAATTATTCAAGTTTTCTCAAGATTAAATTATTAAAAAAAAAATTTAATTTTATTGTTTTCTAAATATGGTGTAAATTATTCAAGTTTTCTCAAGATTAAATTATTTTTTAAAAAAATTAATTTTATTGTTGTTTTCTAAATATGGTGCAAATTATTCAAGTTTTCTCAAGATTAAATTATTTAAAAAAAAATTAATTTTATTGTTGTTTTCTAAATATGGTGTAAATTATTCAAGTTTTCTCAAGATTAAATTATTAAAAAAAAAATTTAATTTTATTGTTTTCTAAATATGGTGTAAATTATTCAAGTTTTCTCAAGATTAAATTATTTTTTAAAAAAATTAATTTTATTGTTGTTTTCTAAATATGGTGTAAATTATTCAAGTTTTCTCAAGATTAAATTATTTAAAAAAAAATTAATTTTATTGTTGTTTTCTAAATATGGTGTAAATTATTCAAGTTTTCTCAAGATTAAATTATTTTAAAAAAAAATTTTTTTTATTTTTTCTAAATATGGTGTAAATTATTCAAGTTTTCTCAAGATTAAATTATTTAAAAAAAAATTTTTTTTTAATTTTTTCTAAATATGGTGTAAATTATTCAAGTTTTCTCAAGATTAAATTATTTTAAAAAAAAATTTTTTTAATTTTTTTTCAGGATGGATTTTTTGAGGGAGAACTAATTGATGGAAAAAAGGGGCTCGTCCCATCTAATTTTGTCGAGAAGGTGCCAGGTAAGTCTGTTTCTTTACTCCGTCTCTTACTGCTCCATATATCTCCCCCCCCCCCTACATGTGTAATTCAAACTCCCCAGCAGAGTAACCACCTGCATGCAAACCCTGCGAAAACTCATCTCCGGAACCGCGAGGCCAACCGACCCCTAAACATCACGTGGTCTGGAATACAACTTGAGAACCGCACTAACCTTGGCGTAACCCTGTACTGCGCCCTCTCATTCAAGGAACATGTAAAAGAGACAAAAATGAAAGTCAGCTTCCGGGACAGTATCCTACGGAAACTGATCAACTCCAACTGGGGAGCTACGGCACACACACTAAGATGTGCTGCCTTAGCCCTGTGCTATTCCTCTGCGGCGTATGCTTGTCCTGTTTGGGAGAGATCAACGCATGACAAAAACGTAGACTCAGCATTGAACAACACGTGCCACTTGATCACTGGCTGCCCAAAGCCTACCAACCTGAACAACCTGTATCTCCTCACTGGCATTGCCCCTTCAGATGTGAGACGGGAAGTTGCCAGCCGAGTAGAGATCACAAAGGCTATCAGTGATGAACGCCATCTCCTTTATGGACGTGAACCGGCGGTCCAACGACTGAAGTCAAGGAGAAGCTTCCTCAGCCATGTCGAACCCCTAACAACATCTCAGGAAGAGACCAGACTACAGCTGTAGACCAGACGGCTAGAGAATGCCCCCCCCCTCCTACAGACATGGGAATCCCCCTCCCCCTTCTGAGGAACTCCCTCCCGCTCCCGGTTCAGAAGCACCCTGGATTCAGTGGAAAACACTAAACCGCCTGAGAACGTGAATGGGGCGATCAAAAGTTGCTATGAGTATACGGGGTTAAAAAACTGACCCGACCATCTGCGAATGTGGAGAGGAGGACCATACGATGCAACACTGGCTGGTCTGCCCCCTACTGCGCGGCCGGTGCAGCTTGAAAGATCTTGCAGAGTACAACAATAATGCAAAGGACTGCATAAAAAAAAATGGGAAACTGTCGTATGACCACATGCATCAAAGAGACGCAAAGAAGAAGAAGAGCCAAAAAACTGAATGCCCCAGAGTGAAAAAAAAAAATCCACCCAAAATCAAAAAAATGATCCGATCTTGATAAAATTTTCAGTATTAATTAATAAACTAGTGAACTAATTGGCAGCCTCGTAACTCTCACTTCCCTTATTTTGTCCTTTAGTTCTCACATTCCATGAGCGATGTTTCTGACAAAGGTGGAAGAATTGCTGTTTTCTGGTCAGAATCTATACAGCTAACGCTTACCGTTGGCTAGTTTTTGACCTTGAAGTAACATTTTATTTATTTATTTATTTTTTTACCTCCTTACATCAAGTGGCTTCATGCCTTGTCTGGAGCGATTTCCGTAGGTGTTTTTGTATGCTTATTTCTTTTAAATATAGCAGTATATTAGTAGAGCCGAAAGTGAACATCATATTACATTCCATGAGCGATGATTCTGACAAAGGGGGAAGAATTTCTGTTGTCTGGGTCGGAATCTATCAATCTAACATTTATTGTTGGCTAGTTTTTGACCCTGAAGTAGTATATATTTTTTTTAACTCCTTACATCAAGTGGCTTCATGCCTTGTCTGGAGCGATTTCCATTATAAAAAAAACGAGCAGAATTGAATAACTAGCAAGAAGACCCGGCGTTGCTCGGAATTGAATGAGGATGACTGTACGCTCTACTTTTTCACCGTATTCTCTAATAAACTATTTTTTAATCTAACATATAAAGTAATCTTGTCGGGTTTTTAAATTTATACCAAATCGATATTTGATTCTGTTTAACCATTTTTCTGTGACTATTTTTCTGTGACATTGTTTCTTCCTTTATTCTGTTTTATTTTATTTTTAATCTATAATTATATGAAGCTCTAAGACCTCATATAGAATACTGCACCCAAGCTCAATATTCTGGATAGAGCATTAATAGCATAATATAAAATGAAATAATAAAATAAGGTGCGAATCAAATTTTATTAGAATTAAAAATTCAGGCAAAGTATCTCAACGTCCTTAACTCATGAGTTTTCAAAGATAATTCTTCTCCCCAGAGGACCATTACCGCAGTGACGTTACTGCATGTGATAAAATTACACTTTGACCGAATATATTGACTCGGTTTGATTTAATTCTGTTCAAATCGGATTTAGCGGATTTTCCATTTAACCAGCAAGTTTGGCAAAGTTTGAATCCTCTCTTGTCACTTCTTGTGCCTTTTAACGACCTACCTATCTACTTTTCACTTTCTCCGCTGGACTTTTTGACACCGGACTTTTTTGCAATCGGACATTTGCTTGCACTCGGGCAGAGTTTTGCCTTGTGTTTTTTTCCCTACAATTTTTATTTTACTTTCTCAAATTTTAAATTTTGGCCTTTGCCAACTTATCTATCCCAGCGTCTTCCTCTGATGATAAGATTTTGATCTTTGAAAAGCCTGGCTTAAGGAAAAATTTAACTTGAATAAATTGCCTTTTTGCGGAATATACCTTGCTATGAGCAACTGAATTGAAAAAAGATTTGACTTTTGCTTTTCTAATTCCTTTTCATCCTTCTACATATATATATATATATATATATTTATTTATTAAATATTAAATTTTTTTTTATACCTCCAGACGCTATCGTTTCGGGTTTTCTACCCTCATCAATGCAGTAGTGGCGGTTGCAGGAGGTCGCATGGGATCGAATGCAGTTTGTAGATTCAGCCTAGAATCACGAACCTAACACTTATACCCACACGGCCGCGTGTAATATTTACATTTAGCTGGACATACACACAGACAGTGTTACGTTAAACATTGATTAATGTCAGTACTCCCATAGTGTTCCTCAATTTTCAGCTGACAATCATTATCATCTCATTGACCCTTATCCTTGAGTGGCTCTTGGCCTTCAAAAGGAATTTTAAAAATAACGCTGAGGAGAAATTCATTATAAAATACTTAACGTTAAATGCGATATAACTGATCCAATATGGCGGACAAAATAAGCCACGAATGTGTCCTGCATTTTTTTTCGTAACAATGTCGATGTGATTCACAATAAATAAATTTTTTTAAATAAATAAATAAATTTTTAAAAATAAATAAATAAATAAATAATTTTAAAAATAAATAAATAAATAATTTAAAAAAAAAATTTTTTTAAATAAATAAATGAATAATAAATAAATTATTTAAAAAATAAATAAACTAAATAAATAATAATAAATATACAATAAATAATAAATAAATAATTTAAAAATTTAATGAAATAAAAATAATAAATAAAAAATCAATTAAAAAAATAAAGCTAATGAGCAAATTCAATATAAAATACTTAACGTTAAAAGAAATGTAACTGATCCAATATGGCGGACAAAATATGCCACGAATGTGTCCAGCATTTTTCTCGTAGCAATGTCGATGTGATTAACAATGAATAAATAAAAAAAATAAAAAATAAATAAATAAAAAAGATAAATACATAAAAGATAAATAAAATAAATAAATAAAAATGATAAATAAATAATAAAAAAATAAATAAATATAAATAAATAATAATAATAATAAATAAATAAAAATGATAAATAAATAATAAAAAATGAATAAATAAAAATAAATAATAATAATAATAAATAAATATAAATATAAATAAATAATAATAATAAATAAATATAAATATAAATAAATAAAAATAATAAATAAAAAATAAATTAAAAAAATAAAGCTAACGAGAAATTCAATATGAAATACTTAACGTTAAAAGAAATGTAACTGATCCAATATGGCGGACAAAATATGCCACGAATGTGTCCAGCAGTTTTCTCGTAGCAATGTCGATGTGATTAACAATGAATAAATAAATAAAAACAAAAAAATAAATAAATAAAAAAGATAAATGCATAAAAAATAAATAAAATAAATAAATAAAACTGATAAATAAATAATAAAAATAAATAAATATAAATAAATAATAATAATAATAATAATAATATATAAATATAAATAAATAATAATAAATAAATAAATAATAATAATAATAATAATAATAATAATAAATAAATAAATAATAATAATAATAATAATAATATATAAATAATAATAATAATAATAATATATAAATAATAATAATAATAATAATATATAAATAATAATAATAAATAATAATAATAATAATAATATATAAATAAAAATAATAATAATAAATAAATAATAATAATAATAATATATAAATATAAATAATAATAATAAATAAATAATAATAATAATAATAATAATATATAAATATAAATAATAATAATAAATAAATAATAATAATAATATATAAATATAAATAAATAAATAATAATAATAATATATATAAATAAATAAATAATAATATATAAATATAAATAAATAAATAATAATATATAAATATAAATAAATAAATAATAATAATAATATATAAATATAAATAAATAAATAATAATAATATATAAATATAAATAAATAAATAATAATAATAATATATAAATATAAATAAATAAATAATAATAATAATAAAAATAATAAATAAATAAAAAAATAAATTAAAAAAAAAAGCTAACGAGAAATTCAATATGAAATACTTAACGTTAAAAGCAATATAACTGATCCAATATGGCGGACAAAATACGCCACGAATGTGTCCTGCATTTTTATTTTGTTTGTAACAATGTCGATGTGATTACCAAACTTTACAAACTTAAGAATATCCTTCCTTTTTGTGGTCAGGATGGGAATGGAAGGGGGGGGGTGGCATAATGGTAAAAATTGCTTTTTATTGCAATGACGCTGCTTCATGTTTCGACCATCAAAGACCGGCTAATTTGCAGGAAACATGCCAACGCGAAACGAGGAAGATGTTTCCGATTTCATTTCTATCTTTTTAGCGTTTTTTTATTTTATTTTTTTATTTATTTTTATTCTGTTTTATTTTTAAAAACCGAATCGGAAGAAAAAAGAAAATATTTATTTATTTATTTATTTTAGTTATAGATGCGTCCACGCATTTGTATCAGAGACTCTGTCTGTCCGTTTGTCGGTCGGTCGCACTTCAATTCGAAATTGATTGAAATGGACGGATCTCATGTTAAATACGTCTAAGCATTTATATGAGAACCTGTTAATCAGTTAGTCTGTCATGCTTAAGTTTGAAATAGAATTTTCTTTGGTCTGTCATGCTTAAGTTTGAAATAGCATTTTCGTTGGTCTGTCATGCTTAAGTTTGAAATCGCATTTGTGTTGGTCTGTCATGCTTAAGCTTGAAATAGCATTTTCGTTGGTCTGTCATGCTTAAGTTTGAAATAGCATTTTCTTTGGTCTGTCATGCTTAAGTTTGAAATAGCATTTTCTTTTGGTCTGTCATGCTTAAGTTTGAAATAACATTTTCATTGGTCTGTCATGCTTAAGTTTGAAATAGCATTTTCTTTAGTGAGTCATGCTTAAGCTTGAAATAGCATTTTCTTTGGTCTGTTACGCTAAAGTTTGAAATAGCATTTTCTTTGGTCTGTCATGCTTAAGTTTGAAATAGCATTTTCTTTGGTCCGTCATGCTTAAGTTTGAAATAGCATTTTCTTTGGTCTGTCATGCTAAAGTTTGAAATAGCATTTTCTTTGGTCTGTCATGCTAACGTTTGAAATAGCATTTTCTTTGGTCTGTCATGCTTAAGTTTGAAATAGCATTTTCTTTAGTGAGTCATGCTTAAGTTTGAAATAGCATTTTCTTTGGTCTGTCATGCTAAAGTTTGAAATAGCATTTTCTTTGGTCTGTCATGCTTAAGTTTGAAATAGCATTTTCTTTGGTCTGTCATGCTTAAGTTTGAAATAGCATTTTCTTTGGTCTGTCATGCTGAAGTTTGAAATAGCATTTTTTTTGGTCTGTCGCGCTTAAGTTTAAAATAGCATTTTCTTTGGTCTGTCATGCTTAAGTTTGAAATAGCATTTTCTTTGGTCTGTCATGCTTCAGTTTGAAATAGCATTTTCTTTGGTCTGTCATGCTTCAGTTTGAAATAGCATTTTCTTTGGTCTGTCATGCTTCAGTTTGAAATAGCATTTTCTTTGGTCTGTCATGCTTAAGTTTGAAATAGCATTTTCTTTGGTCTGTCATGCTTAAGCTTGAAATAGCATTTTCTTTGGTCTGTCATGCTGAGGTTTGAAATAGCATTTTCTTTAGTGAGTCATGCTTAAGTTTGAAATAGCATTTTCTTTAGTGAGTCATGCTGAAGTTTGAAATAGCATTTTCTTTGGTCTGTCATGCTTAAGTTTGAAATAGTATTTTCTTTGGTCTGTCATGCTTAAGTTTGAAATAGCATTTTCGTTTGTCTGTCATGCTGAAGTTTGAAATAGCATTTTCTTTGGTCTGTCATGCTTAAGTTTGAAATAGCATTTTCTTTGGTCCGTCATGCTTAAGTTTGAAATAGCATTTTCTTTGGTCTGTCATGCTTACGTTTTAAATAGCATTTTCGTTGGTCTGTCATGCTGAAGTTTGAAATAGCATTTTCTTTAGTGAGTTATGCTTAAGCTTGAAATAGCATTTTCTTTGGTCTGTCATGCTGAGGTTTGAAATAGCATTTTCTTTAGTGAGTCATGCTTAAGTTTGAAATAGCATTTTCTTTAGTGAGTCATGCTGAAGTTTGAAATAGCATTTTCTTTGGTCTGTCATGCTTAAGTTTGAAATAGTATTTTCTTTGATCTGTCATGCTTACGTTTGAAATAGCATTTTCTTTAGTGAGTCATGCTTAAGTTTGAAACAGCATTTTCTTTAGTGAGTCATGCTGAAGTTTGAAATAGCATTTTCTTTGGTCTGTCATGCTTAAGTTTGAAATAGCATTTTCTTTGGTCTGTCATGCTTAAGTTTGAAACAGTTTAGCCGTTGTATTTTTTAAATTTTATTTATTTTACTTATAGATGCGTCCTAGCATCTCTTTGAGAGGCTCTGTCTGTGGGTCGCATTTCAATTTGCAACAACATTTTCATCGCCAAACGCGCAAATTTGAATGGACGGATCTCATTTTAAATATGTCACAGCATTTATATGAGAAACTGTTAATCGGTTAGTCTGTCACGTTTTCGTTGGTCTGTCACGCTTCACAGTTTTCATAGATGAGTCCACGGGTGCATCTCTACAACAGACCCTTTCTGTTCGTCAATCAGTTCGTCAGTCTGTCATATTTTAATCGCTAAATGTGCAGACTCAATGGACGCATCTTACTTTAGATACGTCCAATCATCTCTATAATAAGCAACTGCCCCCCCCCCCCGTCTGTCACGCTGTGGTTAAAAATCACTTTTTTAGGTACATTCTCGTATCTCTATAAGACATTCTGTCCGTCTGTCAATCTGTCACGGTTAAATTTAGCAATTTCATCACCGAACGCACAGACTGAATGGACGCATCTTAAGAATATCCACTTGAAATATCATTAAACCCGTTTTATTATGCGTCCACTCGTATCTATAAGAGGCCATCTTCTACTTCGTTCATTTGACTCTCGATCGGTCCGTCCGTCGGTCACACATTAGTTCAAAAAAAATGAATGGCCACATCTTAAGAATGGGTACGTTCTCGTTCTTGCTTTTTTTTTTTTTTTTAATTTTATTATTTTATTCTTACGATGATTCATTTCCTTAGAATCTTCCCGTTTCTCCGTTTTCAATAGCCTTTTCTGACATTTCCCGTTTCTTTCCGTAGATTCCCCTTCCTACACACCCTATCTCTTTGTGGATGATTCTTACCCCCCACCCCCTCCCAACACACACACACGACTGTTCGTCCAATGGTAGTCTCTCTATCTATCTATTTTTCTTTCTCACTCTCCTCTCTCTGTCTCTCTCTTTCTCTCCATCTATCCCTCTCTCTATATCTATCTATCTATCTATCTCAGTCTGTTCATATCTATCTATCCCTGTTTATCTATTCCTCTCTCTCTCTCTCTATCTCTATCTCTCTATCTATCCTTCTCTCTCTCTATATATATATATCTATCTCTCTCTCTTTCTCTCTATCTCTCTCTATCTATCCTTCTCTATATATATCTATCTATATATATATCTCAATCTCTCTCTCTCTCTCTCTCTCTATCTATCTATCCTTCTATATATATATATCCATCTCTATATATATCTCAATGTCTCTCTCTCTCTATCTATCTATCTATCTATCCTTCTCTCTATATATATATCCATATCTATATATATCTCAATCTCTCTCTCTCTATCTATCTATCTATCTATCCTTCTATATATATATATCCATATCTATATATATCTCAATCTCTCTCTCTCTCTCTCTCTCTCTCTCTCTCTTTATCTATCTATCCTTCTCTCTATATATATATCCATATCTATATATATCTCAATCTCTCTCTCTCTCTCTCTCTCTCTCTCTCTCTCTTTATCTATCTATCCTTCTCTCTATATATATATCCATATATCCATATCTATATATATCTCAATCTCTCTCTCTCTCTCTCTCTCCTTCTCTCTCTCTCTCTCTTGCCATTTAAGAAGAAAAAAAAAAGAGAGCCGGTAGTAAATGGATCTTTCTCTTTGACAACAACAACAACAACAATAATAATAATTCAACTGATCATAATTGCTTTACATTTTTTTCGTCGTCTTTCGGAGAAAAACTGGCGCCAAAGAGATGCCCCCCCCCCTCCCATCCGAAGAAAGGCGAAAACCTCCAAGTGTGGGGTTCGAACCCAACCTACAGTTGTTAGATATCAAAAAGGGATTTCCGACGTGTACAAATTGAACTCTGATTGATGGAACATGATTGCACGTAGAGAGTGGGGGTTTTGAGATAGTAAGTTACGCTAACTGTTCATCTTAGTGTCGTCTCACGCTAACCCCATAGCTGGGGGTACGCTACCATGTAGCATATCTCGGCGGTTATTTTTTGCTTTTTAATAGAAATCACTCCAGACAAGACATGAAGCCACTCGTGTAAAGAGTTAAAAAAGATTACTGCTACTTCAAGGTCAAAAACTAGCCAACGATACGCGTTAGATGAATTGATTGCGACTCAGAAAACAGCAATTCTTCCCCCTTTGTCAGAAACATCGCTCATGGAATGTGAGGACTAAAGGACAAAATAAGTGAAGCGAGAGTTACGAGGCGGCCGAAAGTAAACTCTCTAATAATGAAATCATTGAGTACGCCGTATGTGGGAGTACGTCGATACTGCAAAACCTAATGTCGCCATCTTTACTTACCGCGGTATACATGTGACTGGAGACCACTTGTGAATTTAATATTCCCTAGAAACTTCCTCCTTCAGAGGAAGCCCATTCAATTTTCTGAGGGTGGATGCAGCTTTGTTTCGTATTTTTATTTTTTTATTATTGTGTGCAGTGCTTAGGTGCACTACAGCTTATGGTCCTTCTTTTGGGGAGCAATTACATGCGTGAAGAAGGAGACGACAACGATTGTGGATCTTCTTTCCTTAACTAGAAGATTCGTTTGTGTGAGCCATCCCCAGACCGTAAATTACATCTGGTTTTATTTAGATTTAAACAACTGTTATCCAACTTTCTTTCTTTTTTTCTTTTTCTTTGTTTTTTCTTTTTTTTCTTCTTTTTTTTTTCTTTTTTTTCCTATTATTCTTTTCCTTTTTTCTGTTTTTTCTTTTCTTTTTTTAATTTTCTTTTTTTAATTTTCTTTTTTTAATTGTTTTTCTTTTCTTTTTTTCCCTTTTTTTTCTTTTTTTTCTTTTTCTTTGTTCCCTTTTTTAGGTTTTTTCTTTTGTTTTTTGTTTTTTTTTCTTTTTTCATTTTTTCTTTTCTTTTTTCTTTTTTTTTCTTTTTTTCTTTTTCTTTTTTCTTTTCTTTTTTTTCTTTTTTTCTTTTTCTTTTTTCTCTCTCTTTTTTCTTTTTTCATTTTCTCTTTATCTTTTTTATCTTTTTTCTTTTTTCCTTTTTTTTCTTTTTTTCTTTTTTTTCTATTTTCTTTTTTTTCTGTTATTCTTTTTTACTCACTCTTATTCATTTATTTAATTTCTTTTTTCATGTTTTTTCTTTTCTCTTTTTTTTTTTCTTTTTTTCTCTCTTTTTTGTTTTTTTTGTTTTTTCTTTTCTTTTGTTTTCTCTTTTTCTCTTTTTTCTCTTTTTATCTTTCCTTTTTTTTCTTTTTTCTTTTTTCTTTTTTTTTCTATTTTCTTTTTTTTCTGTTTTTTTTCTTTCTCTCACTCTTATTCATCCCAAACAAAGTCACATTGCCTGGGACGTAAGAACTACTATTAGGTACCATGCCTTCAGGAACACTCTATATAAGTAGTTGAGCAGCAAGATGTCTGTTTGCATTACATCTAAAATCCCGGAAATCATGTTGTTTTTCGACTTCTGTCCAGGGGTCACCTCTGACACTTTAAGGTGTCACTAAAACATTCTCCATATTTCTCTGAGGAAAAAAAACTTCAACAGCAGAGTAGATTCGAACACGCACATTTAACTCTTTCCGTGATGTCTTCGGAAATGTCTATGGAAATGTCTCCGGAAATGTCTTTGGGAAAATAATTGAAGAATTACGTCATTTCTTTGGTTTATTTTTACATATCAAAATTGTTTTAAACGAGAATAAATGTTTTACATATAAATTACTAGCAAATATGTGCTTCCTCCGGTCATATATATTTTTGCTCGGCTTGGAGGATATCATGATTAATGGACTGCATACACTGACCCATAAAGGAGGAGGTAATGCCTTGTAGGATGGTATCGTTACAAAAGAACATATACTACAATACTCTCTCCAAAATAGAGGAGGTCAAACATGGGAGGATCTTCCCCATAATAGAAGAAGGAACAACAGAAAAGATACTGCACTACCTCCTCCCCCCCCCCCTAAAAAAGGGGGAGGGAGGTAGTACTTGGGAAGATTGTCTCATGACCACAGAGCAGATACCACATTAGTCCTTATTACAAGGAGGATGTAATACCTGGTAGGATTATCCCCACCCCCTTTAAAAAGGAGGAGAGAATTCATGGGATGACGGTCTTATGACAACAGAACAGATACTACACTACCTATCCCCATTAAAAAATAATACAATAATAGATCAGGGTTCTTTTTCTTTTTTTCATGAAAATATTTTTTTTTTTTATAGTTCCTTGGTCTTTTGGCTAAGATCAAAGTGTAGTATCTGTTCTCAACGACATCAGACGTGAATTTAAAAACAATTAAAAAAAATAATACAGCATCGTTAACGGGGGTGAAGAAGGGGAGAAAGAGATACAGACAGACGGATAGACAGACAGACAGACAGATAGTCAGCCAGAGAGAGATAGAGACGGACAATCAGTAGCTCTTCCTCCTTTTTCCTTTCTCACTTATACCGGTCGATAAGAATTCTTGCAAGCGATGTTACGAATAGTTTAAGTTTTCCATTTTTTTATAAATTAAATCCTTTTAAGTAATTACTGTTAATATCGACAAAACTATTGCACATATGTGGATAAAATAGTACAATAAAATTAGAAATGAATAACATCAAATATTAATTCATTATAAATTGCTTAAATAATAGATATACAAATTAGCCATTCCAATGACTGTCTTTAGATCTTTCGTCTTTACTATATATATTATTTCAAATTTCTATGTTGTGTTATTGATTTAAATAGTTTTTCTTTATTATATTTTAAAATTAAACCATTGTAATTAAATTACTATTAATATTGACGAAACAATTGCACATATATTTCTGAATTTTCTAGATGAGGATTGATAATTTGTATAATTTTAGTTATTCGGACTACATTTCTCATCTTGAGTGTTATCATCACAACGTTCCGCCCAGATTCCCGAGTTCGAAGATATACACCTGAAGAAGGCCAGAGGTTACAACGACCGAAACGTTGTGATGATAACACTCAAGATGAGAAATGTAGTCCGAATAACCAAAATTATACAAATTGCACATATGTAGATAAAATAGTACAATAAAATTAAAAATGAATGACATCAAATATTAATAATGAACCGTTTAAAAAACAGATATGCAAATTAGCCATTCAAATGAGTGTCCTTAGATCTTTCATCTCTACTATATATAGAGTATTTCAAAGTTCTATGTTGTGTTGTTGATTTAAATAACAGTAACCCGTTTTGATGGGGTAGTATAGGAGTGATAAATGAAAAAAACTTGCGCATTTATTTATTCAGATTCCAGGGAATTAATGCAAGTATTATTGTTCGTAAAATAATCAAAATTATACAAATTGCACATATATAGATAAAATAGTACAAAAGAATTAGAAATGAATAACATCAAATATTTATTAATTATGAAGTGCTTAAAAATAAATATGCAAATTATTCATTCTAATAAGCGCCCTTAGATATTTTATCTCTACTATATATATAGTATTTCAAAGTTCTATGTTGTGTTATTAATTTAAATAACAGTAACCTATTTTGATGGTAATATAGGAGTTATAAATGAAAAACATTTTTTGCATTTATCCATTCAGATTCCAGGGAATTAATGCAAGTATTATTTTCTGTAAAATAATCAAAATTATACAAATTGCACATATGTAGATAAAATAGTACAATAAAATTAAAAATGAATAACATCAAATATTAATTAATTATTAACCGTTTTAAAAACAGATATGCAAATTAGCCATTCCAATAAGTGTCCTTAGATCTTTCATCTCTACTATATATATAGTATTTCAAAGTTCTATGTTGTGTTATTAATTTAAATAACAGTAATCTGTTTTGATGGAGTAGTATAGGAGTTATAAATGAAAAAAACTTTCGCATTTATTTATTCAGATTCCAGGGTATTAATGCAAGTATTATTGTTCATGAAATAATCAAAATTATACAAATTGCACATATATAGATAAAATAGTACAAAAGAATTAGAAATGAATAACATCAAATATTTATTAATTATGAACCGTTTAAAAAATAGATATGCAAATTAGCTATTCCAATAAGTGTCATTCAGATTCCAGGGAATTAATGCAAGTAAAATGTCCGTAAAATTACCGAACTCTAATTTGGTCGATCTATCTTTTCATATCGGATTCTGATTGTAAACTGCATCGACTTCGAACACGATTTTACAAAGAAATGCCAACCAAGATATTCCTTAATAAAAGAGGTTACTCAATTATATTTGTATCCGTCTGACTGTCTCCCAATAAAGACAAGATACATACACCATCTCGTTTTTAGGTAAGGTAATCAAAACTGAGCAGGAATTGTCCAGGTTTCCATGGCCGTGTCGGGAGAGGGTGACGTGATAGTCTCATGTGACTAAAGTGATTTCTGTTTTCCGCCTTGCTCGCCCTCTTTTTCATGTGGACTTCATCCGAGTCGGACGTGTGTGCCGTTGTTATGAAATCTTTGAATTCTATTGAATCTAATCATTTTCCATGTTTCATCTCATTCCAACTTTATTGAATTTGTTTTTCTTGTCACAGACGTGGATCTGATTGACTTTTCATCCATCTTAGTGGCTTCAGGGCATCACTCGGACGATAGTGTCCTCGGTAATCTTGCGGTCCAGCAGGATTTGGAATTCAATAGCAGTGATGAATCTGAACAAATGTCGGCCATTTTAAGTCTTCCAGGTGAATTTTTCTTCCATTTAATAACTAAAAAAAAAAAGAATCATTGCAAGCTTCTGCTTTTTTTCTTTTTCTTTTCGGCATTTTAATGTGTCGCCTCGGCTTCTTCTTCTTTTTTTTGTTTCTTTATTTGTTCGTGTCTTGCGTTCATTTTGTAAAAATGTCTGCTTGCTTTACCATTATAATTTTGGTTAAAAAAAAATCTTTCGACTCAGATTTTTAGATTTTTTTCTTTTATTTTTTCGTCAATTACTTTTTATCATTTTTTTATCTTTGAACGATTTCTTCATTTTTTTTCATCTTTGATTTTTATTTCCTTTTTTATTGTTTCTGTTGTCTTGTTTTGTTTCTTTCAAGTTTATCTGTTTTTTGTTTTTAAAAGTTTTTTATGTTTCTTTTAAAATATTTCTTTCTCTTGTATCTAACTGCTACTTTTTTTCGCTTGCGTTTTTGTTTCCTTTGATTGTCTCTTTTCAAATGTTTCTTTCAGCTGTCTCTTTTCAAATGTTACTTTCGACTGTCTTTTTTCAAATGTTTCATTCGACTGTCTCTTTTCAAATGTTTCTTTCGACTGTCTCTTTTCAAATGTTTCTTTCGACTGTCTCTTTTCAAATGTTACATTCGACTGTCTTTTTTCAAATGTTTCTTTCGACTATCTCTTTTCAAATATTTACTTCTACTGACCCTTTTCAAATGTTTCTTTCGACTGTCTCTTCAAATGTTTCATTCGACTGTCTCTTTTCAAATGTTTCTTTCGGCTATCTATTTTCAAATGTTTCATTCGACTGTCTCTTTTCAAATGTTTCTTTCGACTGTCTCTTTTCAAATGTTTCTTTCGACTGTCTCTTTTCAAATATTTCTTTCGACTGTCTCTTTTCAAATATTTCTTTCGACTGTCTCTTTTCAAATGTTTCATTCGACTGTCTCTTTTAAAATGTTTCATTCGACTGTCTCTTTTAAAATGTTTCATTCGACTGTCTCTTTTAAAATGTTTCATTCGACTGTCTCTTTTAAAATGTTTCATTCGACTGTCTCTTTTCAACTGTTACTTTCGACTGTCTCTTTTCAAATGTTTCTTTCAGCTGTCTCTTTTCAAATGTTTCTTTCAACTGTCTCTTTTCAAATGTTTCATTCGACTGTCTCTTTTCAAATGTTACTTTCGACTGTCTCTTTTCAAATGTTACATTCGACTTTCTCTTTTCAAATGTTTCATTCGAATATCTCTTTTCAAATGTTACATTCGACAGTCTCTTTTTAAATGTTTCCTTCGACAGTCTCTTTTCAAATGTTTCCTTCGACAGTCTCTTTTCAAATGTTTCCTTCGACTGTCTCTTTTCAAATGTTTCCTTCGACTGTCTCTTTTCAAATGTTTCCTTCGACTGTCTCTTTTCAAATGTTTCCTTCGACTGTCTCTTTTCAAATGTTTCATTCGAATATCTCTTTTCAAATGTTTCATTCGAATATCTCTTTTCAAATGTTACATTCGACTGTCTCTTTTCAAATGTTTCATTCGACTGTCTCTTTACAAATGTTTCATTCGACTGTCTCTATTCAAATGTTTCATTCGACTGTCGCTGTTTAAATGTTTTTTCGACTGTCTCTTTTCAAATGTTTCATTCGACTGTCTCTTTACAAATGTTTCATTCGACTGTCTCTTTTCATGGGTTTCATTCGACTGTCTCTTTTCAAATGTTTCATTCGACTGTTCTTTTTCAAATGTTTCATTCGACTGTCTCTTTACAAATGTTTCATTCGACTGTCTCTTTACAAATGTTTCATTCGACTCTCTCTTTACAAATGTTTCATTCGACTGTCTCTTTACAAATGTTTCATTCGACTATCTCTTTACAAATGTTTCTTTCGACTGTCTCTTTACAAATGTTTCTTTCGACTGTCTCTTTACAAATGCTTCTTTTGACTGTCTCTTTTCAAATGTTTCATTCGACTGTCTCTTTACAAATGTTTCATTCGACTGTCTCTTTACAAATGTTTCATTCGACTGTCTCTTTACAAATGTTTCTTTCGACTGTCTCTTTTCAAATGTTTCTATCAACTGTCTTTTTCGAATGTTTCATTCCACTGTCTCCTTTCAAATGTTTTTTTTTTCGATTCTTATTTCAAATGTTTTTTTCGATTGTCTTTTCAAATGTTTTTTTCGACTGTCCCTTTTCAAATGTTATTTTCGACTGTCTCTTTTCAAATGTTATTTTCGACTGTCTCTTTTCAAATGTTATTTTCGACTGCCCCTTTTCAAATGTTTCTTTCAGCTGTCTCTTTTCAAATGTATTTTTCGACTGCCTCTCTTCAAATGTTTCTTTTTTTCTGTTTTGTTTCCAGTCTGTATTTGTCTTTTAATTCTTTGAATTATTTTTTTTGTTTTGTTTCAATATGGCTATTTTTCTTTTTGTCTTTTTCCAACGTTTTCTTTTTTTTTTTTTCTTCTTTCTTTCACAATTTCTTTTCTCCTTTCTCTCTTTTCTTTTTGTTACTTTTTTTCTTTTTTTGTGTTTCTTTTTATTCCTTCCAATCATTATGTTCATTTATTGTTTTATTTTTTGCCCCCCCCCCTCCCCATGTATTTCCAAGCTTTTTACATCCTCTTGTTTTTCATCTGTATTTTTCAATATTTCTATGTCTTTCATTCTTTCTTGCTTTCTCGGGCTATCTTGAAGCGGTTAGCTCCCAAAGAGGCTGCCATATTTTAGCAACTTATTTGATCATGTGTCTCGCAGTGGTGACAGATCAAATTAGTTCACCATGTTCTTTCGTGGGCTTTTTCCAGAGTTGGGGCCTCAACTGATCAGTCGGGAAGAGAGGGGGTATTAGTTTTACTTTTTTCTTTCCATCCATGTGGTAACAAACATAATTCGTCATGGATTGTATGTTTGAATTTATTATTTATTTCTTACAAAACAAAACATACTTTCTTTTAACCGAACTGCTAACCTTAAGTCCGAGTGGCAACTCCCTCCATCCTTCCAAAATAAAATTCTCCAAACAAACTAAGAAAGAAAGAGGGCGGTTTCCACTTGCACTTAGGGTCAGTGATAAGGTTAAGAGAGTTTTGGGGATGGTTTAAGTTGCTGTAAAACGCTAACCTTTAATCATAATTCGGATATTTGCAAAATAAAAATAAATAAATAAATCTGCAACAATTAGAAAAAAAATAATATTAGCAAAATAAAATTTTAAAAAAAGGGTGCTGTTATAGATGACGCGGCTGATTTCCGTGACTTCGCGTCGACAATGATCGGGCAGGTCGCAGAAGCGCTCAAGAGTTGCCGAGACGAAAACGCCAAGCGTTAATGGAAGGCTTGCAGACGATAATATAAGACGAATAAATTCAAAGAAAAAATACATAGATAAAAAGATAAAAACCGAACTAACTGTAGGTGGGGAGGGGGGGTCAAAGGAACCATTTTCAATCAAATGTGTAGAAAGAAAATTTTTGGGGGGGATGGGGCTGGATTTTGCCAATGTTTTCTTTTCATTTGTTTCACTGTTTTTTCTTTTTTTTTTTTCTTCCTTGCTAACATATAACAAAGAAAGAAAGAAAATGGGTTAGGTTTAGGTTTTAGGTTTGGGGTTAGGGCTCCCGTTCTTAGCGATAGCCAAGCCCTTCATTCAAATTGCCCAGCTCTAACTGGGAGACTGGCAGACGCTAATATAAGACGAATAAATTCAAAGAAAAAATACATAGAACAAAATCAATTTTTTTTTTTGTGAAATTAATGTTTTTTTTTTGGGGGGGGGGGGTAAAATTTTGTCAATATGCTTATAAGATAAAAGCAATAAAAAATTATATTATTGCGTCAGCGCACGGGCGCTTCCGCGACCTGCTCGATCGTTGTCGACGCAAAGTCACGAAAATCAGGCGCATCATCTATAACAGTATCAAAAAAAGAAATCAGCAGAAATCAGAAGACAAATTCATATTTGCGAAATAAAAATGAAGAAAAAAAAAAGATAAAGAAATCGGCAAAAGTTATTTTTGGGGGGCACGGTGGACTAATTTGACCTGTCAGTGCTGTTAAAAAAATAAACAAAACTAGTCGATAAAATATGGACGCATCTTTGGGAGCTAACCGCTTCAAGATAGTCATTTCTTGTTACTCTATTTCTTTATATTTTCGTCCATTTTCTTTCCTCCTTCCGTATTTCTTTTTGCATTTTGCTTTTTGCTTTCTTTTCTGATTTCTTCTTGTTACTTTAAAAAAAAGTATTTTTCCTTTTGATAATTCTATTCTTTACTCCATTTCTCTAGTTTATTTTTTATTATCTTCATAAAATGCCATTGATCTTTTCTTTCCATTTGACCATGTCTTCATATTTTAGTGGCGAATTACTTCACAGGTTTGTAAGCTTTCAAGTGAATCACCCGAAATTGCTTTCATGGAACAGAAATTGACTAACATTGAATACTAACAACTTTTATGTTTTTATTATAAGAATGTATTGGGAAATTTCTTTTACTGTAAGAATGCATTTAGAAAATAAGTCTTACTATGGGAATGCATTTGAAATCTGATTTTCACTATAAGAATGGATTGCAACGTGATTTTCGTTATGGGAGTGTATTGGAACGCGATTTTTACTATGCAAGTGTAATTGAACGTGATTTTTACTATGCGAGTGTATTGGAATGTGATTTTTACTATGCGAGTGTATTGGAACGTGATTTTTTCTATGGGAGTGTATTGGAACGTGATTTTTTCTATGGGAGTGTTTTGGAACGTGATTTTTTCTATGGAAGTGTATTGGAACGTGATTTTTACTATGGGAGTGTATTAGAACGTGATTTTTTTACTATGTCAGTGTATTGGAACGTGATTTTTACTATGAGAGTGTATTGGAACGTGATTTTTACTATGGGAGTGTATTGGAACGTTATTTTTTACTATGGGAGTGTATTGGAACGCGATTTTTACTATGCAAGTGTAATTGAACGTGATTTTTACTATGCGAGTGTATTGGAACGTGATTTTTACTATGCGAGTGTATTGGAACGTGATTTTTACTATGCGAGTGTATTGGAACGTGATTTTTACTATGCGAGTGTATTGGAACGTGATTTTTACTATGCGAGTGTATTGGAATGTGATTTTTACTATGCGAGTGTATTGGAACGTGATTTTTACTATGGGAGTGTATTGGAACGTGATTTTTACTATGGGAGTGTATTGGAACGTGATTTTTTCTATGGGAGTGTATTGGAACGTGATTTTTTACTATAGGAGTGTATTGGAACGTGATTTTTTCTATGGGAGTGTATTGGAACGTGATTTTTTCTATGGGAGTGTATTGGAACGTGATTTTTTCTATGGTAGTGTATTGCAATGTGATTTTTTCTATGGGAGTGTATTGGAACGTGATTTTTTACTATGGGAGTGTATTGGAACGTGATTTTTTCTATGGGAGTGTATTGGAACGTGATTTTTACTATGCAAGTTTATTAGAACATGATTTTTTCTATGGGAGTGTATTGCAATGTGATTTTTTTTATGGGAGTGTATTGGAACGTGATTTTTTACTATGGGAGTGTATTGGAACGTGATTTTTTCTATGGGAGTGTATTGCAATGTGATTTTTTCTATGGGAGTGTATTGCAATGTGATTTTTTCTATGGGAGTGTATTGGAATGTGATTTTTACTATGGGAGTGTATTCGAATGTGATTTTTACTATGCGAGTGTATTCGAATGTGATTTTTACTATGCGAGTGTATTGGAGCGTGATTTTTATTAATAACACTATTGTAGATTCTCCAAAAATCATGATAGCCAACCCTTTGAGATGAGATAGTCATGAATCGTTTGAGAATAGCTAGACTTGGCCTCAGAGATTTCTCTTTTGCAGACATTACTAGCTCTTCTGTAGGATTGTCTAGAAGTCTCAGAATCATCCCGACGATACTGATTAAAGTAATGGTTACGATGGGCAATAGCAGAAGCACAAACTGTTGAAAAGCATGGAGGAGAATGAGGTTTGGTTTGAAACTTAGGATAAGGAATGAAGGTGCCAATTCCAACAAGAAGCCGGTCAATAACCTCCTTAGCAGCATCATTCAGAGACATACCAAAGATAGAACGCCATGGAACGTCACATAGGAAGCTGTGAAGCCCATCCCAACGAGCCTTACTGTAGTTGAACGTCTTTCTGTGGAAGGGACGATCAATAGAAGACTTCACTCAAAAATCAACCTCAACATCAACAACCGCATGATCAGAAGAACCCAATGGAAGAGAAGAAGAAATATAACATGAGTCAGGAACAGAAGTGAAAAAAAGATCAAGTAAGAATGGTTGATGAACATCATTATCAGGAAAACGTAGGTGATAATTTGCGACAAGTCATGAGACAGAGAAAGGTTAAGAGAGATTTCACCAGCTAGATCTGTGCGGTTATAGTGAGGGAGCCAGTCAGAATGATAAGCATTGAAGTCACCAAAAACAAAAATGGAGCTTGACGGATGAATTTGCAATGCATCGTCAATACTGCTGGATATAGCATCAACAACAGAGCAGTCATTATCAGAAGGGGAACGGTACAAAAAGAACAAATAGGAAGTAATGTGATCTCAATTTCGAGTTAGTTTATATAATAATTTGGGACACCCACACATCCATCTGTAAATGCTCATTCTGGGAGTTCGCCTTTGCTGTCAATGTAGCTACACCCTTAGGGCGTTTATTAAACAGCGTTCTATTCCCAGGTAAACTTTTGTGGATAAGGATAACTTTTGCAGGTTGTTTTGAATCACTCAAGTTATTTTATTTCTGAAGAGTTGTGTGTTCCGTGTTAATCAACTATGTTTTATTTCTTCCGGCCAGGTGCGTGTCTCTGTCAAGTACTTTTTAATCTTTGCCAGGTGGCCCAATGGAGGAGAAGATAGAATAGAACATGAAAATTTTGCATTCATGTCTTCACATAAACTCGGCTAAGTAGTCACCACACAAAACATTTGTGGTCCCAGGGGGTCACTCTGGATGTTTCATAATCGTTGGGCCCCTGCGGTTGTGAGAGCTTTCCCCAATCTCATACCCCCCCCCCCCCGGGTCGAATCTCGTCGTAGACCGAGGGGGGGGGATTGTTGGGTCCCTGCCGTTGAGAGAGCCTTCCCCAATTTCATACGCCCCCCCCCCCCGGGTCGACTCTCGTCGTAGACCGAGGGGGGGGGGATCGTTGATCCCCTGCCGTTGGGAGAGCTTTCCCCAATCTCATACCCCCCCCCCCCCAGGGTCGAATCTCGTCGTAGACCGAGGAGGGGAATCGTTGGTCCCCTGCCGTTGGGAGAGCCTTCCCCAATCTCATACCCCCCTGGGTCTAATCTCGTCGTAGACCGAGGAGGGGAATTGTTGGGCCCCTGCCGTTGGGAGAGCTTTCCCCAATCTCATACCCCCCCCCCCCCCGGGTCGACTCTCGCCATAGACCGAGGAGGGGAATCGTTGGTCCCCTGCTGTTGGGAGAGCCTTCCCCAATCTCATACCCCCCTGGGTCGAATCTCGTCGTAGACCGAGGAGGGGAATTGTTGGGCCCCTGCCGTTGGGAGAGCCTTCCCCAATCTCATACCCCCCCCCCCTCCCAGGGTCGAATCTCGTCCTAGACCGAGAGGGGAATTGTTGGGCCCCCGCTGTTGGGAGAGCCTTCCCCAATCTCATAGATAGGTAATTGTACACCGAAAAAGATTTTTTTTTAAATTGAGATGGTCAAAAAGAGGGGGATCAGTCTACGTTGAACAAACATTGGAAACTGATCCCCCCTCCTAAAATGTAAAATATTTGAAATTTTTTTCAAAAAAACCCAGAATTCTCTAGCAGCCTGATAGATAAGTGTACACCGAAAAAAAAAAAAAAATGGTCAGTAAAAAGTTGTGAAAAACGGACAGTGGACAAAGACGAACATGTGCCTAGGCCTCCGCTATTCGCAGGGGTTCTGTTCCAGACCCAACCGTGAATATATATATAATTTTCATGACTTCTCGTCGACAACGATCGGGCATGTCGCGGAAGCGCCCAAGCGCTAATGGAATAATATTATTTTATTTTATTTTATCTCATAAAAACATTGACAAAATTTTACCCCCTCCCCCCCCCAAAAAAAAAACAACAACATTATTTTAACAAAATAAAAAAAATGATTTTAATCTATGTATTTTTTAAAATTTATTTATTCACCTTATACGTATTATGTACTAGCGTTTGGCAGTTTGAATGCAAGGCTTGGATATCGCTAAGAACGGGAGCCCTAACTATAAACCCTAACCCTAAAAAGAAAAACAGCGAAACAAATGAAAAAGAAAACATTGACAAAATTCCCCCTCCCCCATTTTTTTTTCTTTCTACACATTTGATTGAAAATGGTTTATTTGATCCCCACCCCCCACCCTACAGTTTGTTCGGTTTTCATCTTTTTATCTATGTATTTTTTCTTTGAATTTATTCGTTTTATATTATCGTCTGCAAGCCTTCCATTAACGCTTGGCGTTTTCGTCTCGGCAACTTTCGGGCGCTTCCGTGACCTGCCCGATCGTTGTCGACGCGAAGTCACGAAAATCAGGCGTGTCGTCTATAACAGCACCGAATGTTTACCTAAATGAAAATATGCTGCCTAAATACACACACTATATATATATATATATATATATATATATATATATATATATATATATATATATATATATTAGTACTTCATGTATCCACAAAATATTATAAGGAGATATAATTTTTTTATTTTTTTTATGTGTCAGTTTTCAGTATTTACTTCAACAGTGCTCGATACGTAAGTAGAGCTAGGTAGTAAGCAATGAAAATATGCATATTACCATATATATTTTCATTGTTTACTATATATATATATATATATATATATATATATAAATATATATTGGGAGAGTTAATTCTATTAATTAGGGGGTTTTGGGTTTTTTTTATATCTAGGGCTTCTAATATATGGAGTTTTTGTTTGTTAGTACTATATTCTAAGATTTTGGTATTATTAACAGAATTAACTTTAATATCAGTAATAATATTCTAAAATGTCTATAATTCTAACTATAGTTTCGTACTTATTACATAATTCCCGCCAAAACCATCTATAATACTAAAACATGGTCTGTATCTGATTAACCTCATTCCCCTGAAGATGGACCCGAATGGGTCTGAAAGTACTTGGGACACAAATCAAAACTATGGCAGATTCATCGACCAATTCCCCTCCGAAACTAAGATCCTGATTCGGAGTATTGAAAGGATCTATCAAAGGATATCCAGACATAAGTTGTCTCTTATATTCAACAATATATATATATATATATATATATATATATATATATATATATATATTTCCAAAATATTCTTATCGACCCCTTAAAAACAAGGATTGGGCCTTTAGGAGAATTTAAAAATAAGCAGTTAACACGAGGTGTAAAGCGATGTTCCAGCCTCTGCTGTTGAGCTGATTTGATATTTATGGAGTTTGAATTCTCTTTGTTCCCATGTTAATTGGTGGTGGCATAGGGGTTGAGTACCATGCTTCAGAGTCAAAGGTGATTTTGCAACTGGGTTCGAATCCCCTACATTGAAGATTGTATATATATATATATATATATATATATATATATAAAATTTTTATGATATTTCACCCCAAACAAGGCAGGGCGCCACTGTAGACGTAAGGGGCTACTGAGAATTAGGGAGTAGGTTTAGGGTGTCATTCTAAGTTGGGAGCTGTGCAGCAAGATGTCTGTTTACATTAGTTTTAAACCTCTGCATGTCGATACTGTCGGGGAAACAGGGAGCAGGGAGGGAGTTCCAGAGGCCAGCAGCACGAAGAAATAAGCTATTGGAGTAGAAAGCTCTTCAGCATCTGGGAACCTCCACAGTGAATGGATGGGATCTAGCTGATTGTCGAGTTGGTCTAGTGAATTTATGTCGAGAGGGGCACACGAGTAGCCAGTTCATCGGAGCATAATCCATTGAAGTATTTGTAAAACAAGCACAAGGATGCTACATTGCGGCGATGGGACAGGGGCTGGAGCTTAGCTGACAGTGAGGGACCTATTAGGTTGACGACTCTTTTTTGGACTTTGTCAAGGAGGGAGAGACTAGTGGATGATGCACCAGCCCAGATGTGGCAACAATACTCCATGCATGGGCGGATGGTGGCTTTGTAGAGATACAGGATAATATCAGGTGAGAGGAGTTTACTAGCACGGTAAAGGGAGCCAACCTTCTTTGCGGCAGCCTTGGCAATGTCTTCAATATATTTGTTGCAATTCATGTTACCTGTGAAGGTTAGGCCGAGGAGTTTGCATGTTGAACTCTCAGGTAGGGTGTTATTTCACCATGGCAATCGGTGGTTGGTGAGGTTTCGTGTAGTTACTGAAAGAAACGGAGCTTTGTCTTTGCGGCATATAATGTCATTTTATTATTTTATACAAGGTTCACAGGGGACTGACTTGTGTAGTTTACCGGCCAGCACGCTGCACATTTTTTGAGGTCTTGGTTTTTATGCCGTTATAGTAATTCAAGAAGACATAGGTTTTAGCAGCATTATATATTGAGTTCAATGTCCGTAAAGGGACATAAAAGTGGTGCAAAACTGTTCCATTCAGGAAATTAATTCTACCTGGGACGGGCGTTCTTTTATTACTCTTTTGGCCTTTTGGCTAAGATCAAAGTGTAGTATCTGTTCCGATGGATACTGCACCCCATTGGTATTGTCTTGGCCTTCGGGGCTTGATTTACACCAGTCTATGGGTCTGTCCTGTGCAGTTCTAGGAGGTCCACCCTTCCAGGCTTCGCCTCCCCTCTTTGGGGAGGAGTAAGTTTATTGCTTACTGCCTGAGGCGCCCCTACCGGGGAATGCCGACGGGGCTGCCCAGGCAATTTTTAATGACCAGAGTGCTCAACTTCTCGAGTGCTGGTTTTTCTAATCCCACTTTCCCGACCTTGTGTCACATCTTACCTTGTGGGAGGAAGATAAATAAAACTCTTTTGGCCGTTTGGCTAAGATCAAAGTGTAGTATCTGTTCCGATGGATACTGCACCCCATTGGTATTGTCTTGGCCTTCGGGGCTTGATTTACACCGGTCTATGGGTCTGTACTGTGCAGTTCTGGGAGGTCCACCTTCCCAGGCTTTGTCTCCTCTCTTTGGGGAGGAGTAAGTTTATTGCTTACTGTCTGAGGCGCCCCTACCGGGGAATGCCGACGGGACTGCCCAGGCAATTTTTAAATCCCACTTTCCCGACCCGACCTTGGGTCACATATTACTTGTGGGAGTAAGATAAAAACTGGCCTTGTGCCTAACTCCTGGAGAGGAGTAAATCAATACTTTTTTGGCCTTTTGGCTAAGATCAAAGTGTAGTATCTGTTCCGATGGATACTGCACCCCATTGGTATTGTCTTGGCCTTCGGGGCTTGATTTACATTGATCTATGGGTCTGTACTGTGCAGTTCTAGGAGGTCCACCCTCCCAGGCTTCGCCTCCCCTCTTTGGGGAGGAGTAAGTTTATTGCTTACTGCCTGAGGCACTCCTACCAAGTAATGCCGACGGGGATGCCCAGGCAATTTTTAAACCCCACTTTCCCGACCCGACCGTGGGTCACATCTTACTTGTGGGAGTAAGATAAAAACTGGCCTTGTGCCTAACTCCTGGAGAGGAGTAAATCAATACTCTTATATAAGGGGTCTTATGAGAGCTTTTTACGTCTTTGAAACAACGTCCGTCGCTCTTGAAACCATCCACAAATCTCTGGCTCTTCGGATGGAAGGTGTGTTTCTCCTTTTTCTCTGTCTCTTCACATGCTGCTGTTGCTGACCCTTGCTGTCACTTGACCCTTGCTCTTCCCTGTGCGGGTCAAGCACCAGGGTGCTAACTTCAATCTTGGTTAAAACTCCGCTTGGCTTCACAGGCTTTCGAGATATCGGTAATCCATGGCATCTCTCCAGTGCCTGCTCTATTCGTCCGGAAAAGTCCGCATGCAATGTCGCAGGCTCCATTGAACACTGTAATAGGATATTGGCATTGCGTAATGTACTGTAAGCTTTCTTTAAAAAAAAAGTTGGGCTTTTTTTTTTTTGGGGGATCTCATATTAAGAAAACGCTGGAAAAAAAAATGGTGATTTATTTTGAAAACAAATCTTAATTACTAGGGTATGAAAATACATTCTCAAGTTGTGTTGTATACTATTCCCCTCCCCCCCCCCTATTTTTTTTCACTAACCCATTCCCCCCCCCCCCATAAAAAAAAGTTTGTTTTTTTCCCTCCCCACCCAAAGGAATATTTTTAGTTAAAAAAAAAAAATTTTTTTTACCCTCCCCCCCACCCAAAGGAATATTTTTTAGTTGAAAAAAAAATGACGTCATTTCCGGAAGGATGAGTTAGCAATTTTAACAGAATTTGCCATTCCAAGTATGGTTTAAAAACAGGCTGGTTTCTGAATAAAATGTCTTTAATTAATTGTATTAATAATTTTTATTAATATTACTTAATCGAAAAATATTGTAAATACTCATGTAAATCTGAGAATAGCAGTTATAAGTGTATATTTGTAAAAATATGAATTTATTAGAAGTTTAAAAGAAATGAATTATGTAAATTGCAAAACCCGTCTGGTGTCTGAACGACTTTTTGTAACAGTATATAAGGAAGTTGAAAGAGTATTATATTAAAGTGTAGTATCTGTTCCGATGGATACTGCACGCCTGTCCTGTGCAGTTCTAGGAGGTCCACCCTCCCAGGCTTCGCCTCCCCTCTTTGGGGAGGAGTAAGTTTATTGCTTACTGCTTGAGGCGCCCCTACCGGGGAATGCCGACGGGGCTGCCCAGGCAATTTTTAAATGGCCAGAGTGCTCACCTCTCGAGCGCTGGCTTTTAACCCCACTTACTCGACCCAAGCTGTGGTCACATCTTACTGGTGGGAGTAAGATAAAAACTGGCCTTGTGCCTAACTCCTGCAGAGGAGTAAATAAATATATTAAAATGTTGTATCATTGATACACGCCATAAACTGGTATCGTCTTGGCCTTCGGGGCTTGATTTACACTGGTCTATGGGTTTGTCCTGTGCAGTTCTAGGAGGTCCACCCTCCCAGGCTTTGCCCCCCCTCTTTGGAGAGGAGTAAGTTTATTGCTTACTGCCTGAGGCGCCCCTACTGGGGAATGCTGACGGGGCTGCCCAGGCAATTTTTAATGGCCAGAGTGCTCACCTTCTCGGGCGCTGGCTTTTCAAACCCCACTTTCCGACCCGAGCTTGGGTAACATATTACTTGTGGGAGTAAGATAAAACTGGCCTTGTGCCTAACTCCTGGAGAGGAGTAAATAAAATATTATCTCGGCCTTTTGGCTAAGATCAAAGTGTAGTATCTGTTCCGATGGATACTGCACGCCTGTCCTGTGCAGTTCTAGGAGGTCCACCCTCCCAGGCTTCGCCTCCCCTCTTTGGGGAGGAGTAAGTTTATTGCTTACTATCTGAGGCGCCCCTACCGGGGAATGCCGACGGGGCTGCCCAGGCAATTTTTAAATGGCCAGAGTGCTCACCTCTCGAGCGCTGGCTTTTAACCCCACTTGCTCGACCCGATCTTGGGTCACATCTTACTTGTGGGAGTAAGATAAAACTGGCCTTGTGCCTAACTCCTAGCGAGGAGTAAATAAATATTAAATAAGATTCTTAACACGTTTTCTGTTCTAATCGCAGTCTCGTCTTGAAATTTCTTTCTACTTTGTTTATACGTTATTTAATGTTATCTAATGTTATTTAATGTTGTTTAATGTTATTTAATGTTATTTAATCTAAATTAAGTAATTAATAGTTGCTAAACCTAATTCTAAGGTATACAAATAATATCAACGCTGACTTGAAAAAATTAAGTAAATTGTAATTATCCGCCCCCCCCCCCCAACCCCCTTACGTTTACAAAAATTCTCGCCGACGGACAGACAGAGAAAGTGTTCGTTATATTATAAGTATTATAGACTATGAAATATTTTTTAATTTTTTTTTATCATAGTTCACCCCAAACAAGGCAGGCCGCCACTGTAGACATAAGGGGCTACTGAGAAAAAAGGGTGAAGGTTTGGGGGAGGGTCAACCTAAGTTAGGAGCTACGCAGTGAGATGTCTGTTTACATTAGTTTTAAATTTCTGCATGTCAGGAAGGCAGGGAGCAGGGAGGGAGTTCCAGAGTCCAGCAGCACGAGGAAAGAAGCTTTTAGAGTAGAAAGCTCTTCGGCATCTGGGGACCTCCACAGTGTATGGATGGGATTTGGCAGATTGTCGGGTTGGTCTAGTGAATTTACGTCATGGGGGTACCAGAGCACAATCCATTGAATACTTGTAAAACAGGCACAAGGAAGCAAAATTTCAGCGACGGGACAGGAGCTGGAGCTTGGTGGATAGTGAGGGACCTATTAAGTTGTCGACTCTTTTTTGGACCTTGTCTAAGAGGGAGAGACTAGTGGATGATGCACCAGCCCAGATGTGGCAACAATACTCCATGCATGGGCAGATGGTGGCTTTGTAGACATACAGGATAATGTCAGGTGTGAGAAGTTTGTTAACACGGTAGAGGGAGCCCACCTTCTTTGCAGCAGCCTTGGCAATGTCTTCTATGTATTTGTTCCAATTCATGTTACCTAAATGCTTGTTCACATTAGTTTTAAATTTCTGCATGTCGGTACCATCGGGGAAGCAGGGAGGGAGTTCCAAAGGCCGGCAGCTCGAGGATAGAAGCTATTTAAGTAGAAGGCTCTCCAGCATCTGGGGACCTCCACAGTGAACGGATGGGATTTGGCAGATTGTTGGGTTGGTCTAGTGAATTTACGTTGTGGGGGGTACCAGAGCAGCAAGCTCATCAGAGCACAATCCATTGAAGTACTTGTAAAACTGGCACAAGGAAGCAACATTGTCAGATAGACAGTGCGACAGGATATATCTGAATTTATATTCAGGTCCACTGATACCAGTCGAAGATACGTCCTCAACGATCAGTCTCACAGTGGGTGGGCCGGCCGTTGTGTTCTCTGCTGGTCCTGCTCTGTTGGACTGAAGTATTTGTTCTGGGTAGTCCTAGGAGGTCTACTCTCCCAAGCTTTTCCTTCTTTCTTTGAGAAGGGGTTAGTTCACAGCTAACCGCCTGAGACACCTCTACCGGAGAATTCTGATAGAGCTGCTCAGGCATTTTGTGCAGTGCCAGAGTGCACTACGTCTTGCGCGCTGGCCTACCATCCCCACCTTTCGGCCTTGTGTCGCATTTTTCGGTGGTCAGAGGGAAGTAGATACCATATATACATATATATATATTCCTTGATCGAATATTTGACTTACTTACATTCCACTTTTTTTCTATGGGTAATTGACCACTTTTTTCTCTCTTTTTTTTTTTTTTTTAATTCTCACAATGTCCGGGGGGGGGGGGGACGTCCTCAGGGAGTCATTCAGTCTTGAAATAAAGACGAAACGTCGATGAATACATAAATAATATTTTGAGTTTTCCTTTTTTTCACATAGATATATAATTATTTTTTATTCATACAGACATGTACATAAGCCGCGACACTGGCATGTCGATGTTATCGATCAACAGCTATTAGAAACCGAGATCTCATCAGGCGGAAAGAAAATCTGACCCCCCCCCCCCCCCCCCAAAGATCATATATGAAAAGAATAAAGTGGAAAAAGAAGAAAAAGAAACGAAATTCAAAATTCCAATTTTAAAAGACTCTATATTTGGAAAGATTCTTTTCAAATATGATTTGAGGGAAGGATCAGATTTTCTTTCCACCTGATGAGATCTCATTTACTAATAGCTGTTGATCGATAACATCGACATTGTTTTTTTTATTCATATAGTTTTAAAGGTTGAAAATCTTCCGAGACATATATATATATATATATTTTTTTTTATTCCTCCCCCCCCCATAATGTCGCGGGATGTCCTTGAGAGTCATGTAGATACTCCATTTGTCTTAACTTTTTTGTGGGCATGATAGAACCTGGTAGTGTCCATGTCCTCTCCAGGTCACATACAGCACCTGGTATTCCCAAATGGTCACCGATTTAGTACTGACCAGATTCAACGTTGCTTAACTCGCAGTTGAGGAATCAGACTTAGCTCTGTAGCTTTTTTTTAATTTTTTTTTTTTTTTTAACATAGTTCACCCCAAACAAGGCAGGCCGCCACTGTAGACGTAAGGGGCTACTGAGAAAAAAAGGGTGAAAGTTTATTTTTGGGGAGGGGGGGGCGGTCAACCTAAATTAGGAGCTGCACAGCGAGATATCTGTTTACATTAGTTTTAAATTTCTGCATGTCAGTAACGTCAGGAAGGCAGGGAGCAGGGAGGGAGTCCCAGAGTCCAGCAGCACGAGGAAAGAAGCTTTTGGAGTAGAAGGCTCTTCGGCATCTGGGGACCTCCACAGTGTATGGATGGGATTTGGCAGATTGTCGGGTTGGTCTAGTGAATTTACGTTGTGGGGGGTACCAGAGCAGCAAGCTAATCAGAGCACAATCCATTGAAGTACTTGTAAAACAGGCACAAGGATGCTACATTGCGGCGATGGGAAAGGGGCTGGAGCTTCGTTGACAGTGAGGGACCTATTAAGTTTGCGACTCTTTTTTGGACCTTGTCTAAAAGGGAGAGACTAGCGGATGATGCACCAGCCCAGATGTGGCAACAATACTCCATACATGGGCAGATAGTGGCTTTGTAGAGATATAGGATAATGTCAGGTGTGAGAAGTTTACTAACACGGTAGAGGGAGCCCACCTTCTTTGCAGCAGCCTTGGCAATGTCTTCTATGTATTTGTTCCAATTCATGTTATCTGTGAAAGTTAGGCCGAGGAGTTTGAATGTTGAACTCTCAGGCAGGATGTTATTTGCCATGGTCTTATTTTACTTACTGCTCCAGGAGGTCGGACACAAGGCCAGGAGTTAAGTTGAAAAGGTCAGGGGTTAAGTTGAAAAGCCAGGATTAGTTCGGTCTGGCCTACAAAAAAAATGCCTGGACACGCGATTAGCGATAAACTAACCTCTTCTGGCCTACAAAAAATTCCTGAGCAGCTCTGTCGGTATTCCCCAGTAGGGGCGCCTCAGGCAATTAGCCACAAAGTGAAGGTAAAGCCTGGGATGGTGGACCTCCTGAGACTGAACAGAACCATCCCTCAACCCGACAGTGACTTTATGGCTGTCGGACTGATTGCCGAGAACGTATCCCTGACGTGTCTGAAATAAGTTAATAAAACTTATTTCAGCCGCTTCACTCTCTGGCCTTCTCAGAGGAAAGATTATAATTTATATTATTTACAATTGGACTAATGTCCTTATCTTGGTTGTTAGAGTTACAACATTTCGGCCGTTTCACTCTCTGGCCTTCTCAGCTGAATGATTAAAATTCATATGATTCATTTTCAGACTCAAGTCGTGTATTTCCTTGAAACAAAAGTGCAAGTTCAAAAGCTTATCTCTGATTAAATGCGTTCGATAAGTCACACAACGCAAGGTCTATTGATTTCGTGCTCATTTTCTTGTGTTCATTTTCTTGTGTTCATTTCAGACGATAAACCCCTGGTGCTACCGAACCCTGATTCTGTGGGTGATCTTGGAGACATCGAAGAAGTGGAGGAGGATTCCAGTTCTCTACATCTGAGTTTAACTGATTATCCTGACTTCATTTCTGGAGACAAACAAACAGGTCAGCTCTCTCTCTGTCTCTCTCTTTCTCTGTTTCTGTCTCTCTCTCTCTTTCTCTGTTTCTGTCTCTCTTTCTCTGTTTCTGTCTCTCTCTCTCTCTTTCTCTCTTTCTCTCTCTCTCTCTATCTCTCGCTCTCTCTCTCTCTATCTCTCGCTCTCTATCTCTCTCTCTCTCTATCTCTCTCTCTCTTTCGCTCTCTCTCTCTCTTTCGCTCTCTCTCTCTCTATCTCTCTCTCTCTTTCGCTCTCTCTCTCGCTCTCTTTCTCTCTCGCTCTCTCTTTCACTTTCTCTCGCTCTCTTTCTCTCTCGCTCTCTCTTTCACTTTCTCTCGCTCTCTTTCTCTCTCTCTCTTTCTCTCTTTTGCTCTCTTTCTCTCTTTTGCTCTCTTTCTCTCTTTCTCTCTCTCTCTCTTTTTCTCTCTCTCTCTTTTTCTCTCTCTTTCTCTCTTTTGCTCTCTCTCTCTCTCTCTCTCTCTTTTTCTTCTTCTTCACCCATCCGAAAACAAGCATCTCTCTTTTTAAAAAAAAAAACATCTGCAAGATTCCAATTTAGCGTATTGTTAAACAAACACAAACCTATGAGTAAATAATATAATAAATCTTATATAGAATAGAAAAATGAATTTCTCTCGATAAATAAATAAATAAATAAATAAATAATATATATATATATATATATATATATGTAAATAATAATATATATCTCATAGAATAGATATAAATGTTCTTATATGCACTTTATCCATGTGCAAAATTACTAAAAGCATTATTATAAAACATGTGTGCATATATATATATATATATATATATATATATATATATATATATATATATATATTAGGTATTTAGATCTGTATGGCTAGGTTTCCTTCCTCTTATCTACTTGCCTATCTGGTACCTAAGGTACTTCAGCTTTTTTTTTTTTTTTTTTTTTTTAATGCAACTTTTATTCCTATATAATTTTATTGCTAACTACCATATCTTGGGTGTAGTGTTTGGATAGTATTATTATTATTTTTTTTAATTTATTTATTTTTATTATTATTGTTATAATTTAATGTTATTTGATATACAAATTATCATATCATACGGTAGTCTTAAGGGTAATATATTATTATTATTATTTATTTATTTATTTATGTTTATATTAGTGAAATTTAAGCTGGATTATTTCTACATTTGATTATTGGGGAAACGGTCGTTTGATCAGTACCACTGGAGAGCCATGAATATTATAACTGTCCTGTTTTTAAATCTCCGAAACAGTTACATGGTAAACAGCTGATGATCCCCGTTTTAATATTTCACATTAAGATCCCTGTTTTTGTTTCACTGTTAGATACTTGAATCTCCTTCTTTTTTTATTTTTTATTTATTTATGAATTTTCCTACGAATGCTAAGTCGGTGATATCTTGGATTTAGTTAGTTTCTCTGTGAATTTAAACTACATTTTCCTTTTTTTTCTGTTGTTTAAAATGACTCAAAGCTTCTTTAGACTATATATATATAATAAATATTTGTTTTTGTTTATTATCTATGTACGTATACATTTCGTCCTTAAATCGGGACTCGTCAGCATAGAGATATAACTATTCACTACTGGTCGTGTGATTCGAAACCCCGGGCTCTGAGTATGTTACAACTCAAATCCCGACATCTACACCCACATGGCCACCGCTGAATAGCCAGATATATATATATATATATATATATATATATACGAGGCCTGTCTAAAAAGTATCCGACCTTAGGCCAGAAAAAATATTTAAAATAGGTGATGGGGTTTGGACCCTAATTCACTTAGCCCACTGATCCATCCACTACCGGAAACATCTGTTGTAGTCTTGAGCTGCACTCTGAGCAGTTTGGGGCCTGCCAGAACGCTGATCACTCTCCGCTGATGTGCGGCCATTTTTGAATCGGTTGAACCACTCCTTAATTTGTGTTACACCAATCGCATCTTCTCCAAAAACCTGCTGAATATAACGTGAGGTCTCATTACGGAAATGAATTTGCATTCTCCCTTCCTTTATTCATCGGACAGACTTTTGTGTGACAGGATGGATACAAATAAATATACACATTGTCATTTATTATAGGATGGAAGATGTTACATCTAATCTCTGTTTTTATCATCTATTTTTTTTTATCCCATTTTGTGTATATTTTTATCCCAATTTTTAAATCCCAATTTGTGTATATTTTTCATATTTTAGAGTCTTTCTTTCCTCGGAAATTGAACCTTGACCGCCAACTGACCAACAGTTTGCTAATCTCTTGGCTGGCCCCAGAGATTCCGCGCACCACGGTCATCATCTCTTATCAGATTTTCGTTGATGGCGAGTTTAAGACTACAATCAAGGGTAATGAACGAACGAAAGCGTTGTTGGAAAATGTGGACTCCAAACAGGTAAGACCGCTTCGCGTAAATATCCTTTTTCTAAGAAGTTGAATTTTGGAGACGGTGACAATGCAATTTGGTAGTAGAAAACACTGTTGGATACGAGACAAGGTAAGCCGAACAAATGACAATATTGAAGAATTCAATAATTTTTAATTATTCTTTATATTTCCGAGGTAAACCTCCTTTTCAGAAAGAAATTACCACTCAATCAGATTGTGTTTTCGCCTGGAAGTTATGAAAATTATGGGATGCTCATTGCGGTAGTCTTGCAGAAATCTATATATTAATACGATAGCGTGTGTGTTCGTGTGTCACGCTTACATCAAAAGCTCTGCGCATGCATGCCGCACCTAGATTTTGGAAAAGCAGTTAAGTCACCTAATTTTCGTAATATTTTCAAGTATTTCCCTTTGGCGCAACGGTTAGCGATGTAGGATTTTGACGTCGGTTTTTTACGTCGGCTCGACTTGTTGATAGTTCGATCCCAATCAACCTCTAAGATTTTTTTTTCTACATCGTAGGGAGGGGAGGTAGGGAGGGGACGACCGGGAAGACACATATTAATACAATAGCGTGTGTGTTATTTTGTGTGTCACGCTTACATCAAAAGCAACGACCTTCCGAATGATCTACCTACCACAACCTTGCTTTACTCATGAACAACTTTATGTAGCCTTCTCAAGAGCAAGGTCTACGAACAGTGTAAGAGTGAAAATTTGTCCGCAGAATAATTCTACTCATGGCCAGAGAAGAGGAACTACCTTCACTAGAAATATTGTATATAAAGAAGTTTTGTAAATTTTTTCATGTATTGTTCTATTTTTTTAAATAAATATAAAAGTCAAATCTTATCATATTTTATTCAAACATGTATAGGTTAGGAACAAGATAATTAGTATTGAAAACAACATTTCATGTAATTTACACGGGTCCCGCTAGTTATTATTATTATTTTTATTATTATTATTATTAATTATTATTATTATTATTATTATTAATTATTAAACATTTAGTTATTGTTGATATTTTGTGTTTGTTTATTATTAAATTATTATTATTATACTTTACCAGTTATTATTATTATTACATGTTTTTACTTAAATCTCTCTCTATATATATATATATATTTTTTTTTGCGTTTTAATTATGTGCGTTTTATGTATAGGTTAGGAACAAGATAATTAGTATTGAAAACATCATTTTGTGTAATTTACACTGATAATGCTAGTTAATAATAATAATAATAATAATCTACAATTTAAAAAAAAAAATCTTCTATTATTATTATTATTGGTCCCCCGATTTATAAAATCGGAGGACTTATGTTTTGAGGCATGTCGGTCTGTCCGTCCGGATTTTTCTCCGCAACCGTCCATTGAATTTCTCTGAAATTTTGCATGAAGTTGTAACTTTGGTCAGGTTAGAAAGTGACATTCTCCGATTTTTGAAAAAAAATCTGGTTAGCCCCCCAGGGGGTCAAAAGGCCTTGAAATGGCAAAAAATGACATTTTTTTGCCCCATAACTTTTCATCCATCCATTCAATTTCTCTGAAACTTGGCCAAAATGTGGAGGCAATTGTTCTTAATAGAAAATAAGTACTGCTGACCTTGGAAAAAATCTGGTTCACGCCCCCAGGGGGTCAAAAGCTCCCAAAATGGCAAAAAAAATGACCTTTTTCTCCCATAACGTTTGATCCATCCATTCAATTTTTCTGAAACTTGGCCAAAATGTAGAGGCAATTGTTCTGGATATAAAATGAGCATCCTTGACCTCTGAAAAATTCTGGTTCGCGTCCCTGGGGGGTCAAAAATGCCCCAAATTGCCCGAATTTATTGCATTTTACACTCGCCACATCGAGTCACATACAGAGGGGGACCAAGCATGCGCGGCTTGTTATTATTAATTATTAAACATTTAGTTATTGTTGAAATGTTAGTTGATAGTTCGTGTTTGTTTATTATTAAATTATTATTATTATACTTTACTAGTTATTATTATTACGTGTTTTTACTTAAATCTATATATTTTTTTTTTCATTTTTTTAAAAAATTATATGCGTTTTATGTAATTCAAACTTTTACGTTGGATCTAAGATGATGAGAGTTACCTCCATTGATGGGGGGATAATTAGTTTTTTAATTAAACTGCATTGTCACACCATTCAACTTCTTACACATCACACACAATGTTTCACGCAAACTACAACATTCTTGTATCTTTTTTTTTTTTTTAATTTAATGACCAGTGAAAGTGATGTCCTTATTTATTTCCCTGACTTTATTCTTGAAAAAAATATAGTGTTCATTTTGCCTTTATATAATGTATGTAATGTTTTTGATTCTTGATATTACGTTCCCAAATTGTTTGTTTTCATGCATTCCTTATTCCAAACAACAAATGACAACAAATTAACTTTTACCTCATGATCTGTCCAAAATAACACCCAAATTCTAATTTTATGTAACCTCATCTCTCACCATTGTGGTCCTGGGTATGACCTTAAAAGACATCAAGTGGTGAGGCCTCCATTTGGGAGCTGTGGGGAATGTAGAGTTGCCCCTTAGTTGCCATTGCTCCCAGGTCCACTCTGGTCTGGAGTGGTAGTACCTGTAAGGGCCCCATCTATAGGGGGTCAAATAGAACCTACTGGCGCTACCAAATCGGACGGCCTGAAGTTATTGACGTCCTGACTCAAAATGCACCAAACATTGATGTTTTATTGTTTTTTCCTTTGCAAAACTCAATCATATTCTGCAAAATCCAAAACAAAAAACAACAATTTCCCTCCCTCCCCTCTTCTTCCCTCTCCCCTCTTTCTGCCCCCCCCCCCTTTTCACTCAACCAAACACCATGAATAAATACTTAAACATATCAAAAACTTTAAGCATAAAAACCTTCACCAAAATGACCGGATTCGGCATTAAATAACCCGAAAAGAGTTGATATGTCGTAAAACAAAACAACCAAACCAAAAACCATGATTAAACATTTGAAGATATAAAAAACTTGAAGCATAAAAACCTTCACCAAAATGACAACAATTCAAAATACCAAAGCTCTTAACTAATGACTATAAATGATCCACTGACTTAAGACTCGAATGAAGGATATTTCCTCCTACATTCATGGCATGAAATGACCCGAAAAGGGTTGATGTGCCATTAAGCAATATCTTAGCCTACCATCTTCCCTGACGGAGGACAGAAAAGACTAAGTGTAGCATAAGAACATATACTACACTTTGCTCCGGTGAAAGTGATGCCATTTATTTCTTTAATTTCTGTATCTGTTGTGGCCCTGTTTAGGGGTCGGAATGAAAACACGAACACAGGGTTTAGGTAAAACAAGAGTACAACAGAGAAACACAGACTGCCCGTGTAGACTGGGGTTTGTTCAGCCTGGGCAGCCCCGTCGGCATTCCCCGGTCAGGGTGCCTCAAGCAGTAAGCAATAAACTTACTCCACCTCAAAGAGGGGAGGCAAGGCCTGAGAGGGTGTACCTCATAGGACTACCCAGGACTCAGCCCGACAGATAAAAGGCCACTGAAATGGATGGCCCAGTCCCTGCCGGACCAACTGTCGAGAACAAATCCTCGACAGGTGTTATCCAGTCCAAAGACTAGGGTTGCCTCAACACTATCTGTTGTCGCCCTGTTTAGGGGTCGGAATGAAAACACGAACACAGGGTTTAGGTAAAACAAGTATACCGGAGAAAGGAGAACGGTGGTACGTCAGTCCTGACTGCCAGTGTAAACTGGGTTTTGCAACCGTATTTAATTCCTTCCCACCGCAGGAATATGTGACACTAGGTCGGAAGGTGGTGGGGGGAGTCAAGCCAGCGCCCCTAAAGAAGGAGCACTCTGGCCTATCAAAAATAGCCTGGGCAGCCCCATCTGCATTCCCCGGTCAGAGCGCCTGAGGCAGTAAGCAATAAACTTACTCCCCCCCCCCCCCCAAGTGGGGAGGCAAGGCCTGGGAAGGTGCACCTCGTAGGACAACCCAGGACTCAACCCGTCGGCCTGACTGATAAAAGACCACCGAAATGGCACAGTCCCTGACGGACTGACTGTCGAGAACCAATCCTCGACAGGTGTTACCAAGTCCGAAGACTGGGGTTGCTCTCAACACAGAGAAGCTTATGCTTCGAGTATTTATTGAGAATGTTCGTTATAGGTATGGCCAATATCTATACAAATATGCAATAACATCAGATAGTATGAAACGGCTGTTGTGAGATGGAAAATTAGTATATATCATCTTTAAAAAAATATCATCTTTAAAAAAAAATATCATCTTTAAAAAAAAATATCATCTTTAAAAAAAAATATCATCTTTAAAAAAAAATATCATCTTTAAAAAAAAATATCATCTTAAAAAAAATATCATCTTTAATAAAAAATATCATCTTTAAAAAAAATATCATCTTAAAAAAATATCATCTTAAAAAATATCATCTTTGAAAAAAATATCATCTTAAAAAAATATCATCTTTAATAAAAAAAATATCATCTTAAAAAAAATATCTTAAAAAAAATATCTTAAAAAAATATCATCTTAAAAAAAATATCATCTTAAAAAAAATATCATCTTAAAAAAAATATCATCTTAAAAAAAATATCATCTTAAAAAAATATCATCTTAAAAAAATATCATCTTAAAAAAAATATCTTAAAAAAATATCATCTTTAAAAAATATCATCTTTAATAGAAAATATCATCTTAAAAAAATATTATCTTTAAAAAAATATCATCTTAAAAAAATATCATCTTTAATAGAAAATATCATCTTAAAAAAATATTATCTTTAAAAAAAATATCATCTTAAAAAAATATCATCTTTAATAAAAAAAATATCATCTTAAAAAAATATCATCTTTAAAAAAAATATCATCTTAAAAAAATATCATCTTTAATAGAAAATATCATCTTAAAAAAATATCATCTTTAAAAAAAATATCATCTTAAAAAAATATCATCTTTAATAAAAAAAATATCATCTTAAAAAATATCATCTTTAAAAAAAAATATCATCTTTAATAAAAAATATCATCTTAAAAAAAATATCTAAAAAAAAATATCTTTAAAAAATTATCATTTTAAAAGAATATCATCTTTAAAAAAATATCATTTTAAAACAATATCACCTTAAAAAAATATCATTTTAAAATATCATCTTTAAAAAATTATCTTAAAAATATATATTTAAAAAAAATATTTAAAAAAAATATTTAAAAAAGTGCAAGATACTTTTGGTATATCCGTTTTTTCAAATATCACACCCTTTCTCTTTCTTTCACTCTTTCTTCCTCTCTATCCCTCCCTCTCTATCCCTCCCTCTGTCTTCACCCCTCCCTCCCTTTTCATCTCTGTCTAAATCCATCTCTCCCTCTTCATCCCTTTCTCTCTCTCTCTCTTCACCCCTCTCTCACTCTCTCTTCTGTCCTTCTCTCTCTCTCTTCATCCCCCTCTCTCTTTCTTCCCCCCTCCCCCCCCTCTCTCTCTCTCTCTTTATCCCCCATGGAATAAACAAACGAAGAAGAGCAGTTAAGGGCCACAACTTTCCCTTTCTCATCATCTGTGCAGAGATCTGGTGATGCCCGGGCCCAACTCTTTAATTCTATGCCCCAAACACTTAAGTATAAGTCCTAGTACTGAGAAATCTTAAAAGATAGTTTGAATATGATTGGATGCCTCGCCCGCCACCACCTCCCCTCTGTATGCCACTGATTGTTATACACAATTTTTCTCTCCATGTCATTCATCACGTTTCCTTGTCCTATTCAGATCCATCGAGTCACAGTGGTCTGCGTAACCACGCGCTCAAGATCAGCCCACCAGCAATGTTCGCTGCTTGCTGGCAAAGGTAAGTACTGTGCCGCTTGTCAGTATGTAAACAAGGTGTACGATCATCGTCACTGACGCGTCTTTCTCTCTCTCCGAACACTTGATGTGGTCCGAACTTGCCACATCAAGTTTTCATGCTGACCTCGGGCGAAAAATTCATCCTCTTTTTTATAGAAACGAGAATTCTCCTACGCAAAACACGAACGCTCATCTTCATCGGAGAACTCTCATCATCTCTCGTCATCGCACCAAAAAAAAAAAAAAGAAAGAGATTCTTTTTTTTTTTTAACATAATTCACCCCAAAATGAAAATTACCTCTGACCTTCTCCAGGTGCATCTTTTCGAACTCGGGAAGACGATGTCGAATTCGGGAACCTATATCGAATTTCGAACTGAATTCTTAATTCAATTCATGGATATAGATTATTCTTGTTCCATCAGCCATGACCGGTTGCTATATCTTTGTAAAGATTATCACATAGTTTCGACTATGAGTAAAAGATGTATTTCGTCTTTGAAGGGGGTAATTTAATTTGAATGACCTAAACATTCCAATGTTTTTTTTTATTAAATAGATATTCATTTATTTTATTTCCATCTCGAGGAGGTTAGACACAAGGTTAGGTATTAAGTTGAAAAGCAAGTGCAGTAGGATTAGCGAACTCGGGCCTACAAAAATACCTGAGCAGCCCCGTCGGTATTCCATGGATAATCTAAACGAAAATAGGGGATGAAGCCTGGATGCCATGTTCCAGAATGGGTCGCACCAGAGACATGTTCAACAGGAGGAAGATGTCGTTTTTCTTTTACATTTATAGATTTTATTCTGTGCATGTCCATAAGGTGTATCTGATTGTAATACGATGACATTGTTCTTCGATCCATATTCTGTTGACACGTCACAAATTTCTCCTCAGAATAATTCTACTCATGGCCAAAGAAGAGGAACTACCGTCACTAGAAATATTGTATATAAAGAAGTTTTGTAGATTGCTTCATGTATTATTCATTTTAAAAAATAAATATACAAGTCAATCTTATATTTTATTCAAACATGTATAGGTTAGGAACAAGATAATTAGTATTGAAAACATCATTTCATGTAATTTACACGGGTACCGTAGTAGTAGTAGTAGTTGTCGTTGTTGTTGTTCTTGCTGTTGTTGTTATTATTATAATTATGATGATGATGATGATGATTATTATTATTTTTAGTAGTAGTAGTAGTAATTAAGTAGGAGGGGAAGTAGTAGTTGTAGAAGCAGTAGCAGTAGTAGGTGTAGTAGGAGCAGTAGTAGGCGTAGTAGGAGCAGTAACGATTCTTTCACTCCTTTCTGTGTAAAGAAAAAGTGTGTATTTCTTTTGTGTCGTCTGCTTCTATCAATCACGGTTAGGAACAAGATAATTAGTATTGAAAACATCATTTCATGTAATTTACACGGGTCCCGCTAGTTAATAATAATAATATTATTATTATTTGTAGTCACTAGGAGTTCTCACACAGATCATCGTCAGTGATTGCTCACCGACAACAACCAGTGGTATTTCCTGGAGTCTGAGTGACAACAAGCCTCTCCAGATTTCCAGTATTCTTCACCTCTTTTCGATAACGATGCAGTATCGCAACAGCCTCTTACCATTGAGTTCTCGCTGGTAACGACCATTGGTCTTCTCTGGGATTTGGGTGGCAATAAGCCTCTCCAAGGTCCCAGCATTTTCCGCACTTTTCCAGTGGAGGTCTGGTTTGTGCTGTCCCTCCTCGACCCTCTACAAATCTTTTGTTATTATTATTATTATTAGTAGTAGTAGTAGTAGAGGAAGTGGAAGGAAGCATTTCAACCGGGTAATATTCAACTCTCTGCGACAATATGGGGGCGAAGGGGTGTTTTCAAAATTTCTGCATTTGATGTTAATGCATCGCCACAAGTACTTATCGCTGAGTTTGGTTCGCTTAGCGATCTTACGTATATCTCCACACTTTTGGCATATTTTTTCCGTCGCTATCAATTCATTGTCCTGACAGACATTTATCATTCCTTCGGGAGAGGCAACAGCCAATGAAACGTTATTAA
>OY744549.1:54205665-54303165 GCA_963556195.1 Sepiola atlantica | reverse complement strand
GGTCGGAAAGTGGGGGTTTGATAAGTCGGCACTCTAGAGGAAAAGCACCTATTACCTCTAAAAATTGCCTAGGCAGCCCTGTCGGCATTCCCCGGTAGGGGCGCCTCAGGCAGTAAGCAATAAACTTACTCCTCTCCAAAGAGGGGAGGCCAAGCCTGGGAGGGTGGATCTCCTAGAACTGCACAGGACAGACCCATAGACCGGCGTTAATCAAGCCCCGAAAGCCAAGACAATAACAGTCTTCTATGGGGTGCAGTATCCATCGGAACAGATACTACACTTTGATCTTGGCCAAAAGGCCATTGAAGAAACCCACCTTCTGCCACAGCAAAACCGACTCAAGGCAGATAACCCATATCCCTAAATGATTCAAAGGGGGAATAACTCCTACCCCACATCTTTGGTTTGAAAAAAATCTTTCTGGGAATGACATGCACCCGGCGGTCAACCCATGAATAACTAGTCGAAACAAGTTTTTGGCTTGGAACAAAGTGTAGTATCTGTTCTGATACTACACTTCATCTATTCTGTCCTTGGTCAGTGAATGAGAAATCCTTCTAGAGTGGGGCAATTTTTATTTTTTGTCCCAATCCAGTGTACCGTTCTGAGGGAGTTGGATTTTCTCCACATTAAAAACCGACCTTGTGTCTAACTCTGCTCTGACTAATGCGTTTCTTATTCAAGTAGTAGTGATCGCAGGGGGAGGCAACTTATTTAAAATAATGAGGTGACCGCAGGGGAGACAACTCAATCTTTACTTATTCAAGTAGAAGGGATCACAGGGGAGGCAACTCATGCTTTACTTGTTTTTTTGTTTTTCTTACATTGTTATGCAAGATATTACAACTAACTATTTGAAATGGATTAAAATGTTTATTTCTGTCATTGTGGTAGCCATGTTATGTTGTTGCTGATGACGACGACGATGATGATGATGATGACTATGATGATGATGATGACGATGACGATGATGATGACGATGATGATGACGACGATGATGACGACGATGTTGCTCACGATGTTGATGACGATGATGTTGATGACGACGATGTTGATGATGACGATGTTGACGATGACGATGACGATGATGATGACGACGATGTTGATGACGACGATGATGACGACGATGTTGACGACGATGTTGACGACGATGTTGACGACGATGATGTTGATGACGATGTTGATGACGACGATGTTGATGACGACGATGATGATGACGACGATGATGATGATGACGACGACGATGTTGATGATGATGACGATGTTGATGATGACGATGTTGGTGATGCTCATGATAATGACGATGATGTTGTTATCTTTATAATTTTTTATTTCTCTCTTCCCAGGTTTGCCCGATCCTCCTTTGGACGTCCAGGTGGAAGTCGGACCCCAAGAGGGCACGATTCTCCTGACTTGGTTGCCTGTTACCATCAACAGATCGGGCATTTCTCCATCTGGTGTCATCAAGGGTTATTCTATTTACGCAGATGACAAACTCATCAAGAATGTGATTGGGCCTATAAGTGAGTGTCACGAATAATGATCACTTTTTTACATTTTTTTATTTCCTTTTAATATTTCGCTTTTTATTGTATTCTTGTGTTTTGTAAAAGTTATTTGTTGTAAATTTTTTTTTTTTTGCCCATTTTTTTTATTTTGTTAACTATATTGCACAATTGCCGGATTATTCGAATACGAAACTTACTATGACTTTTTAAAAAAAAAAATTTATTTATTTATTTTACTAAGATAGGGTTTAAGTAAAAAAAAAATAAGCTGTTCGGGAATAATGCTGAAACCCATTTCACTATAGATAATTTACGTGATTGAAATAGGAATAAACCCGACCATCTTGAAGATTTCAGCTTTAAGATAGCTGCCATTGAAACAACGTTAATTTGGTTCAATTAATAATTTAATGACCAAACAATACCGTAATAATTAGGTTCTTATGTTGTTTCAATGTAAGCCATCTTAAAGCTGAAAAGTTCAAGATAACCATATTATTTATTTTTTATTTTTTATTTTTTTGTAGATGACCACGTTTTACTGAGCAGTGCCAACTTTTCTGGTTTTATCCCGCAACGCTTGACTGTACGCACGATGGGTGATCACGGCGAAGAGTCTGTCGACTCTCAAGGGGTCATCCTTCCACCCAATTTACTTAAGGAGATGGCAGCAACCACCGCCAAAAATATTGCGTATGAAGCCGTAGCAGCAAGAAAGGTGAGGGTAAAAAAAAAATAATAATAATAATGTTTAAAAAAAAAAAAAAAATTTTGATCTGTATTTGGCAGGAATTGAACCCGGTTCTAATATTTTGAAATTCTATGCTACAATTTTTTAAATATCATGTTTTTTTGTCTCTTATTAATTAACCATTGATTTTATACTAAACTAATTTTTTTTTTTTTTTTTTTTAAATAGAAAGGATGAAAGTAAATTATGATAATTTTATTTTTAAATATCCAAACGATGATGACAAAGCAAAAACGAATTTATTAAATTCTATAATGAAGACTAGTGTATATTTATAAACCCTAATCCTAACCCTAACCTGGAAATAAAAATGAATCTAAAAGAAGTTAATTCTTTACACATAATGTATGTGTGTGCGTATATATATATATATATATATATATATATATATATATATATATATATATGAAAAAAAGTGGGGATAAAATGATCCGACATAATACTACAGATACTACACTTTGATCCCAGCCAAAATGACGAAAAAGAGGTACGCCGGGTAAAATCACTTAGTTTTTTATACGGGAATGAGAACGGGAAATGGGGCGATCAAAAGTTGCTATGAAAAGATGGGGCTATAAAACTGACCGAACCATTTGTGAATGTGGAGAGGCGGACCATAAGATGCAACACTGCCTTGTCTGCCCCCTACTGCCCAACCGGTGCACTACAATTTTTATTTCGGGACTAAAAATAAAGGCAAACGTGAAGTTTACGGTCCACATAGTGTTCGTGACAGAATAAATTTAAGCGAGACAATTCTTATCGACGTACGTACGAAAACCAAACGAAATATTTGAGATTCTTCAAGTTATATTACAATTGAATATCAAGTAATCCGAGATTAAACTGAACCAAAGAAATATTTTGAAATATTTGGAAGGAGGTTAGGGTAAGGGTTAGGGTTGAAATATTGGGAAGGAGGTAAGGGTTAAGGTTTAAATATTGAGAAGGAGGTTAGGATCAAGGTTTAAATATTGAGAAGGAGGTTAGGATTAAGGTTTAAATATTGGGATAGAGGTTAGGATTATGGTTTAAATATTGAGAAAGAGGTTAGGATTAAGGTTTAAATATTGGGATAGAGGTTAGGATTAAGGTTTAAATATTGAGAACGAGGTTAGGATTAATGTTTAAATATTGAGAACGAGGTTAGGATTAAGGTTTATTTGGAATGAGGTTAGGATTAAGGTTTAAATATTGGGAAGGAGGTTAAGATTAAGGTTTAAATATTGAGAAGGAGGTTAAGATATAGGTTTAAATATTGAGAAGGAGGTTAGGATTAAGGTTTAAATATTGGGAAGCAGGTTAAGATCAAGGTTAAAATATTGGGAAGGAGGTTAGGATCAAGGTTTAAAAATTGAGAAGGAGGTTAGGATCAAGGTTTAAATATTGGGAAGGAGGTTAGGATTAAGGTTTAAATATTGGGAAGGAGGTAAGGATCAAGGTTTAAAAATTGAGAAGGAGGTTAGGATCAAGGTTTAAATATTGGGAAGGAGGTTAGGATCAAGGTTTAAATATTGGGAAGGAGGTTAGGATCAAGGTTTAAATATTGAGAAGGAGGTTAGGATCAAGGTTTAAATATTGAGAAGGAGGTTAAGATCAAGGTTTAAATATTGAGAAGGAGGTTAGGATTAAGGTTTAAATATTGGGAAGGAGGTTAGGATTAAGGTTTAAATATTGGGAAGGAGGTAAGGATCAAGGTTTAAATATTTAGAAGGAGGTTAGGATCAAGGTTTAAATATTGGGAAGGAGGTTAGGATCAAAGTTTAAATATTGGGAAGGAGGTTAGGATCAAGGTTTAAATATTGGGAAGGGGGTTAGGATCAAGGTTTAAATATTGAGAAGGAGGTTAGGATCAAGGTTTAAATATTGAGAAGGAGGTTAAGATCAAGGTTTAAATATTGAGAAGGAGGTTAGGATTAAGGTTTAAATATTGGGAAGGAGGTAAGGATCAAGGTTTAAATATTGGGAAGGGGGTTAGGATCAAGGTTTAAATATTGAGAAGGAGGTTAGGATTAAGGTTTAAATATTGGGAAGGAGTTTAGGATTAAGGTTTAAATATTGGGAAGGAGGTTAGGATCAAGGTTTAAATATTGAGAAGGAGGTTAGGATCAAGGTTTAAATATTGGGAAGGGGGTTAGGATCAAGGTTTAAATATTGAGAAGGAGGTTAGGATCAAGGTTTAAATATTGGGAAGGAGGTTAGGATCAAGGTTTAAATATTGAGAAGGAGGTTAAGATCAAGGTTTTAATATTGGGAAGGGGGTTAGGATCAAGGTTTAAATATTGAGAAGGAGGTTAGGATTAAGGTTTAAATATTGGGAAGGAGGTTAGGATTAAGGTTTAAAGATTGGGAAGGGGGTTAGGATCAAGGTTTAAATATTGAGAAGGAGTTTAGGATCAAGGTTTAAATATTGGGAAGGGGGTTAGGATCAAGGTTTAAATATTGGGAAGGAGGTTAGGATCAAGGTTTAAATATTGAGAAGGAGGTTAGGATCAAGGTTTAAATATTGGGAAGGAGGTTAGGATCAAGGTTTAAATATTGGGAAGGAGGTTAGGATCAAGGTTTAAATATTGGGAAGGAGGTAAGGATCAAGGTTTAAATATTGGGAAGGAGGTAAGGATTAAGGTTTAAATATTGGGAAGGGGGTTAGGATCAAGGTTTAAATATTGAGAAGGAGGTTAGGATTAAGGTTTAAATATTGGGAAGGAGGTTAGGATTAAGGTTTAAATATTGAGAAGGGGGTTAGGATCAAGGTTTAAATATTGAGAAGGAGGTTAGGATCAAGGTTTAAATATTGGGAAGGGGGTTAGGATCAAGGTTTAAATATTGAGAAGGAGGTTAGGATCAAGGTTTAAATATTGGGAAGGAGGTTAGGATCAAGGTTTAAATATTGGGAAGGGGGTTAGGATCAAGGTTTAAATATTGAGAAGGAGGTTAGGATCAAGGTTTAAATATTGGGAAGGAGGTTAGGATCAAGGTTTAAATATTGGGAAGGAGGTTAGGATCAAGGTTTAAATATTGAGAAGGAGGTTAGGATCAAGGTTTAAATATTGGGAAGGAGGTTAGGATCAAGGTTTAAATATTGGGAAGGAGGTTAGGATCAAGGTTTAAATATTGAGAAGGAGGTTAGGATTAAGGTTTAAATATTGGGAAGGAGCTTAGGATCAAGGTTTAAATATTGGGAAGGAGGTTAGGATCAAGGTTTAAATATTGGGAAGGAGGTTAGGATCAAGGTTTAAATATTGGGAAGGAGGTTAGGATTAAGGTTTAAATATTGAGAAGGAGGTTAGGATCAAGGTTTAAATATTGGGAAGGAGGTTAGGATCAAGGTTTAAATATTGGGAAGGGGGTTAGGATCAAGGTTTAAATATTGAGAAGGAGGTAAGGATCAAGGTTTAAATATTGGGAAGGAGGTTAGAATCAAGGTTTAAATATTGGGAAGGAGGTTAGGATTAAGGTTTAAATATTGGGAAGGAGGTTAGAATCAAGGTTTAAATATTGGGAAGGAGGTTAGAATCAAGGTTTAAATATTGGGAAGGAGGTTAGGATCAAGGTTTAAATATTGAGAAGGAGGTTAGGATTAAGGTTTAAATATTGGGAAGGAGGTTAGGATCAAGGTTTAAATATTGGGAAGGAGGTTAGGATCAAGGTTTAAATATTGAGAAGGAGGTTAGGATCAAGGTTTAAATATTGAGAAGGAGGTTAGGGTTAGGGGTTTTTTTTTTTAATGATATTTCATCCCAAACAAGGCATGCCGCCACTGTAGACGTAAGAGGTTACTGAGAATTTTGGGTGTTACCTCAAGTTGGAAGCAGTGCAGCGAGATGTCTGTTTTAAACCTCTGCATGTCGGTACTGTCAGGGAAACAGGGAGCATGGAGGGAGTTTCAGAGGTCGACAACACGAGGAAAGAAGCTATTGGAGTAGAAGGCTCTCCGGCATCTGGGGACCTCCACAGTGAATGGATGGGATTCAGCTGATTGTCGAGTTGGTCGAGTGTATTTAGATCGAGGGGGCACTAGAGCAGCAAGTTCATTGGAGCACATTCCATTGAAGTATTTTTAAAACAAGCACAAGGATGAAACATTGCGGCGATGAGACAGGGGCTGGAGCTTGGTTGATAGTGAGGGACCTATTAAGTTGGCGACTCTTTTTTGGACCTTGTCAAGGAGGGAGAGACTAGTGGATGATGCACCAGCCCAGATGTGGCAACAATACTCCATGCATGGGCGGATGGTGGCTTTGTAGAGATACAGGATAATGTCAGGTGTGAGAAGTTTACTTCTTTGCTGCAGCCTTGGCAATGTTTTCAATGTATTTGTTCCAATTCATGTTACCTGTGAAGGTTTGGCCGAGGTGCTTGAATGTTGAACTCTCAGGTAGGGTGTTATTTGCTATGACAATAAAAAAGGAAAGTCAAAAATTATGTGATTTATGTATTCATCAATATTTCATCTTTATTGAAAGACTTCCTCAGGATGACGAAAGCTATGTAGAAAAATCATACAGAATATTAATTTTGCTTTGTCAGAAAGTGCACTTCGGGACTTGGCTGCTGCTAAGATAGTGAAATCACAACGATAAACATTGTCGAATGCCGGAATCTCCATTTGTTTACACAAAGAGAATTGCGTTTATACGATTGTTATTTCACTTACCAGACGGCTCAACCCAAGAAAGAGAGCATATTTTAGCCATCCACAGACAGACCGTTTCGCTGTATCACAGCTCTTCAGTGTGGCTAGACACATATATGTATACATATATATATATGATCTTCAGAAAGTCATCATCTATTTTAAAATTTTAATAACATCAAAACTGTATTTCTTGATAATAACAAAACTTATACACAATGAAGATTATATATTAAAAAAATGAATGTCATTCAACCTAATGTTCCCTACTTACCACACATTTCTGAAAACGGATTACAAATTATTGCATTACATTTGCCAAAACTTTCGGAGTCATTCTCAAATTTTCATCTATCATATATATAAATAAGGCAGGCCGCCACTGTAGACGTAAGAGGCTACTGAAAAAAAAATGGGAGAAGGGGGGGGGGGGATTAACCTAAATTGGGATCTGAGCAGCGAGATGTCTGTTTACATTAGTTTTAAATTTCTGCATGTCAGTACTGTCGGGGAAACAGGGGGCAGGGAGGGAGTTCCAGAGGCCAGCAGCACGAGGAAAGAAGCTATTTGAGTAGAAAGCTCTCAGGCAGTTGTGTGTGGGTGTCTGTATTCCAAGCTAAAATCAAAAAACTATATAAAAAAAAAAAATACCCACAAAGTTGGTATATTCTTGATCGGCGTTACTTGGGTTAATAATACTTAAATTTTTTTTTTTAAATCAATCTTTGGTGGCCAACTGGGCCAGGTTTCGTCTGGGGGGGTGTCGGTTTTTCAGCCATTTTATGTACAAATTTGGAAATAAAATGCCATCTCAGGAATCTATATAAAGGAGAGTTGGGTGTGTGTGGGTGTGTCCAGAGAGAGGAATGGCTGGGCGTAGGAGAAAGGGGGAGGGAATGGAGGGAGAAAACAGAGAGGGGGGGGGAGAGAAAAATAGAAAAACGGATATAGAGAGGTAAAGAGATATAAGTTTTAATAGAAATATGTTAAAATGGTTTTCCAAAAGTCATCTATTTAAAAATTTTAATGACATCAAAACTGTATTTCTGATAATAACAAAACTTATACACAATGAGAAATATTTATATAAAAAAAATGAATGTCATTCCGCCTAATGTCCCTTACTTGCCACACATTTCTGAAAACGGCAAAAAATTGATTGCTTCACATTTTCCAAAGTTTTTTGGGGTTATTCGAAAACTTTCTTCTTCAATAAATGACTTGTTGAGTTGTTTATGGGTTTCTTCTAGAAAACTTCATTTTTTAAGAAACCCTACAAGAAAAATAAAAAGTCAGGAGGCACCAAATCCAGTGAGCGTGCAAGCCATCATAACGTGCTATTTCGCACTATCTAACGCCCAGATAAAGCTAAAAAAAAAAAGATAGCTTAGCAAAAATTACGGAGCAAAAAAATTAAACAGATTTTTTATTTCTTTTTTAGTTTTTTTTTTATTATCAGAAATACAGTTTTGATGTTGTTAAAAAATTTTAATAGAAGATGACCTTTTTGAAGACCCTGCATATTACATGTCGCAATCATGCAGTATAGTTAAGAGCCTAGAAATTGAAAAAAAAAAAAAAAAATCGAAACAAAATCTACAACAAATAACTTTTACCAAACAGAAGAAAATTTGATTTTCTACCGACCTGTATAATTTTAAAGTTCTGGAACTTTTTTTTTTCGATGTCTCTGCTATTATTTGTACTAGATGATTGCCAACGTGTCATTTATTGTACATCGAATTCATTTCTTATTTAGTACACTATTCTTTGTAGCAATTTGATTTCTATCATTCCTGACAGCATCTGATATTTAAGTTTAAATAATTTCAATGTTGTTCAGTTATTGTCAATATACACAATTTTAGGCGCTCTTGTATAAGCAGTAACCGATCTGAGGGAGATAACTCTATTTTTCTTAGCCGCCGCTATTTCGAATTCGCTTATACTTTGGCAAGGGAGATAACTTTGTTTATTAATAAAAAAAAACATGTTTACGGTTTTGAAATGCGTTAAAACCCCTAACCCTTAACCCTAACCCTAAACCCAACCCTAACCCCTAAACCGTAACCCTATTCATAATCCCTAACCCTAAACCCTAACCCTATCGCAGCATGAAAGAAAGTAACTTTTATGCCACAAATTTCATAAACTTTATAACAATTAATTAAAAACATGTTACGGGTTTTAAATGCGTTCAAAATAACTTTTAAGCACTTTTATCTACATGCCACAAATTGTATACACTTTATATAAACATAAAAAGAAAAGTTATTTTCTTTCATGCTGCGATAAACAAAGTTATCTCCCTTGCCAAAGTATAAGCGAATTCGGAATAGCGGCGGCTAAGAAAAATAGAGTTATCTCCCTCAGATCGGTTACTGCTTATACAAGAGCGCCCAATTTTATTTGGTTATTGTTCATATATCTGTATTTGTTTGACATCATTGAGAAATGTTTGTATCTACAGGGTCGGGCAAAACGATCGGACACATTTGTGGGGTTCGATAAACGCAAATTAGAATATACATATATATCAGACAATCATCCTGAGAAAGTCTTGAAATAAAGACGAAACGTTGATGAATACATAAATAATATTTTTTTTGTTTTCCTTTTTCAATTTCCATTACGTTGGAACACTTTTCCTATATATATATATACACAGACTGATTCATAAGTCACTTAGCTATTTATTTTTGAAATTCTGAAGTTAAAAAATACGGTAATACAAAACAGAAAGTTTATTCAACAAATTCATTTATGGGAGTTTCAAATTACAGCAAATTTTCAAAATGTCCACCTTCGTTCTGCATGCATAGCTCCATTCTTTTTTGCAAGGAATTTACGACTCTTTGTAGCATATTTGATTGATTATGAAATGAATATATATAGAAACAAATATATAAACGAACAAATTTAAAATAACAAATAGCAGTAATTAGAGAGTAAGATAGCAATTATCAAAAGTTCATAGTATGTTTGTGTTTCATATGGTAATCATTTTAAATATCTAAGTGAAGTGACTTATGAATCACCCTGTATAATAAAAAAAAGTATTTTTATTTTCTTAAATTTTCATCATGATGTCGCGATGCAAGCGCGATGCTGACCTGTCCAATCCATATGGGTAACCATAAAAGAAAATGGCATCATATTTACATTTAAAAAATCAAAATACATTTTTGATTATTAATTCTAAATTGCTTTTATCAAATGTGTTCAATCTTTTTGCCCCACCACATATTTATTTTCGTGTTGGCATTTTGATATCAATTTGTCTGTTTTATTAAATAGTTTTTCTTTTCCATGTTTTTGTTTTGTCGAAATGTTGTAATTTCTCATTCAGACGGAGGGTGTTTGAGAAAAGCCAGTTAATGAAAAACACACACGCATAATTCAGGCACAAATACTTGATAGGGTATTTGTGCAGAATCAAAACATTATAGGCTATTTATGGAAAATCATAAAAGGAAAACAATTTCTAATTCATTTCCATCAGGTAAAATTGCAAGAATGCAGACGATAACTGAGACACTAAGTTTTCGTATTTACTTAATTAAGAAAATGGTTACATATAAGTTTACATCTTGAGTGAAAGACATTTTTGGTCCATGGCGTATTGTGAACGTTTTTTTAAGCATTCTGATAAAGGGGTGTACTCCAGGAAGTTTAACAACCCTAATCCTAACCCTAACCCTAATCCTAACCCTTACCTTAACCCTAACCGCTAAAGGGGTATACTCCAGAAAGTTTAACAACCCTAACCCTAACCCAACCCTAACCCTTACCCTAACCGCTAAAGGGGTATACTTCAGGAAGTTTAACAACCCTAACCCTTATCCTAACCCTAACCGCTAAAGGAGCATACTTCAGGAAGTTTAACAACCCTAACCCTAACCCTAACCGCTAAAGGAGCATACTTCAGGAAGTTTAACAACTCTAATCCTAACCCTAACCGCTAAAGGAGCATACTTCAGGAAGTTTAACAACCCTAACCCTTACCCTAACCGCTAAAGGAGCATACTTCAGGAAGTTTAACAACCCTAACCCTTACCCTAACCCTAACCGCTAAAGGAGCATACTTCAGGAAGTTTAACAACTCTAATCCTAACCCTAACCGCTAAAAGGGTATACTCCAGGAAGTTTAACAACCCTAACCCTAATCCTAACACTGACCGTAGCCATTGGATTCCTGGGGTTAATTTAAAACTTGTTGATTCATTTTTTGTCGAATGATTGAAAACGAAATGAAAAAAAACGAAATGAAAAAAACGAAATGAAAAAAACGAAATGAAAAAAACGAAATGAAAAAAACGAAATGAAGGAGAACACAAAAGAGCACGTGCGAAATGATTGAATTTATTTGTAGAACTGAAATGGTATAGAAGTAGTGCAAAACTGCCGCAACAAACGTTGGCCAAGGATGCGAGAATAGTAGCAGAATTTTGCAGTTTGTTGATGCACACTGTAGCGTATTCAGAGTTTGGATTACCTACTAGACACCATCCTCGGGTGTCTTCGGTCTCTCTCTAGAGGGGTTTGTCAGAGACTCTGACATGAGGATACTTTTTACTTGAAGTAAACCATGACCAAATATTCAAAAAAAATGGTGTGCTGTCTCCTCAAGTCATCCAGTACGTCTTCCGAATTGCGGACGGGGTCACCCCCTCTATTAATAGAGGACAGCTTCAAATAAACAATTAGAAGCCGTTGACAATGAGGAAATGAATAACAAAAAATATGACTAAAAACAAAAATACTGGCAGGCCGGCACCCAGGATAAAAAGGGCCCATCAACCCGTTCATATACCAGGCGGGAAGATGTAAGCAATAGTGTAAACCTTTCCTGCCTCTGGAAATGGTGCTCCAGCCAATACAGAGGCCAACCAGGGTCAGCCATCAGGCCTTGAGACAAAAAGTCCTGGCCCCCTATCTCCATCAAATACAGCAACAAAAAAAAAAGAAGAAATATGAGAGGCTTAAAAACCCAACCATGGACTGTTGCACAAAAGAAGGTGCTATTGTTTTGCTACCACTACTCAAAGTTGGAAAAGTGGAGAAAAACATCCAATGAGATTCTAGCTGATAACATCCAAGAATCTACTCTTCCCGAAGAAAAAGTTTGAATTACCTACTAGTGTTTTCGGTCTCTCTGTACAAGGGTTTGTCAGGAAAACCTGACATGAGGATACTTCACCCTACAAGAAAACCCAGACCAAATATTCAAAACAACAGAGTATTCAAAGCCCAAATAAGATCCCCTCGACACGGCTATACAATATATTTTTTTTTTACTTTAATAACAGCTGATTAATTTCTCATTTTATTATGTCATTCAATCCATTAATATATATATATATAGTAAGTTATGAAAATATATTTATGCCTTAAATATATTTTCATAGCTTACTACATAGCTCTACTTACGTATCAAGCACTGTTGAAGAAAATACTGAAAATTGATACATAAAAAATTATATCTCCTTATAACATTTTATGTGGATACATGAAAAATATATATATATATATATAATGTATAGGATGATTTTAAGTCATTTTTCAAGCCCTCCAGTTGTGAAAACCAACGCACCAGCATATCAAGAAAGTATGATTGGAATGTATTATATATATATATATATATATATATATATATATATATATAATGTGTGTGTGTGTGCATGCATATATATCTCATATATATATACATATATATGTGTGTGTGTGTTTATGTATATATATCTCATATATATATATACATATATGTGTGTGTGTGTTTATGTATATATATGTGTGTATGCATATATATATGTGTGTGTATGCATATATATCTCATATATATATATATATCCATATATATGTGAGTGGGTGTGTGTATATATATCTCATATATATACATATATATGTGAGTGTCTGTGTATATATATGTGTGTGTGTATGCATATATATCTCATATATGTATGTATATATACATATTTCTCTCATATATATATATATATATATATATATACATGTATATATATATATATATATATATATAAAGATAAATGAAAGAAGAGGGATAAACATGTACGAATGACAAATTTATTTCAACTTCGATTGTTCAATGCAAGGTGTACTCGGTAAAAACATGTTTATTATTCTTTCCTTAAGCCAAGGCTTTTCAAAGATTAAAATCTTATCATCAGAGAAATTACATAGATGGATAAGTTGTCAGTGGAAAAGCCAAAATTAAAAATTTGAAAAAATATTAAGTAATGGAGAGTGAGAGTGTGCGTGTAAATAAAAAATGGGGTCTGTGCTGTTGGTGAATGTCCGTTGATAAGGTGTTCGGTGATGGGAGATTTAAAGATGGAAAAAAAAGGGGTTTCGTGAAGGCAGCGTTTAAAATGTTAAAAAATGAAGTATATCCAATAGAAAGATGTTTAGTTCAATATATATATATATATATATATATATATATATATATATATATATATATTTGTCATTCTCAGTTAGTCCATTATTCCGTTCGTCTTTTAATTAGTCTGAAAATGCAAAAGAATAATTTGGTAAAAGTGCAGAATAGTTTACACTCGATATCTTGCAAACCCCCCAAAAAAGGAAAAAAACAACACATAATGTATATCAAACGCATCAGAATAAAATTCTCTACCTAACTGGCCCTGTTCTAACGTTTATAACACTTTTTATTACTTTTTCTTCTATAAAATCTGTCGTCTCGACAATCGACATTTAATGGCAGCCGACAACTGTAGTCATCGCTTGTCGCGAAGACAGATTTTATCGAAGAAAAAAAATGAAATAAAATGTTTTATAAACGTTAAAACTAGGCGGGTTAGGTAGAGAACTTAATTCTGATGCCTTTGGTATAAATTATGTGTTGTTTTTGGGGAGGGATTTTTGGGCTATCAAGTGTTAACTAATATGTACATTTGCCAAGAATTTTCAGAAATATTAATTAGTGAAAAAAAATAGATATTCAAAATGATTAAAAATAATGAATTTCATAAAAACATTTTTTTTTTTTTATGTTTTTATTTGTCCTAAATGTTAATTTGAAAGGACTTACGTTTTTGTCAGGGTTAGAATTAGTCCGTTTTTTATTTTTTAATTTTTTATTTTATTCATCTTTGGATTAGACTTTAAATGTATATCATAGCAAAAAAAACGGACTAAAGGTTGATATGCCGTAAAACAAAACAACCAAACCAAAAACCATGATTAAACATTTGAAGATATAAAGAACTTGAAGCATAAAAACCTTCACCAAAATGACAACAATTCAAAATACCAAAGCTCTTAACTAATGACTATAAATGACCCACTGACTTAAGACTCAAATGAAGGATATTTCCTTCTACATTCATGGCATGAAATGATCTGAAAAGGGTTGATGTGCCATTAAGCAATATCTTACCTTACCATGCCTCACCATTATAATATGTCTATAGAGAAAATCTTGTTACTAAAAGAATTCTTATCCCTGAAAAAAAAAAAAGGTTAATTTTCCCTCTTTACATGACATTAATAATACCCTTATCAGGAAAATATTTTCCGATATTTTATTTCTTTATCTTTGTTTTTTTTTTACGATTGAAGAAATCTTCGGTTACCTTCAAAGACGAAAGGGTAAATTTTGTGCACAAAATTTTTCAAATGTTTTAGACATAATTTCAAAATTCCTGCATTCTTAGCAAAACCCAAAATAAAAGACACTGCCATTCTGATTCGTCAGATCACGATGCAAATCCCTCCTTGATTCAAAGCTTATGAATATTGTATCACGAAAGTAAAATTGATGTAGTTTATAGTGCTCAATGTTGAGCTAGAGCCACTTCAGAGTTGAATATATTTCTGCACGTAATAAAATCTCTCTCTCTCTCTCTCTCTACATATATATATATATATATGAGTGTCAGGTTGTATATGAAAAGAAATCAAATAAAGTGCTCGATCATATAAGAGAGCTAATATAATTTATTTAGATACTGTATATTACATATTTCAGCAATGTACCGCGGTTTCATCCAAACGGTTTTTTCTGTCATTGTTGATGTCATTCCCTGTCAGGCGTGTCTACAATCGTTTCAGCTTGCCGATGATTCCACTGGGCACGAAGATTTACTAAAGATGTCTAAATCTGCCCTTTTGGATGAAACTGCGGTACATTGCTGAAATATGTAATATACAGTATCTAAATAAATGATATATATATATATATATATATATATATATATATAGTCTGAATCTACCCTTAATTCTGACCTGGGAAAGAAGAGAGAAAAAATAATTATAATTATAAAGTGACAGCGTGGAGATTTTTTACTATTTTTTGAAACGCAAATTATGATTAAAAATAAAATAAAAAGTGTTGGCATAAGGAGAGAGGGGTTATCCCACCTTTTAGTTTAAATATTCAAAGTATATATATTAAATATTTAATATATATATATATATATATATATATATATATATATATATATACGTATGTAGATAAAAACAAATATTTGTCATTAATTATTTGTCGCCCCCCAAATCTAGGCTGGGCTCTCTAGTGAGTAGTATTAACACAGCCGTCATCGTGGCTTCAATGCAATGTTCCTTTCAATAGTCGAACACTTTACGACAGCTACCTTTAAATAGGATTAATCTCTCGCTGATTTATCAGATTGTTGACAACGGCCGTGTGGGCTAAGACGTTGGAATTTAAGTTTGAAGTTTAAGTTCGGTCTAGTGGTGTGAATAATTCTTCTCTACACTGATGATTCCCGTAAGGATGAAACGTATATGTATGTAGATAAAAGCAAATATTTAATTATATATATATATATATATATATATATATATATATAGTCTCGGAAGTTTCTCAACCATTAAAACTATATTAAAAAACAAAAAAAAAAAAAACTTATAGTCCCAAGTCTTCCAGTGGAAAATCACTCATGTAAGTCAATTTATTTTTTACAGTTATTATATTAGTTTATTTCTAACACTATTTTAAGGGATCATCAGTTGTTTACCATGAAAAACTGTTTCGGGAATTTAAAAACAAGACTGTATTTAATTTCATGGCTTCCCAGCAGAGTTTATCAGACCCCACTTCCCTTAAAAGACAAAAACATAAACGTTCCTTATACTAAATCTACGTTTTGTTCCATATAAATGTTTTGCTTACTTATATTAGTTATTTAAGACACAAAAAAAAAAAAAAAATGTCTTTACCTGTGCTGTTCGTCTGTCTAATAAAATTTATCCGTTACTTACAAAAATGTTGCTGCATTTTAAAATGTTTGGACGAATCCATGACACTATTATTTAAGTGATTAATGTATTATTTTTAGTTTTATATTATAAATATAAAAAACATCAACACATCAAAAAATAAAAAAATATATATATATATAGGCAAACATTATTAAATAACACGAAGTGTTTTTTAATAATAAGACTTTGTTTTATATTTTCAAGTTTCCATTTAGTGTTTCTTATTCCATTTTCTTTCCTTTTTGACGAGTACTTTCGATTTGATTCTAAACATCCCACAATCAATAATGTGAATTACAAAACTAGTCACAACATTTACGGATGTAGATAAAACAAATATTTATAATTATATATATATATAGTATTTTATTTAAAAACTATATATATATGTATATGGGAAGAGAAGGATGAAGGTAATCCGACGTGATGGGAAAATGAAAAAGGAAAACCAAAAAATGGATGTTTTTTATGTGTACATCAACGTTTCGTCTTTATTTATAAGACTTCATCGGGATGATAATATAGAGAAAAAATGTCATGCAAGTACAGATACATGTAGGGTAGACATATTGGGAGGAAAAATAAAATAAAATAATGGCCACCACTGGGTGGACGTCCGTACTTGTTGGAGAATAAAATGAATGTTGAAGAAAATGAGTGGGGAAAAAAAAAATGGAAAGATGGGGTGAGCAAGGACTAATGTGGCTGGTGGTAAGAGAAAGAGGTGGGGGGTGAGCAGGGGTAAAGTGTATGGCAGAGAGGGAGTGGAGGAGAGGGAGGAGGGAGGTGTTTGACCAGATGGCTGCGGTCAAGATTGAAGGGGAAAAAGTAAGTTGGAATGTTTGTGTGTGGGGGTGTATGCAGGGAAAGGAGGATGGGTAGAGAAGGAGGGGGGCTGTGATTTTGGTGGATGGGCGAAAGTTATGGCCTTAGAGAGCGTTTTGAGAAAATAAGGGAATTTAAGAAGGGGTATGGGAGAAAATAGTTGAGAGGGGAGAGAGGGAGGATTTGTTGTGAAAAGTGAGGGTATGGGAGAAAAAAAAATATGGTTATATATGTATATATATATAATTACTACTGATAATATATGTATTAGCATATACTATCAGTGCCCTTTCACTTTGCAGTCTCCTTAAAAGATTCAGCTCGATATCACAAGGCTAATGATGTATCTTTAGACAGTAAAAAAATTACCCTCAAGTAAATTAGATTTTTTATAAATAAATTATAGAACTTATTAACTATTTTAAGAAATATTACTGAATTAAAATGTATAAATGTCCACACAACTTTTAGGATGTACTAGCTCTGAACGAAAAATTCAAAATGGCGTATTAGCGGGTTCCCTCACGTGTGAGTTTGCTCTTTTCTTTGCATTTTGTTTGGTTTCACCCAAAAATGAACCACTGTATAGTGTAGGTTTTTTCAAGACACTTTAATCCAAGAACTTTTTACTCTTTGTGGATTTTCTGATGATTTTGTAATGTTGCAGAGACGATATTGACATAAAAAGGTTGTTTGGCACAAGACAAATGAAACGGACCGTAAAAAATATATCTCACAGAAATGTTATGTTTTTTGGAAATATGAAATAATAAAATAAAAACATGATTATTGGAATATAATATGAACCTGACTTATATATATATATATATATATATATATATATATATATATATAATGGGAAATGAAAAAGGAAAAAAAACAACAGATATTTTTTTTTTTAATATATTCATCAACGTTTCGTCTTTATTGTAAGACTTCCTCAGGATGATAATTTGAAGAAAAATGTCATGCAAGTACATCGACTACTACTTTTCCTTTATCACTCCATCATGTCAACCCAAAATTTCGATGTACTTGCATGACATTTTTCTTCAAATTATCATCCTGAGGAAGTCTTACAATAAAGACGAAACGTTGATGAATATATAAAAAATATCTCTTGTTTTTTTTTTCTTTTTCATTTCCCATTACGTCGGATTACTCTCATCCTTCCTTTCTCATATATATATATATATATAATGTATGATGTATAATTTTACTTGTGTACTCAAACTCCAGTGTTTAAGTTCAATGGATATTCAATAGACATTAGGTAAGATAATGGTTTACGTCATGTTTCAAAACATGAATTTTTCGTTTTAAATTATGGCCATTTTGATAACGCAGGAGAAACGGTCAACTTGATGGCGGCTTAGAGTTCTATGAATTCGGAATAGCGGCCACTAAGTCAGATAATTCAATATTGCAGACATATTTTCCATTCTATGGAATCCAGCGAAGACGCAGACCCCACGATATTATTGTAGCATCTTTGGACAAAACGGATGCTACATTTTGAATTATTTATTTGCACAAAATATAAAAATTTACATTCAGTACAAATTAGGCACAAGGCCATCAAAAGTGTGGGATTGTGGGTGTCGTTGGTCATTCTTGGTTTATATTGTGATAAAAGTGTCTATCCTGCCTTTAACTAGAATCATCACAGTCACCACAATACCACATTTACACTAAGGGCCGTCCTACTTAAGATGTTTCCAAATTGGTTTGAAATTTTTAGTGGTCATAAATATGGTTATGCCTGAAGGTCAAGAAAGTGTATTTAATTTGACAGCGACATCATATAATTTTTTTTTTTTTTTTAAATTACTTCGGCGATCAGGCGATCCCATCTTAACAAAAAAGGGGGTGGAAGGTGATAACGTACGTACGAACACGAAATTGCCTTAGTGTAGTATTATGCAGCATTAGTATAGTTGAGTATTTGCCATATGCACGCCACTGATATGTTTGTGTGACGTCAATAATAAAAGTTTCTAGTGTTTTGAATTCTTGATTGATTTTAAAAAAAAAGAAATTTTTAATGCCACAAAATGTTCATCTGGGTCTCCTGAAAACGGTCGCTACTGTTGTCTCTCTTAATCCTAACGTTTCGCAATAAACATAACTTCATAAACAAGAGATCTGAACGGTTAATAAACATAACTTCATAACTTACTAAACAAGAGATCTGAACGGTTAATAAGCATAACTTCATAACTTACTAAACAAGAGATCTGAACGATTAATAAACATAACTTCATAACTTACTAAACAAGAGATCTGAACGGTTAATAAACATAACTTCATAACTTACTAAACAAGAGATCTGAACGGTTAATAAACATAACTTCATAACTTACTAAACAAGAGATCTGAACGGTTAATAAACATAACTTCATAACTTACTAAACAAGAGATCTGAACGGTTAATAAACATAACTTCATAACTTACTAAACAAGAGATCTGAACGATTAATAAACATAACTTCATAACTTACTAAACAAGAGATATGAACAGTTAATAAACATAACTTCATAACTTACTAAACAAGAGATATGAACGGTTAATAAACATAACTTCATAACTTACTAAACAAGAGATATGAACGGTTAATAAACATAACTTCATAACTTACTAAACAAAAGATCTGAACGATTAATAAACATAACTTCATAACTTACTAAACAAGAGATCTGAACGGTTAATAAACATAACTTCATAACTTACTAAACAAGAGATCTGAACGGTTAATAAACATAACTTCATAACTTACTAAACAAGAGATCTGAACGGTTAATAAACATAACTTCATAACTTACTAAACAAAAGATCTGAACGGTTAATAAACATAACTTCATAACTTACTAAACAAGAGATCTGAACGGTTAATAAACATACCTTCATAACTTACTAAACAAGAGATCTGAACGGTTAATAAACATAACTTCATAACTTACTAAACAAGAGATCTGAACGATTAATAAACATAACTTCATAACTTACTAAACAAGAGATCTGAACGGTTAATAAACATCACTTCATAACTTACTAAACAAGAGATCTGAACGGTTAATAAACATCACTTCATAACTTACTAAACAAGAGATCTGAACGGTTAATAAACATAACTTCATAACAAGAGATCTGAACGGTTAATCGTATGCAAACATAGGTACAAATCGTCACTTATATACACATAGATTGGGTAAGATAAGCAGTATATATATATATATATATATTTTTTTTTTAAATACAGATTTTAATCAGACATGGACAAGTGGTTTCTGACAAGAAACGGGTTTAATTCCCGATTCCGTCTTCTTCAGCATAGTCTGAAATAGTAAATGATGGAATTTCTTCAAAAAACACTTTTAACCGTTATGAAATGCTATGTACACAGAATTTTAAAATGGAGGTCCGGCGAGACGCTTAGATCAGAAAAGGCCGTTAAGTAAGAGATTCTATATTTAGAAGTGAAGAACGAGAAGGAAGGAAGAAAGAAAGAAAAGAGAGAAAGAAAGAAAGAAAGGAGGGGAAAAATAAAATAAAATAAAATAAAATAAAATTTATAATAATAAAAAATTATGAGTAAATAAATATATTATTTTTATATATATATATATATATATGTGTGTGTGTATATATATATATTGCTTATGACTTGCTGCCTAAGTATATATATATATATATATGTGTGTATATATATATATATATATATATATATATATATTGCTTATGACTTGCTGCCTAAGTATATATATATATATTTATTCTTATACAAGCGTCGTTAAAAGCCACAAAGTTTTCTCTCTTCGCTATCTTTCTTGTTAATTTCTCGACGCGGCGAGCGATTCGTCGGTTTTCTGGTGTTAATTGGTGGAGTATGGCACCTACAGTTGTATCGTGGGCCATTCCTCGAGCGCTTTCGGTCTCGACCGTCATCAGGAGGCTGTGTCTTATTATTACTAAGAGCCGTATTTATAGTTTTATTATTAGTTATATATCTATTAATTTACATATGTGTGTGTATATATATATATATATATATATATATATATAGTAATCCAGGTAGGGTAAAAATCCACAGGGTTGAAATCCAAAGGGAATCAAACCGGGCTTATAAAAAAGTGCTCAATAAGAATATAGAGCTCTATTATGAATGATTTTTTATTCAAATATGTACAAAGTCTGCTACACTGGTATGTCGATGTTATCAATCTACATCTATCAAGAGCTGAGATCTCATCAGGCAGAAGAAACCTTCTGCCTGATGAGATAGCTGTAGATCGATAACATCAACATGCCAGTGTAGCAGACTTTGTACATGTTTGAATAAAAAATCATTCATATGTATATATATTCGTTTATTTATTATTTTATTTATTTATTTTTTATTTTTTTTATTTCAATTATTATTATTATTATTATTATTGTGTATTAATTGTTAAAGACTGATAGGGCGTTAGTACCAGTGATGAATGCTATTTTATTAATTGTGGGTTGTAATTTTTTATGTGTAGGGCTTCGAAGATTTTTAGTCTGTTGGTGCAGTTGTTTCTATGTATGATCTTAGTGTTAGTTGTTAATATTTGTCTTAGTTCGGTTGATTTTATGCTTTTTATGTGTGGTAATGTGTCGCTGGATTGCACTAGTGTCATTTAAATTATGCGTAAGGCGTCGGGGGAGGGTTGTAGTTGGATGGCCAATATAAGTACTGTGTTTGTCTGTTTGGGTCTTGGGGAAACATTCCTCGAATGGGCATTGGAACAAATATATATATATATATTTATATATATATATATATATATATTGTTGAATATAAGAGACAACTCATGTCTAGATATCCTTTGGTAGATCCTTTCAATAGTCCGAATCAGGATCTTAGTTTCGGAGGGGAATTGGCTGATGAATTTGCCATAATTTGGATTTGTCTCCCAAGTACTTTCGGACTCATCTCAGTTGTCTCTTATATTCAACAATATATATATATATATATATATATATATATATATATATATATATATATATATATATATATATATATATATATATATATATATATATATATATAATGTGTGTATACTTAGGCAGCAAGTCATTATCCAAGCAAGCGTTGTTGAACCTCACGGAACTTTCTCGTTTGTAAATCTTCTTTGTGAGGTTCTCAAACCGTCGAGCTATACTTCTGGTTTCAGGTGGCAATCCGTAGAGTATTTCTCCGATTGTTCTTAATTCGGCCATTTTTTTCGAGAGCTTTCGACTTTCTTAGTCGTCTTCAGGAGTAGTTTTTTTTTTAAATAGGAAGACTGGAGTTAATGTTTTATAAGTATCGTTAAGGGCGAATGAAAGAGAAGAGAGAGTGTGTGGTTGAGTTGATTTTATTCTATCGTTTGTGTGTTTGGTTTTATTGTTTATTTATTTATTTTATTAATTCTTATTTTTACTATTATTTATTTATTTATTATTATTCTTACTATTATTACCATTATTTATTTTATATATATATATATATATATATATATATATATATATATATATATCAATTGTGTGTATTTAGGTAGCATTTTCTCATTTATGCAAACATTGTTAAAAATAACAGAATTCGTCTGTTTAATTATACCTTTTAAAAAAATTAAAAAATACTCGAAGAGTAATATGTTTTTGGAATAAGTTGCCGGATCGGATTAAGTACAGCAATAGCGTGGATCAGTTTAAGATGAGGTTGGATGAATTCAGAGAAAGTGGTAGGAGGGAGAAATTGAGGGGGCACTTTTGGGAGTTGTCAAATGAAATATTTGACAGAATTTGATCTGAATATCGATATTGTACTAAGAGTTTATTTATTTATTTATTTTTAACACTTGAATTGAGAAAATAGTTAACGGGGAGATGCCCAAGGAGGCAAAATAAACTAATAATAATGATAATAACAATAATAATAATAATAATAATAAACTAATAATAATAATAATAATAATAATAATAATAATAATAATAAGGTGGTCGGAAACCAGGGAGGGGGTTCCTTTTCCAGGCGTGATCAAAACCCTGATGGTGATATAGACAGATATTTTCTAATTTCCAATAAAAATCAAAAAAATTATTAAATGTTCCAAAATTAAAAATACAATAACCTAAAATTAATACCATCACATGTGAAACCAATGGTAAAATTTTAAAATGCTTAACGTCATGCGATTTTGTCCCGCGATGCCACTCCGGCGTCGCTGAATTTAAATCGTCAACGACTTTCCTGGAACAATGCGAAAAACGTTCTCTCTCGCGTTTCTCCGTCAGGATGTCTGTCTGTCTGTCTGTCCGTCCTGGGGAATTTTTGTAGACAGAAGAGAGAGGGGAGCGGGGGGGGGCTCGAGTAATTAACATTTAATTAATTAAGCTTTTCGAGTCAGCGTTCATAATATTTGTATACCTGTAGAATTAGGAAACTATTATTAATTAAATTTTTTACATTAGATAACATTAAATAACATTATTAGATTAGAGAAGAACGAAATTTCAAGACGAGGCTGCGATTAGAAGTGTAAACGTGGCAAGAATCTTACTTAAATTTATAGATTTCAACGGCCTTTTATACCCTTAATAAACGTCGTTTAGACACTAGACGGGCTTCCTCATTTACATAATACATTCCTTTTAACTTTTAATTAAATTCAGATTTACAAATATACACTTATAACTGCTATTATCAAGTTTCCATATGTATTTACAATACGTTCCGATAAGGTGATATTAATTAATGAAAAAAAAAAATTTCTTTCTCCAGCTTTTTTGTTCATTTGCTTTTAACACCTGAGGATGATTCGATGAAGAATCGAAAACCTCCCACTCTCCCCCCTCCCCACACACACGCATCCTTTACCATACCATCATGACGCCCTTAACCATCCGTGCCCGTCTCTCCAATGCTTCTGTTCCCCTCTAGCACGAGCACGAACATGACACCTACGAAGACAAGCAGGAAGATTGCACCAACGACACGGACGAGGAAATCGAAGCGGCGTTTCGCGCATGTGTCGATACTGAAACAGGAGTTACGACTAAGAAGGTAAGTTGTGTCGGGGACGAGCCGTATGCGGGCCTAGGAAACCCCCCCTTTTTTTTTTCTTTTTTTTTTTCAGTTATGCCATTTATCCACTTTTGAAAGCGCTCGCGCGTGTAAGGAAGATATCTGTATATGATCCCTATTAATAACTTCATACAGACCTATATATATGTCCGCACATAAATTTATGAAAAGTTTTCTTTTTAGTAGTACACTATTTGGAAAATGTCATCTTAATAATTCAATATATATATATATATATATATATATATATAGCTGATGATCCCCGTTTTAATATTTCACGCTCAAGTTAAGGTCCCCTGTTTTTGTTTCACTGTTAGATACTTGAATCCCCCTTTTTTTTATTTATGAATTTTCCACCGAATGCTAAGTCTGCGATATCTTGGCACGAGAGACACAGAGAAGACAAAGCACAGTCTTGTAACTGTCTAACCAAGTGCTAGTCACTTTCTTACTTTGTTAATACACTTGTTAAACCAACCCTCGACTTGACTTCCTTTATTTATTATTTACTGTTGGACAACTTCACAACAATATATATAGCTCATGATCCCCATTTTAATATTTCACGCTTACGTTAAGGTCCCCTGTTTTTGTTTCACTGTTAGATACTTGAATCTCCTTTTTTTTTTAATGAATTTTCCAACGAATTGCTAAGTCTGCAATATCTTGGATTTAGTTAGTTTCTCTGGGAATTTAAACTACATTTTCCTTTTTCTTCTGTTTAAAATGACTCAAAGCTTCTTTAGACTATATATATATATATATATATATATATATATAACTTCTTTGTAATATAGTAGGAAAAATCCCATCAGAGTGCTCGATTAATTAAGAATTAAAGTTAAAAATTAAGAGCATAATATTTATTTATTTTGGTACAGAAAAATTAGTACACCATTTGTACCGTCGTTTTCAAGCATGGAAAGTCTTAGCCATCCGACTCTCTTCAGCTTCTGTTGTCATCTCAACAACAGAAGCTGAAGAGAGCTGGGTGGCTAAGACTTTCCGTGCTTGAAACCGACGGTACAAATGTTGTACTAATTTTTCTGTACCAAAATAAATAAATATATATATATATATATATATATATATATATAAACTTAAAGAAAGAGGCCAAATGCCTTCAAAAAACTGTGTTAGATGCAGATATTTTTATTAAAATCAAAATAATATATATTTTTTTCATCTTGACTTTTTTCTAATAATTTCGCTTGATACAACAAGCCTAGTCAAAGATTTAGACAAATAAAAGGTATTAACCTTATTTTTTACCCGTAACAATCCTTCCTGGTCTTGTAGAAGTGACGTCCAATGTTGTGTGGACTTAACAGAGTAAATGTCTCTTTTAAATATGAACTTAAATCGCGCATTGTAGCTGGTAGGTATAAATTTGGGAAAGTTCATTTTTTTTTTAAGCATCTTTAAAATTTTAAACTAAAAGAAAGAGGCAAAATGCATTCAAAAAAACATGTGTTAGATGCAGATATTTTTATTAAAATCAAAATAATATATATATTTTTTTTCATCTTGACTTTTTTCTAATAATTTCGCTTATATATATATATATATATATGTATATAAATAATATTTGTTTTTTGTTTACTATCTATGTACGTATACGTTTCGTCCTTTTTAATCGGGACTCATCAGCATAGAGATATAACTATTCACTATTGGTCATGCGATTTGAAATCCCGGGCTACGAGTATCTTACAGCTCAAATCCTGACACCTAGAACCACTGGGCCACCGCTGAATAGCGAATAAACAGTGATAATTTTAACACTTTATCCGGCGGCTTGACGTCATAAGAGCGTTCAACTTAATGAAAGGAACGATGCATTTTTAAAGCTAGCGATGTCATGCTGTGTTAATACTACACTTACAGTGCCCATCTAGACGGGTTTTCTATGGGCTACAAATAATAAATATTTGTTTTTTGTTTATTATCTATGTACGTATACGTTTCGTTCTTTTTAATCGGGACTCATCAGCATAGAGATATGACTATTCACTACTGGTTGGGCTACGAGTATTTTACAACTCAAATCCCGACACTTGGAACCACTCGGCCAACGAGGAATAATAGAAACAATGTTTCAGACAAAATGCAGAATAAAAATGGATTTGAGGATCAGCGAATCAACAAACCAACAAAAATATAAACTCAAACACATATAAAAGCTCTACCAAGATATTTCAGTTGCTAAAGTTCTTACTTCCAACCGAGGACGGTTGCTTTCTAGCAACTAAAATATCTTGGTAGAGCTTTTATATGCGTTTGAGTTTATATTTTTGTTGGTTTGTTGATTCGCTTATCCTCAAATCCATTTTTATTTTGCATATATATATATATATATATATATATATATATATAGTAAAGTTCAAACGGGCATGGGAATCACCAATAACGAAATCCAAAAAAACGTGGGGCTCAGAAATATTGGTAAATCTAAAAAAACTCTTTCAAATTTGGAACTTTCACAGTCCTATCCTGTCAACTTATCAATCATAATTTTTCCTCTGATGATAAGATTTTAATCTTTGAAAAACCTGGTTCAAGGAATGAAAGAGAAGAAAAATAAATGTTTTTTATTAACTAAACTGCTCCTTGTTTTGAACAACTGAAGATATCGATTTGCTTCCATTTGCAGGTCTTATTAATTTTCATTGACGTACCATATTTTGCTCTATCCAGTATATTGAGCTTTCCTTATTTCACAATAGGTCCAACTCTCTAAAAGTTTACCTTTTAGTTATAATTTACATATATATATATATATATATACAAATGACCTAAATAGGCATTTGCAGGCAAATTGATGTAACTTTAGGAAAAGAAAAATTACCCTCAAGTGAATTCGAATTTTTATAAATAAATGATAGAATTTATTAACTATTTTAAGAAATATTACTGAATTAAAATTTATAAATGTCCGCACAATTTTTAGGATGTACTAGCTCTGAACTGAAAAATTAAAAATGGCGTATTAGTGAGTTCCCCCACGTGTGAGTTTGCTCTTTTCTTTGTTTTTTTTAAATTTATTTTCACCCAAACGTGACCCACTGTATAGTGTAGGTTGCTTTCAAGACATTTCAATCCAAGAACTTTTTATTCTTTGTGGATTTTTCTGATGATTTTTTAGTGTTGCAGAGACGACATTGACATAAAAATGTTGTTTGGCTCACGGCAAATGAAACGGACTGTAAAAAATACATCCCACAGAAATGTTATGTTTTTTGGAAATGTGAAAAAATAAAAACATGATTATTGGAATATAAAATGAACCTGACTTAAAAAGAAAGTGCTCACTTAGTAAATAGAGCTGTTTATATAATTATTTTTATTTATGCAGACATGTACAAAAAGCCGCTACACTGGCATGTCGATGTTATCTATCAATAATTATTAGAAACTAAGATCTCATCAGGTAAAAAAAAAGTCTGGTCTTTCACTCAGATGTTCATGTGAGGACAAAAGCTTTCCTAATATTTTTGCAATAATAAGTATTTTAAGTTTTGCTGTTATTTTTATTTATAACGGCCATATTTCAATCGTGGGTTTATATACATAAACTTTGTTCTTGTGTTGAATGAAAACAAACAAGTAGCCTTTATTTAAGATTTTTTTTGATGACCGCCATTTTGAATACTTAACCAAGAGTCTAAGTAGAGTTGTCTTTTCTTACCACTGAAATTTGACTTTGCCTACTAATGAATAACAAGTGGTTAAATAGAGAAAAAAAAAATAGCACAAGGCAAGAACAAATAGAGCAGTGGTTACTAACCGTTTTCTCACGTGACCCCAATTATACACTCTAAAACATGACTGCGACGCCCACTAGTTATATATATATATATATATATGTGATTTTATGAAGGCTTACCAAAGCATTCCTTTCAAGACACCAATGATCACCATTAAAGATATTTTTTCTTACAAATACTATTTATTCAAATTAAATGTTTTTTCCTACACGTGTTTCACTACCAAGCAGTTACTTGCTTGGCAGATCATCAGGGAAATTAAATGTCTGGAATACTGGTTTCAACTGCCGACAAAACACAATGTGGCGTTGTAATAGTTGAGGTCACTTAAGAAAAGAAGAGGAAAAAAATAAAAATAAAAATACAAGTCAAACTTAAAAAGCAAGGAAGAACAACGATAAGAAAAGAAAGTCCTAGAAAAGTCTTAGAAAAGTAGCTTGTGCATTATTTCTTCCACCAATCCAACAAGCAAGTAGTCGGTCCCAAATACATTCAATAAAACCACAATACCGGAACAATGTGCGATAATACACTTTCACGTTAGCCGGTACAATGATGAATAAATCCCCCCCCCCACAATAAAACAAAAGAACTAAATCATTCAAGATACCGCTCATAAGTTACCATTCCAATCCAATGATAGTATGGGAATTCTAAATCCAACTTCTCACAAAGAAAAGTCAACACAAATGTTCGTCCGAGTTCAAAGAGTCTTATTTATTGGAACAACCCCGGTCTTCACTGAATGATCTATTTTATAAGTGAAAAATTTAAATCTATATATATATATATATATATATATATATAGTCTCGGAAGTTTCTCAACCATTAAAACTATATTTAATAAAAAACAAAAATTAAAAAAAAAAAAAACTTATAGTCCCAAGTCTTTTAGTGGAAAATCACTCATGTACAATTTATTTTTTACAGTTATTATATTAGTTTATTTCTAACACTATTTTAAGGGATCATCAGTTGTTTACCATGAAAAACTGTTTCGGGAATTTAAAAACAAGACAGTATTTAATTTCATGGCTTCCCAGCAGAGTTGATCAGACTCCACTTCCCTTAAAAGACAAAACATAAACGTTCCTTATACTAAATCTACGTTTTGTTCCATATAAATGTTTTGCTAACTTATATTAGTTATTTAAGACACAAAAACAAAAAACAAAAACAAAAAAAATTGTCTTTACCTGTGCTGTTCGTCTGTCTAATCAAATTTATCCGTTACTTACAAAAATGTTGTTGCATTTTAAAGTGTTTGGACGAATCCATGACACTATTATTTAAGTGATTAATGTATTATTTTTAGTTTTATATTATAAATATAAAAACATCAATACATCAAAAAATAATAAATAAATAAATAAATAAATATGTATATATATATATATATATATATATATACATACATATATATACCTTTAGTTCCTCCTTCTCTCCCTCGTCCTCCTTTGTTGTCCATCTCCCCGTTGTCGTCAACCTCAAATAAATATTAATCTTCCTTGTTCACTTACAGTTTTTCTAATCTGCGTTCACAACTGTCGAGTTTTTTCTATTCTCAGTGTTTCAAATCTGCGTCTATAAGTTAACCGTTAATTTGTTCTCTTTTTCTTTCTATTTCTTCTTCTTCTTTGCCAACTTATATATATATATATATATATATATATATATATATAATCAAATATGAAACTAAAAGTATACTTTTAGTAGATAGGACCTATAGTGAAATGGTTTAAGCTCAATATACGAGATAGAACAATTATAAAGATAAATGAAAGAAGAGGGATAAACATGTACGAATGACAAATCTATTTCAACTTCGATTGTTCAATGCAAGGTGTACTCGGTGAAAACATGTTTATTATTCTTTCCTTAAGCCATGGCTTTTCAAAGATTAAAATCTTATCATCAGAGGAATTACATAGATAGATAAGTTGGCAGTGGAAAATATGTGTATACATATATATATATATATATATATATATATATATATGTGTGTATGTGTGTGTGCAGGCTGAGGAAGTTTTATACATACCAGTCAAGGATACGTCCTCGACAATCACTCCGACATAGGGTAGGCCGCTGTGGTTTCTTCTGGGACCTGCTCGTTCAGTCTCAGGAGGTCAACCTTCCTAGGCTTTACCTTCTCTTTGAGAAAAAGGTTAGTTTATTGCTAGTCGCCTGAGGTGCCCCTACCGGCGAATGCCGACGGGGTTGCTCAGGCATTCTTTGTAGGCCAGAGCGCACTAATTCTACTGCGCCGGCCTTTTAAAACCAAATATGGTCTTGTGTCTAACCTCCTGGAGAAGAGGTAAATAAAATACGGTTAGTTTGTCGTTTCCCAGCCAAAATGGCGGACAATGAATCGTCTGCATTTTTCTAATTTTTTCACGACCTCACAAATGAGTAAGTAAATCCAAATAAATTGTTTGGGACTAATTTCCCAACTGTATTTCCTTTAAAATAATTTAACGGTAAATTTTAAATCAGTCCCAAACAATTTCTTTGGGTTTACTTACTCATTTTTGAGGTCGGAAAACTGCAGACGATTTATCGTCCTCCATTTTGATTGGGAAAAGACAATTTTACCAAATAAATTTACAAATGAGTAAGTAAATCCAAATAAATTGTTTGGGACTAATTTCCCAACTGTATTTCCTTTAAAATAATTTAACAGTAAATTTGAAATTAGTCCCAAACAATTTCTTTGGGTTTACTTACACATTTGTAAGGTCGGAAAACTGCAGACGGTTTATTGTCCACCATTTTGGCTAGGAAACAACAAATTAATCTAAAACACATTACCAGCGGTTGGCTGTATAAGTAAGGGGCAAACATAAAGATATGTCAAAGGGAGATAATTAGAAAGGGAGATAAATATAGCCATATCAAAGGAGATAATTAACCGTGGGTTATCTCCCATTAATCAACATGAACTCAAAAAATGTCCAATTTAAGTATATTGAGATGTTACATGAGAGCGTGATTACGTTCTAAGAGCGTGAAAGATTCAAACGTTTGATCGCTTCACCGCTAAGAATTTGATTACGTTCTGAGCGCGTTCAAGATTCGAACATATAATTGCTTAATGGTTAAGAATTTGGTAACGTTTATTACTATGCTAGACACTTTAAGATATTGTGACTAGTTTCGTAATTTACATAATTGATTGTGGGATGTTTAGTTTTTATGTAGAGGGTTTCAAGAATTTTTAATCTTTTGGTGTTGGTATCGTGGTGTACTATTTTAGTATTGTTAACTAGTATGTGTCTATATTGAGAAGGGGGAGAGTCATGTTTTTTTTAGGTGTTGGCAAATAGATATTTTTTTTTTTTTTTTTTTTTACATGATTAACCCCAAACAAGGCAGGACGCCACTGTAAACGTAAGGGGCTACTGAGAAAAAGGAAAATGGGAGAAGGATTGGTGGTTCAGCTTAAATTGGGATCTGAGCAGCGAGATGTCTGTTTACATTAGTTTTAAATTTCTGCATGTCAGTACTGTCGGGGAAACAGGGGGCAGGGAGGGAGTTCCAGAGGCCAGCAGCACGAGGAAAGAAGCTATTTGAGTAGAATGCTCTCCGGCATCTGGGGACCTCCACAGTGAATGAATGAGATTTAGTAGAATGTCGAGTTAGTCTAGTGAATTTACGTCGAGGGGGCACCAGAGTAGCCAACTCATCGGAGCATAATCCATTGAAGTATTTGTAAAACAAACACAAGGATGCCACATTGCGGCGATGGGACAGGGGCTGGAGCTTAGCTGACAGTGAGGGACCTATTAGGTTGACTACTCTTTTTTGGACTTTGTCAAGGAGGGAGAGACTAGTTGATGATGCACCAGCCCAGATGTGGCAACAATACTCCATGCATGGGCGAATGGTGGCTTTGTAGAGATACAGGATAATGTCAGGTGTAAGGAGTCCACTAGCACGGTAGAGGGAGCCAACCTTCTTTGCGGCAGCCTTGGCAATGTCTTCAATGTATGTGTTCCAATTCATGTTACCTGTGAAGGTTAGGCCAAGGAGTTTGAATGATGAACTCTCAGGTAGGGTGTTATTTGCCATGACAATCGGTGGATGGAGAGGCTTCTTGTAGTTGTTGAAGGAAAGGAGCTTAGTCTTTGCGGCATTAAAAGTCACCAGCCATTTATGGCCCCAATCCACTACAGCCTGGAGGTCATTTTCTAAGGATTCAGCCATTGCCTCAGATATGATCGCATCTGTTTTGCCAACATGGCGAGAGTAAAGCGTGGTGTCGTCAGCAAATAAACCAATCTCAGACACTATGCCATCAGGGAGATCGTTTATATAGATCAGGAACAACAAAGGTCCAAGAATAGATCCCTGGGGCACACCAGCATTTATGGCATGTTGCTTAGATGAACAGCCATCAAGGACAACCTGGATTTTTCTTTTGTTTATGAAGGATCTAATTATATTAAGTAGTTACCCAGTAATACCGTATGAGCGTATTTTCAGGAGAAACCCTTTATGCCATACCTTGTCAAAGGCCTTGGATATATCAAGCGCTACTGCCCTAGCTTCACCTGCCTTGTCGAGAGTATGATACATGCGTTCAGAGATATATTCAGATATATGTATGTGTGTGTGTGTGTGTGTGTGTGTACAGGATAATCAAAACTAATGAACAGATCATTATAAATTTTGGAATATATACTCTAGGTTACACGGTGAGTAACATGAACACATTATTTTTGTGCAAACTTTACCATTTAAGGGGGTGCGCCCACCCAAATTTGCAACTGTTACCAAAAAACTTTTTTAAAAAGTTAGACACAAAAAATTTTATGGAGAAAAGAATTGCTCCACATCAAATATATTACAACTAGTTTTGATCCTCGCTATTCATCGTGTATCTTGGATTAACGCTCTTGGCCTTTTGGCTAAGATCAAAGTGTAGTATCTGTTCCGATGGATACTGCACCCCATAGACTGGTATTGTCTTGGCCTTCGGGGCTTGACTTACGCCAGTCAATGGGTCTGTCCTGTGCAGTTCTAGTTAGGTCCACCCTCCCAGGCTTCGCCTCCCCTCTTTCAGGGAGGAGTAAGTTTATTGCTTACTGCCTGAGGCGCCCCTACCGGGGAATGCCGACGGGGCTGCCCAGGCAATTTTTAAACCCCACTTTCCCGACCCGACCTTGGGTCACATCTTACTTGTGGGAGTAAGATAAAAACTGGCCTTGTGCCTAACTCCTGGAGAGGAGTAAATCAATATTCATCTTGTATCGTAATTAAATTTGAACAATGACCGCAGTTTTTCCTTATTAATGTTTCGCAATGGTGTATTATAGTTAACAGCAAAAAAAAAAAGAGTGAAAAAACAAATTTGAACCAAAAAACTTTTACCAAACGCAAAATAATTTGTATCGCAACCTTGGAGGCTTCCATTGCCGGGATTCAAAATGGCTGCCGTTTCTTTACTTGATGTGAAGTTTCGATGTCCAAAAGATGGTTGCCGCAAACTAGAAATGAAAACAGGATCAGTCTCGCAGATGGAGATGGGAAGTGCTGCAGCAAATAATAAATCAGCAAGGGGAATAATTCATATTCTGTGTAAATTTCTACCACCCTTTTCCTACATGGCAACTGAAACATGCTTGTTTTGTTTTTTGCCAAATGAATTGAATTTGGGAAAAAATCAGCAAGGGGAATAATTCACATTCTGTGTAAATTTCTACCACCCTTTTCCTACATGGCAACTGAAACATGCTTGTTTTGTTTTTTGCCAAATGAATTGAATTTGGGAAAAAATCAGCAAGGGGAATAATTCACATTCTGTGTAAATTTCTACCACTCTTTCCCTACATGGCAACTGAAGCATGCTTGTTTTGTTTTTTGCCAAATGAATTGAATTGAATTTCGTAATTAAATTATTCTTTTAAATTTGATTTTTTTTTAATTTCGTTTTATTTTCCGATATTATATTTTTTTATTTCAATCAAAATTCGGGTAAAGTTGTAGATGAACATGCTCAGCTATATACTCCCCCCCCCCAAAAAAAAAATGAGATTCTACTTTTTTTAAGCGATTACGTGTGAACGCCCTGACTAACTTAATGAAAGAAAAGAATCTATATTTTAAAATTTAGAGTTTCGTATTTTTTTTTTTCAAACATAACTCAATCCCAAAACTAATCAATCTTTTGTGTGAGTAAATTATGAAATGAAATATAAACTATTGAATTGTAGAAGTAAAAATTACTTATTTGGTCAGAGATAATGGTAGTTTGCTTGAAGCATTGTTGAGAATTGTAATAAAGGTATTAAGAAGGCTAAAGGCAATGCAGAGAGCCGGATTGATGAGAAGCTGGAAAGAACAGACATAAAAAAAATCGATGGTGAGATCTTGCAATTATCTAATTTGTTTTTCTTGTCAATCTTACATGATAAACAGCAAGTATGGTATTAACTGTGTAAAGTGTCCGCATATTTCGGGAGACACTTCACCTTGTCAAAATAGACACAAAAGAAAAGTGTTACTGTCGGAAATCAAGCAAGATGGATACCAGAAAGTAGAAATTACAACAGGATCAGTCTCGCAGATGGAGATGGGAAGTGCTGCAGCAAATACTAAATCAATATTTTTAATATTCTATCCTACACGTAAAACATATGGTGTTCAAAAATAAGTGTGTAATATCAAATTAATTAACTGGGTATTATATATCAGTGATTAATTGTTTGCTTGTAATAATTTAATTTAATCTATTTTTTTATGAAATAATTTTTTTCAATAGATAATTGTCACCTTCGATTGTTTATTTTTGTTCCTTCCAGCTTCTCATCAACCCGGCTCTCTGCATTGCCGTCAGCCTTCTTTATACCTTTATATATGTATATATTATAGTCAAATTTATATGTATATATTATAGTTCAAATATATATGTGTATATATTATAGTTCAAATATATATGTATATATTATAGTTCAAATTTATATGTATATATTATAGTTCAAATATATATGTATATATTATAGTTCAAATATATGTGTATATATTATAGTTGAAATATATATGTGTATATATTATGGTTCAAATATATATGTGTATATATTATAGTTCAAATATATGTGTATATATTATAGTTCAAATATATATGTGTATATATTATAGTTCAAATATATATGTGTATATATTATAGTTCAAATATATGTGTATATATTATAGTTCAAATATATATTTGTGTATATTATAGTTCAAATATATATGTGTATATATTATAGTTCAAATATATGTGTATATATTATAGTTCAAATATATATGTGTATATATTATAGTTCAAATATATATGTGTATATATTATAGTTCAAATATATATGTGTATGTATTATAGTTCAAATATATATGTGTATATATTATAGTTCAAATATATATGTGTATATATTATAGTTCAAATATATATGTGTGTATATTATAGTTGAAATATATATGTGTATATATTATAGTTGAAATATATATGTGTATATATTATGGTTCAAATATATATGTGTATATATTATGGTTCAAATATATATGTGTATATATTATGGTTCAAATATATATGTTTATATATTATAGTTGAAATATATATGTGTATATATTATAGTTGAAATATATATGTGTATATATTATGGTTCAAATATATATGTGTATATATTATGGTTGAAATATATATGTGTATATATTATAGTTCAAATATATATGTGTATATATTATAGTTCAAATATATATGTGTATATATTATAGTTGAAATATATATGTGTATATATCATAGTTGAAATATATATGTGTATATATTATAGTTCAAATATATATGTGTATATATTATAGTTGAAATATATATGTGTATATATTATAGTTGAAATATATATGTGTATATATTATAGTTCAAATATATATGTGTATATATTATAGTTGAAATATATATGTGTATATATTATAGTTGAAATATATATGTATATATTATAGTTGAAATATATATGTGTATATATTATAGTTGAAATATATATGTGTATATATTATAGTTCAAATATATGTGTATATATTATAGTTCAAATATATGTGTATATATTATAGTTCAAATATATATGTGTATATATTATAGTTGAAATATATATGTGTATATATTATAGTTCAAATATATATGTGTATATATTATAGTTCAAATATATATGTGTATATATTATAGTTGAAATATATATGTGTATATATTATAGTTCAAATATATATGTGTATATATTATAGTTGAAATATATATGTGTATATATTATAGTTGAAATATATATGTGTATATATTATAGTTCAAATATATATGTGTGTATATTATGGTTCAAATATATATATGTATATATTATAGTTCAAATATATATATATGTATATATTATAGTTCAAATATATATATATGTATATATTATAGTTCAAATATATATGTGTATATATTATAGTTCAAATATATATGTGTGTATATTATAGTTCAAATATATGTGTATATATTATAGTTCAAATATATATGTGTATATATTATGGTTAAAATATATATGTGTATATATTATAGTTCAAATATATATGTGTATATATTATGGTTCAAATATATGTGTATATATTATAGTTCAAATATATATGTGTATATATTATAGTTCAAATATATATGTGTATATATTATAGTTCAAATATGTATGTGTATATATTATAGTTCAAATATATATGTGTATATATTATAGTTCAAATATATATGTGTATATATTATAGTTCAAATATATATGTGTATATATTATGGTTCAAATATATATGTGTATATATTATAGTTCAAATATATATGTGTATATATTATGGTTGAAATATATATGTGTATATATTATAGTTCAAATATATATGTGTATATATTATGGTTGAAATATATATGTGTATATATTATGGTTGAAATATATATGTGTATATATTATGGTTGAAATATATATGTGTATATATTATGGTTGAAATATATATATGCATATATTATAGCTCAAATATATATTTGTGTATATTATAGTTCAAATATGTATGTGTATATATTATAGTTCAAATATATATTTGTGTATATTATAGTTCAAATATATATGTGTGTATATTATAGTTCAAATATATGTGTATATATTATAGTTCAAATATATATGTGTATATATTATAGTTCAAATATATATGTGTATATATTATAGTTCAAATATATATGTGTATATATTATAGTTCAAATATATATGTGTATGTATTATAGTTCAAATATATATGTGTATGTATTATAGTTCAAATATATATGTGTATATATTATGGTTCAAGTATATATGTGTATATATTATGGTTCAAATATATATGTGTATATATTATGGTTCAAATATATATGTGTATATATTGTTGAAATATATATATGCATATACTATAGCTCAAATATATATTTGTGTATATTATAGTTCAAATATATATGTGTGTATATTATAGTTCAAATATATATATGTGTGTATATTATGTTTCAAATATATATATGTATATATTATAGTTCAAATATATATGTGTATATATTATAGTTCAAATATATATGTGTGTATATTATAGTTCAAATATATGTGTATATATTATAGTTCAAATATATATGTGCATATATTATAGTTCAAATATATATGTGTATATATTATAGTTCAAATATATATTTGTATATATTATAGTTCAAATATATACGTGTATATATTATAGTTCAAATATATACGTGTATATATTATAGTTCAAATATATATTTGTATATATTATAGTTCAAATATATATGTGTATATATTATAGTTCAAATATATATGTGTATATATTATAGTTCAAATATATATATAAGATGGCTGCCGTCTATTTACTTGATGTGAAGTTTCGATGTCGTATTTTTAACAACTGAAAAATCGAAAATAAAACTAAAATACAATTAACAATTGTCACCAATTAATCGAAAATTTCATTTTCGACCGATCAGAATATTTTAACTTACTGAAACTGTTTTAAGTTCTTCTTCATTTCAAAATACTTTGCACTATTTTACTGAATCTTTCGGACTCACGTGGTCGTCCACATTGTTTTTTACAAGCCTCCGAGGCCGCGATACAAATTATTAAATTAGAAACACTTAAAAAAAAAAGTTCGAAAACTGAAAAGCTATGCAAGTCGATAGAAGATTAAATATTCTTGTGTTTGGTAAAAGTTATTTGTTGTAAATTTTTTGTTGTTTTTTTACCTCTTTTTTGTTAACTATGATGTACGATTGCCTAATGTTTATTTCTTTTTATATATATATTTTTTTGTGTATCTGTATTGTTTAATTATAACTGAATTAAAACCATTTTTTCTTATTTTACCAACCCCAACCCCAATCCTAACTTTAACCATAACCCCAACCCTAACTCTAACCCCAACCCCCCACCCTAATCCCAACCCCAACTATTTTTTTCTTATTTTACCAACCCTACCCCTACCCCTATCCTAACCATACCCCTACCCCTAACTATTTTTTTCCTATTTTACCAACCCTAACCATAACTATTTTTTTCTTATTTTACCAACCCTAACCATAACTATTTTTTTCTTATTTTACCAACCCTAACCCAAAATATTTTTTTCTTATTTAATTAACCCTAACTATTTTTCTTATGTTTTCACTCAATTTACTTTTGCAGCTCAACCGTCTGTATTGCTTCTCGTAGTTTTTTTAGGGGGAAGCGAAAACAATTTGCACAAATTTTCAAAATCTTTCAAAGGAAAAGACATTTTCGTTTTTTTATTTGTTTTAAGTAAAAAAAAAACAAAAAAAACTTTTGCTGCATTCGTCTTTTTGTTTTTTCTTTTCTAAAAACCAAACTGGATTCAGTTTTTCTTTTTTATTATATATCACGTAAATATGCACAACACAAGCAATAAATTTTTTTTTAAAATGCTATTTCAAACTTAAGCATGACTGACAAACAGCCTCCAAACCCTAACCAACTTTATAAATAGTCGCACACGTGTTGGGAGTATTTTATTTGTTTTGTGAATGGAAACCATTGTTTATTGTAGCGACAAAACGACACGTAAAGGGATAAAAGTTAACAAATAAAATTTATATTTATTAAAGGTTGCAAATTTCATCTTGGCCTTTTGGCCAGGATCAAAGTGTAGTATCTGTTCTGATACTGCACCCCATAGACTGGTATTGTCTTGGCCTTCGGGGTTTGATTTACGCCGGTCTATAGGACAGTCCTGTGCAGTTCTAGGAGGTCCACCCTCCCAGGCTTTGCATCCCCTCTTTGGGGAGAAGTAAGTTTATTGCTTACTGCCTGAGGCGCACCTACCGGGGAATGCCGACGGGGCTGCCCAGGCAATTTTTCAATGGCCAGAGTGCTCACCTCTCGGGCGTTGTCTTTTCTAATCCCACTTTCCCGACCTTGTGTCACATCTTACCTTGTGGAGGTAGATAAATCTCTTCATGTTAGTAATGCCGGCAAGACATGAAAAGCATGTTAAAGACATGTACGTACATGAAAATGTAACCCACAAAACATGAACCATTAATGGGCGATACCAATATTGAATCCATGTAGTATTCAGTTTAAAAAGTACAAATTAAACCGTGTATGGCACAGTGTAAAAACTTGGAGTTTGAATGTTAGAATCAGAAGTGAGGTGGGCTGGGAGCAGGGGTGAGCGGGTAGGCGAGAATTAAGGTTAGTCATTCATATCAGACCTATATATATATATATATATATATATATATATATAACTAAATAAATAAATGCGAAAGTCATTCATATCAGACCTATATATATATGTATATATATATAAATGAATAAATGCGAAAGTCATTCATATCAGACCTATATATATATATATAACTAAATGAATAAATGCGAAAGTCATTCATATCAGATCTATATATATATATATATATATATAACTAAATGAATAAATGCGAAAGTCATTCATATCAGACCTATATATATATATATATATATATATAACTAAATGAATAAATGCGAAAGTCATTCATATCAGACCTATATATATATATATATATATATATATATATATATATTAATTAAGTTCAAATATTAACTAAATGAACAAAAACATTATTTTTCAAATATGCTCAATATATATTAGAGCTTTTATATTAAGCAATTAAGCAAGATTCCCTGAATTTCACTTTCTTCTTAAGACTCCTTAAGCTTAAGCCTTAAATTTTAGACATTTTCTAGAATCGAAATGATGTAATGGTTTTTGATCAAAATTGAATCTTCGTAACGGGGGACATAGAAGCGGAGAAAACAGTTCTGTTCGGGGAATTAATTTTACCCGTTCGGAGCCGGTTATTCTTCTAATTAATTATAACCATAACTAATTACTAATTACTTAATTATAACCATAACTAATTACTAACAAAAATTGTTTAACTAAAAAGCAAAAAAAAGTAAAAAAAAAAAAAGATACTCCAACTATGTTTATTTTAATATATATATATATATATAACTAAATGAATAAATGCGAAAGTTATTCATATCAGATATATATATATATATATATATATATATATATATATATATATATATATATATATATATATATTTGCTTACTGAATTTTTTTCTCTCTCAACTAATTTTGACATTTCTATATATTTCTTTTCACTAGTTGTGTGAAAAGCAATCACAATTTATTACTGAAAATGGAAATAGAATTTTCATTGGTATTAATAATATATATATATATATATATATATATATATATATATATATATATATATATATATATATATATATGAAGTTAATCCAACAAAAGATATAAGAGGCAACTAATATCTTTTACTTAGTGAAACATCCGGATAAAGACTGAAGCTCAATATACTAACAAAAATTGTTTAAATAAAAAGCAAAAAAAAGTAAAATAATAAATAAATAAATAAAATAAAAAAAGATACTCCAACTATGTTTATTTTAATATACATATATATATATATATATATATATATATATATATATATAACTAAATGAATAAATGCGAAAGTCATTCATATCAGATCTATATATATATATATAGTATGAAGGTATACTCAAAAAAGAATAAAAGGGAAATACCACCAGAGTGCTCAATTAAATTAAATTAAGAGCGTAATATTTTTTTTTTTTTTTTTTTAATTTTTAAATACATATTTTAATCAGACATGGACCAGTGGTTTCTGACAAGAAAAGGGTTTAAATCCCCAATTCCGTCTTCGTCAGCATTGTCTGAAATAGTAAATGATGGAATTTCTTCAAAAAACATTTTTAACCGTTATGAAACGCTATGCACAAAGAATTTGAAATGAAGAGGCGGTGAGACGCTTAAATCAGAAAATAGCCGTTTAGTAAGAGATTCTATATTTAGAAGTGAGGAACAAGAGAGAAAGAAAGAAAGAAAGAAAGCGTTTCATAACGGTTAAAAATGTTTTTTGAAGAAATTCCATCATTTACTATTTCAGACAATGCTGACGAAGACGGAACTGGGGATTTAAACCCTTTTCTTGTCAGAAACCACTGGTCCATGTCTGATTAAAATCTGTATTTAAAAATAATATATATATATATATATATATATATATATATATATATATATATATATATATATATATATATATATATATATATATATATATATATATATATATATATATATTATTTGCTTACTGAATTTTTTTCTCTCCCAACCTATTTTGACATTTCTATATATTTCTTTTCACTAGTTGTGTGAAAATGCAATCACAATTTATTACTGAAAATGGAAATAGAATTTTCATTGGTATTAATAATAATAATAATAATATATATATGAAGTTAATCCAACAAAAGATATAAGAGGCAACTAATATCTTTTAATTAGTGAAACATTCGGATAAAGACTGAAGCTCAATATACTGGATAGAGGATTAATAGCATAATATGAAATGAAATAATAAAATAAGGTGCGAATCAAATTTTATTAGAATTCAAAATTCAGGCAAAGAGGACGTTGAGATACTTTGCCTGAATTTTGAATTCTAATAAAATTTGATTTGCACCTTATTTTATTATTTCATTTTATATTATGCTATATATATATATATATATATATATATATATATATATATATATATATTTATAAATAAATATTAATTATTTATTACCTACAGACATCAATGTTTCATGCTTATGCAATCTTCAGTGCAGGAAGCTAATTCTCGACGGGCGCGAACTCCGACTACAAATCGCCATTGATTCACCAGAAATCAGCTCAGAATTTAGGATATGTAAATGCGTATAGAGTCAAAGATAAATATATTCCTCATATATGTGTATGTATACATTGTATTAAGGGTGAAACTATTTAATTTGTTCCACCATTATATGTCTTATTTGCTCCAACTTGTGTCTATCCGTCACACCTCTGCATTGTATTGTCTTCTAAGTATTACATTTCTATATATATATATATATGTATATATATATATATATATATGAAAGATATATAAAGATGTTGTCAATTTCCATAATTATATATATATATATATATATATATATATATATATACATATACATATAGTGTGTGTGTTTGTCTTTCCCGTGGAGGATACACAGAAAAATGCATCCTGTTTGGTCAAAGCTGATCGGTAGAAAGAGGTTGAAGCCTCATTTCAATTCTTGGCCTCGTTGGGATAGTACAAATGACCAATCGCATAACATCACCGTCCCCTACTGCCAGAACCAATTATCTCTAAAAGAAATAATTCTGGGTCGTATTAGTAGAACGACTGGAGCACCAGGGAAAGCGGGAGGGGGGGGGGAATAAAAACAGAATTTAGATTTACATTTTTTACATTCTATTCGGTTGCGAAGCTTTATATTATTTTCTTTAATGTGAGTCCCCACAAGGGTGTGGGCATGCTCTGTTGTTTTCGGTATTCTGAAGCAGACATCTTGTGGTATTAACTGAAATTTCTTTACTGTTTTCTTTAACATTCAGTTGTGTCAACGTTCTGGTGTCAATTGGAAAACTTTGCCGCTGTCTTCTTCAACATTTAGTAGTAACTACGTTGGTTTGTGTGACTAACCATTGCAATGGGACCATATCAGCCTGAGATGACATGGTTATTTCAGATTTTGTCTCTTGTGTCATTTGCTTGCATGTGTATGGAACTGAACTTTTTGGTCAGCGAGTTGTTTCTTTTACCTCCATGGAGAGGCTCCTAACTTTTTGTTGCTCAATTATGTGGGAAATGTTCAAATTGGTGCCTGGTCAGGTTGTCTTTCCAACATTAATGTTTAATGTGTGGACGTCACACTGAGGTAGGTCTGGTCACTTCTCCAATAATGTTGGTCGGTTGTTGACGTAGCATTGAGGTAGGATAACAGCTCGGCTGACTGAAATAGAAATTGTCCTGAAAAGGGCAGGGCCTGTCCTGGGAAGGACATGTATAATGCAATGTTTGTAGGAAACGGACAATATTTGTCCTGAAAAGGACAGGGCTTGTCCTGGGAAGGACATGTATAATGCAACGTTATTGTTTGTAGAAAAGGAACAATATTTGTCCTGAAAAGGACAGGGCTTTCCTGGGAAGGACATATATAATGCAACGTTATTGTTTGTAGAAAAGGGACAATATTTGTCCTGGGAAGGACATATACAATGCAAGGTTATTGTTTGTAGAAAAGGGACAATATTTGTCCTGAAAAGGACAGATAAAATGCTAGATAGTCTGCTGAGGAAAAAAGGGCGTCGGTTTAGGGATGGTCAAGAGTGATGGGCAGGACGCAGTTGCACAGTTGAATGGCATCTGGGCTATCTTCCCACAGGCATTACCTCCTCCGTTTCGCAGAGGGATAGGTTTATTGCCTGGAGCCTTCATTTACGAGGGAGTGATTGTGGTTGCAGGTCTGTACAGTTTTTTTTTATGGGAATCGCTCCAGACAAGGCATGAAGCCACTTGATGTAATGGGGCTAAATAAATAAAAAATACCACTTCACGGTCAAAAACTAGCCAACGCTAATTGTTAGATCGATAGATTCCGACCTAGAAAACAGCAATTCTTCCCCCTTTGTCAGAAACATCGTTCGTGGAATGTGAGGACTAAAGGACAAAATAAGGGAGGCGGGAGTTGCGAGGTTGTCGAAAGTAAACCCAAGTTAGTCACTTTCTACTCTCCTAAATTTGTTTTTGTGTTTCCATTCAGAGTGACTCTTTTAGGGGAGCTGAACTTTCCCTACGTTAAAAAGGGGCCCGGATGTCTAACTTTGCCATCGTATAGTGGTGGAGGGGGGGGGGAATAGGGACTGACGAATGGACCAATGGACAGTCTAATATACGGATGCATGAACACAGCAAAGAAATACGAAATATATGGAATTTTACGGAAGAAAAATTGAATGGGGTTTATTTGATTGATTGGTATTTGATGTTTATTTTTATTTCGGGGGAGACTTTTCTACATTTTTCTTTGTTATTTTTAAATTTTTAAAAATTAAAAAAAAATTCTTTTTTTCTTTTTTTTTTATTTATTTTTTTTTAATTTAAATTTTTTTTTTAAATTAAAAAAAAATTTAAATTTAAAAAAAATTTCTTTTAATTAAAAAAAATTTTTTTTTTTTTTAATTTTGCATGTTTTTAATTTATTTTAATTTTGATTTGATTTTAATTTTTATTTTATTTTAATTTTGATTTGATTTTGTTTGATAAAAATCTTGTTTTGTTTTCACTTCTTTTTTAGGAGACATCCTCTTCAATTGTGTATATATATATATATATATATATATATATATGGAAATTGAAAAAGGAAAACTAAAAAAGATTATTTATGTATTCATTAACGTTTCATTTTTATTTCAAGACTTCCTCAGGATGATTGTCTGAAGAAAAACAAACACAAGTACCAAATGTTTGTAACAGAGGTGGTGGGTGTAAGCTTAAACTTGGGGTCGCTTATGAAAAGAATAAATTATAGGATGCAAATAGATGGTGGCAGTGGAAAATTGAGTTGACAGTAGAGAGTGTGTGGGGAAATGGTGGCGGTTGGAGTTATAAGATAATTAGGGATGGGGAGAGACATTACACTCTCTATTTGTTGGATAATGGCCCTATGGGAATGGACGTATCTTGGTTGGTTTAGCTTGCACGATTTAGTGCGGTGGACCCGTGCAGTCGAGTGCAGAATAGGGCCTGTTCTCACAGTCAGAAATAACAGCCATGACAGGATCACTGCATGGCGAGACCTCAGATCAAGGGTCAATGTGCACCTACAAGAGGCTCTGTGACGTCATGAACCTTTGCGTGGGAAACAGAGGGATCCGTGACGTCACTCGTTCTTCGTGAGAAGCGAGTTTTAAAGGTTTTGGAGGCAGACCTATCAGACATGATTTTGATGTAGTCAGCAATTTAATTTAAGGGAAATATTTCCCTAAGAAAATACAGGCGAAAGATCTCCGTTCTCCCCCCCCCCCTCCACGAGTGATTAAGGACTTAATTGTTAAGTAATTACAAAAGCCCTAATTTGCTCTCTCTCTCTCGACGTTGGTGAATATCTCCAATCTGATTTGATAACTAACGCTTGTAATAAAAAGAATTAAATTTAAAGAAGATTGTTTGTCTTCCTACCCGATCATGGAGTTTTGTTGCAGCGGCGTGGTTCACGGCAGGAAAGAAAGAAGAAAGAATTCAACCACTAGACGACATTGAGACGGCGACCCTCTACGCAGCGAGGGAGAAATTTAAAGGTATGCAACTATATGATTTATGATGTTAAAAAAATGACGAGTGTACAAAACGGGTACTGCCGCGGTCCAAGCAGAAGAGGGCTATGCAACATACTGTCAACTCAATTTCCCACTGCCACAATTTATTTGCATCTCATAATTTACTTTTTCATAAGCAACCCTAAGTTTAAGCTTACACCCGCCACCACCTTTTGTTTCAAACATTTGGTACTTGTGTTTTAGTTTTTCTTCAGACAATCAGCCTGATAAAGTCTTGAAATAAAGACGAAACGTTGATGAATACATAAATAATTTTTTTTTTTTCCCTTTTTCAATTTCCATTACGTCGGAACACTTTTTCTATTCTTTGTCATATATATATATATATATATATATACACAGGGTGATTCATAATTACAGCAAATTTTCAAAATTTCAACCTTCGTTCTGCATGCATAGCTCCATTCTTTTTTGCAAGGAATTTATGATTCTTTGTAGCATATTTGATTGATTATGGTGTTGTGCGAAGGAGGCTTTCTGTTCACATCACGTTCCCATTGTCTAACAAATAGCAGTAATTAGAGAGTAAGATAACAATTATCAAAAGTTCATAGTATGTTTGTGCTTCATATGGTAATCATTTTAAATAGCTAAGTGAAGTGACTTATGAATCACCCTGTATATAATTTATTTTTTGTAAAATTCATATTTTCTGTTGAAATTTTTTTTTTTTAAATTTGTTAAATTAAATTTAATCTTTTTTATTTTATTTTTATTTTTAATTTATTTTTAACTTTTAGGTTTGTTGTATCAAATGATTTTTAAATGACTCACCCTAACACACACACACACACACACATACATACATACATATATATATATATATATATATATATATATATATATATATATATATATATATATATTAGCAGGAAGACCCTGCGTCGTCACAGATCAAATGAGGAACACTGTCCCTTTTTCACAATGCTCATAACATTCAAAATATTTCTGTCATACAGAAGAAATGTTGCTAGTCTCTCTCTACTCTATTCTTACTGATTTTTTTTACTGCCATCCTTCTCGCCATCTAGTATAGTCAGAAGAAACTGAAATATTGGAAATCTCTCCAGATTAATGTCTTTCTTTTTTTTTCGCTGCCTTTTGGCTGAGATCAAACCACCCACTCTCCAAACTCCATCCTCCACTTTCTTTTTTCTCCCACTTAGATCCCACTCCCATTTAGAGATTGGCCTGCTTGTTTTCGTCTCTGAACAAACCGGAAAACAGTGGGCAGTCTAATATTTAGAAAGGTTTTTGCTTTTCTCTACCCCCCCCCCCCCATTATATATAAATGAATTTCTGTATATATAACCGTATTTTGGCGGAGATCAAAGTGTAGTAACCGTATTAATTTATTTATTTATTTATTTATGAAAGAACTATGTAAAGAATTTAAAATTACAAGCAAATTTGATAATAGCCTAAGTAGGACGGCCCCTAGAGTAAATGTGGTATTGTGGTGACGGAGATGATTCTAGTTAAGGGTAGGATAGACCAAAGATGACCAACGACACCCATCTTCCCCACACTTTTGATGGCCTTGTGCCTAATTTGTTTTGAATGTAAGTCTTTTATATTTTCTGCAAATAAATAATTGAAAGTGTAGTATCTGTTCCGATGGATACTACGCCCCTTAGACTGGTACCGTCTTGGCCCTCGGGCGTTGATTCCGCCGGTCTTAGGGTTAGTCCTGTGCAGTTCTAAGAGGTCCGCCCTCCCAGGCTTTACCTTCTTACCCTTCGAGAAGGGGATTAGTTTATTGCTAATCGCCTGAGGCGCCCTACCAGGGAATGCCGATGGGGCTGCCCAGGCATTTTTTGTAGGCCAAATTGGCTAAGAAGAAAGTGTAGTATCTTTTCCGATGGATACTGCACTCCATAGACCGGTATTGTCTTGGCCTTCGGGGCTTGATTTACGCCGATCTATGGGTCTGTCCTGTGTAGTTCTAGGAGATGCACCCTCCCAGGCTTTGCCTTCTCACCCTTTGAGAAGGGGTTAGTTTATTGCTAATCGCCTGAGGAATGCCGACGGGGCTGCCCAGGCATTTTTTGTAGGCCAAATTGCTCTTCCTAAAGGGCACTGGCTTTTCAACCCCACTTTCCCGACCTTGTGTCACATCTTACCGCTGTGGGAAGGCGATGAAAAAATAAATTTTAAAAATCTCTTCTACACAAACATGAAAGAAGTAAGTAGACACCTTCATTATCATTAACAATGAAGGTCCTGATCGACCTAGGCGGGATGACATTGATTATTTTTCCTTCTTGATGAATTGGAAAGTGGATTCCCGAGGTTTGCAGCGATTTGAAGCTGATTAACTCCATCTCTATTTTAACCCATAATACGGCTCCTCTGAAACCCCGAAAATGTTAATGCTTCTTCGGCCTTGTGTCATACTTAAACGGTGATATATGATAGATGTGCTAATACCTGAAACGAGAGAAATATGAATTAATATAAAATAGCGATGATTTAAACTTTTACTTCTGACTTGTACAGCTCCGAGTGCTGGCTGTCGACGAAGTAAGCAGAAACTTTAAACATATATGAATTAAATATTGTTAGAATAAAATAAGATAACAATAGTATATATATAACAAAAATATTAAATAAATAAATATTAGAAAAAAAAAAATTAATTGAACACCGCTCCAAATAAACAAAAAAAGGTTTTCTTCTTTCTTTTCTCTCTTTCTTGCTCTTTTTTTCTTATATAAATATGTGGCACTTCATCGGTGGGTTCAAATATAAAATATTGAGAAAAAAAAAAAATTAATTAAAATCATAAAACAAAAAAAATCAGTTATAGTTTTAGTTTTATTACATTTGCTGTGGATATTAATATTTACTGCGTTATAAGCAATATTGCCATCCACACGTTTTTTGAAATTTGAAACACCTACCATTTGATAAAGAGGTCTTCCTCGAAATATATTATCGAACACGGTCACACAGATTACATCAGTGTTGAAGTTTTGCCTAATCAAGTAAGATTTGCTATATAGGAAAAAAAAGTTGTTTTTTTTGTAAAAAATATATCATTAAAATCACTTGTTTTTTTCGTACTTCTCAACGCCGACATATTTCCATTTCTTGCATTGTGATAGCCTTCTAATACGCCTATATATATATGAATTATTTTTTGTGGAGTGCCTCTTTACTTTTCTCGTGTCTGTGTACATATGGTGTGAATTTCATTAAAATCGGATACATGTATTTGAAGTTTTAAGGAGGGGGCGCATGTAGAGATTCGAGACAACTTCCATTGTCTTCCCCCGAAAATTATATATATATATATATATGATTAAAATTTCATTAAAATAGGATTTATTTGAAGTTTTAAGGAGGGGGGTACGTGTAGGGATTCGAGACAACTTCCATTGTCTTCCCCAGAAAATTATTTATATATATATATATATATATATATATATATATATATATATATATATGGTTGAACAGGAGTGCCAACTTCTGTTTGTTCCTTTTTTGATCCAATTTTTCTATTCGTCGGATGATAGATCTTGTGCTTTTAATAATGGAGTGTAAGAAATCTCCATATTTAACGCGAACGTTTTCGACCATCATTGGTCGTCTTCAGGCAGATGATTGATAAATGCAAAATAAAATTGGTGAATTTATTTAAGAGGACGTTTCCATGTGATTAAAAACATTAAAAACATTCAACAGCATTTCAAAACGCCTTCGCACCCCTCATAACGAGCATGGTTAATGTTGGGCTTTTTTAATTGAATGAACAACGCTTCCATTATGGGGAGGGTAATACCGTAAAATGATACAGCAAGAATGGATGTACTACCGGTTAAGATATTTCTAAAATTATCTTTGGAGATGTTATGTGCTGTAAAGTATTTGTAAATCGAGCTTTGAGGGAAGGTCAGGTGGCAAGTTAATCGACGTGAAATACTGGTTCTAGTCATGCCAATATACGTGCTGTTGGCAGACACACACTCTCCGATAGGACATTTGAACACGTATATGGCATTACTAGTTTTTAGTAAGCAATTGTCGGTAGGATTATTTTTTATTAGTAAATGGCTAGTTTTAAACCTTTTGTAGTAAATAATAAATCTAATTTTAAAGTCGTTATCTACAGGGGATATATATTTATGTATAATATTTTTAATGATTTTTTTCATCTACTTTATAGTTGGAGTGCATCTGGTTGCAATAGAACAAGTTTATATTATTATTAGTAATGTTGTTGTTGTTAGTGTTTTTATTTATGGTGGTTAGTGAGTTTTTTATTTGTTGATATACTATATAATTTGGGAATTATATATATATATATATGATTCAAATTTCATTAAAATCGAATATATGTATTTGAAGTTTTAAGGAGGGGGTGCATGAAGAGATTCGAGACAACTTCCATTGTCTTCCCCAGAAAATTATATATATATATATATATATATATATATATATATGATTAAAATTTCATTAAAATAGGATCTATTTGAAATTTTAATGGGGTGAGTGGAGGCTGGTCTCTTCAACCCTATTAAGTCACTTCGGGAGTCACACAGAGATCTGGCACCATTTCCCGGAAAATTTTACATAAGAATACACTTTTAGTTTCTTTGTAGATTCTCTAACCTTTCTTTCTATAGGGACCACACACATATTGATATTCTTGTACTTGTTTTACAAGTACTTCCACGGAACGGGCTCCGCTGAACTTACTGCACTTGCCCCCCTTCCCCCCCCCCCCTCAAGGTAAATGTCCCCGACCAATGTTACTAGCGACAAAAGTGTAGCCGACTGCCGTGAACCAAGACACTTGTCTGCTGCGATCGAAGAGACGACGTTTGGTTTACTGCTTGCGTGAGCTCCGAAAACGCCCACTTACGAAAAGTGTAATTTAATTTTTTAGAGTAGACAGCAGAGGGTGTCTTATTGCGCGGATGACGCTGCTATAAGTAATTGTCAAAGAGTAATTAACCACCCTAACTCTAACCCTAACTCTAACCGTAACCCTTCTAACCCGAAAAATATGTCTACAGGTGATGTTCCAAAGTAAAAGACAAACAAACAAGAAGTGAGTTTCATGAATAAATTTTTAAACAAAACAAAATGAAAAGAAAATATTAAAATAACCTTTTTTTTTTCAACGAACAATTAATAAAATAAATATAATTAAAGACATTACTTTAATATAAAAAATGAATTATGCAAAGTTATATTTAAATAACTTTGCATAATTCATTTTTTATATTAAAGTAATGTCTTTTGACGAACAATTTAAAACAAAATTTAAAGATCTGATCAGTCTGTGTGGAGGAGGTTAGGGTTAGGGTTAGAGCGCACAGATTGAATTTTATTTTATTTTATTTTATTTGGTCTTTTCAGATCCAAAATATCAAAATTTTTCAAAATATAAATTTTTTTTCAAAAAATTAATTTTTTAAAATATCAAAATATCAAAATTTTGATATTTTAAAAAATTTTTTAAATTTTTAAAAAAATTTTCAAAAAATCAAAATTCTTCAAAATATCAAAATGCTGCAAAATATCAAAATTCTTCAAAATATAAAAAATTTTCAAAATATAAAAATTTTTTAAAATATAATTTTTTTTTTTAAAATAAACATTTTTTCAAAATATAAACATTTTTCAAAATATAAAAATTTTACAAAATATAAAAATTTTACAAAATATAAAAATTTTTTAAAAATATAAAAATTTTTCAAAATATCAAAAATTTTTCAAAATATCAACATTTTTCAAAATATCAACATTTTTCAAAATATAACATTTTTTTAAAATATAATTTTTTTTTTAAATAAACATTTTTTCAAAATATAAAAATTTTTTTAAAATATAAAAAATTTCAGAAATATTAAAAGAACTCATTTTTACAAAAAAAAACATTAAATTTTTTTTTTTTTAAATCTGTCCAAACAGCATACAGTTAATTTCATGCACGGTTAATGTTGGGAGGGGGGTATTTTTTCCATAACACCGCATAAAAATATATCACATGACCTAATGATATTACCAGAGCACCTGAATGTTCTTAAAAAATAATTTTGAGGTTTGCACAAAATGTGCTGAAATTCAAACGTGATTTTGAGTACTGTGTTGGGAGCAGGAAGTGAACGGAAGATGAAGATAAAGTGCCGCATTGTATTGAGTACCCCTTCCTTGTAAAGGTCCCCGGAAAACTATCAACTCTAATAGCTTCGTTTCTCAGACCGCTTGCCTTTGGAATTCCCTCCCTGCTCCCCGTTACCCCGACTACAAACATGCAGAAATTTAAATGTGTTTAAAGTAAACAAAATGTAGATATGCGTGTAGAATTTGGTATATTCGGACTACTGTTCTCATCTTGGTTTTTTTTTATCACAACGTTTTGGCCGACCTTCTTCAGGTGTACTTTGTCGAACTCGGGAATCTTTCTGTCGAACTCGGAAATCTGGACGGAATTTCAAACGGAACCCCTTTGCGAATTACTGAAGACTTCTTCCCAGTCATGGCAAATGGAACGAGAGCATGCTACCCCCATCCCCCCCCCCGGTGGGTTTAATAAAGGGTTCCGTTCGAAATTCCGTCCAGATACATTTTATTTTATACTTGTATTTTTATTTTTTAATTAAAAAAAAAATTTTTTATTTATTTTATTTTTCATTTTTCATTTTTATTTTTATTTTTATTTTTATTATCGGTATTTTTTTTTTTTTTATAATTTTATTTTATTTCATACTTTTATTTTTATTTTTTTAATTAAAAAATTTTTTTTATTTATTTTATTTTTCATTTTTATTTTTATTTTTATTATTTTTTTTATTTTTTATCATTTTATTTTATTTCATACTCTTATTTTTATTTTTTTAAATAATAAATTTTTTTTTATTTGTTTTATTTTTTACTTTTATATTTTTAATTTTTATCATTGGTATTTAAATTTTTTTAATATATTTTTTATGATGTTTTTATTTAAATTTTAAAAAATTCCTTGTGGTAGGAAGACGAGTTCTTGCTGTAAATGAGATATGGGAGCTAGTGAATAAAAAAAGGGGTCAGACATTATTGACTGTTAGGTTGTTAAGGGCTGCATGAAGGGATCTGAAATGTAGGGCCGAAAGGGATGACCTTGGGGCTCACAAATCGGGGGAGAAGATGATAGTAAAATAAAATTGCCAAGAGCATAAAAGATATTGGTGGTGGGTCGCTGGCATGTATCACCGCATCGAGTTTAATTGTAACATGTTTAACATGTTACAATTAAACATGTTTAACATGTGTGTAGATTTAAGATCATATCCTGAATTTTTTTTTTTTTTTTTTTAATAATTTTAATTTTTATTTTTGGTATTTTATTTTTTTATAATTGATTTTATTTTATTTTTTTTCTGGAATAATTTTTATTTTTATTGTATTTTTTATTTTTTATAATTGATTTTATTTTATACTTTTTATACATTTTTATCAAAAATTAAATAGATAATTTTTTCTTAAATAAAAAAAAAATTAAGAAAAAATGATCTATTTGATCTTTGATTTTTTTAAATTTTAATTTTTATTATTGGTATTTTATTTTTATAATTGATTTTAATTTTTTTTTTAAATAATCTTTTTCATTGTAGTTTTTATTTTTTATAATTAATTTTATTTTATACTTTTTTTATTTTTTTATTTAAAAAAAATTATCTATTTAATTTATTTTTTAATTTAAATTTTTATTATTGGTATTTTATTTTTTTCATAATTGATTTTAATTTATTTAAAAAAAAAATTTTTTTTAGTAATTTAAAAAAAATTATTTTAATTTGTTTTATTTTTATAATTTTTTTTAATCATTTTTTTATCATTTTTTATATATTTTTATTTCATATATTTTTATAATGTTTTTATTTTAATTTTAGAATTTTCATATTATTTATTCTACATTTTAGATTCACGAAAACAATTTTTTCATGTTTGCCTGATTTTCTTTTTTTAGATTTAAAAAAATTTTGAATTCTGAATTTTATTTTTTAATTTAATTTATTTATTTTTATCATTCAAATAACAGAAAGAGAAAAAAAGAAGAAAAATAGAACTATTTGATCGTCTAGAAAGTTTATTGATTTTGTTTACTTTGCGGATTTAACTAACATATTCTTACCTGATGAGAGCCCATAGAAAGAAATTTCTGCCTTCCTCATCTGCCTTGGGTCAGACTTGGAAATAGTCGGAAAATTCGATTTAATAGTGAATATTCCTCATCTCAAAATACAGAGAAATATTATAAAAATGTTGTTTTTAATGGTTTCACTCTCTTAGCAATCGTCAGATGGCTTAAAAACAATGTAAAAAGCGGTCCAATTTGTTTACTTCCGGTTTTGCAGATATTAACTGCAAGTCACTAGAGTTTATTCCACTTTTTTAGGCAAAAGTTTGTACCATCTCAAAAAAAAATTTCGTTTTTATTTTGCTAGTACATTTTTTTTGCTTTTTTGTAATTTTTTTGTTTACCGCTACAATATATATATATAGTATACGTTTTTATTTATACAAACATTATTGGTTGCATATGTGCATACATGTTTCGGTTGTACTCTTCACAAAGTCAACCTCATCAGACCAAAGAAGACCAGAAAGCCTTCCTTGTCTTCTTTGGTCTGAAGACGTGGACTCTCTGTGAAGAGTACAACCGAAACATGTATGCACATATGTAACCAATAATGTTTGTATAAATAAAAATGTATACTAAAAAACAGCTCTACTTGTTATTGAGCACTTTTTATAAACACTGGACTTTCAGCGGATTTACATCTACAGAAACTAATACAATAGATGTACTATATATATATATATATATATAGAGATGTAGAGGCAATCCAATGCAGAGGTGTGCCGGATAGACACAAGTTGGAGCAAATAAGACATATAATGGTGGATCAAGTTACATAGTTTCACTCTTAATACAATGTATACATACACACATATATATATTTATTTATTTTTTTACTTTTTTCACAAACACATATATATCTGTCTCTCTACACAATGTTACAATGTTATGTAATACCTGTATCAAGATGGTCTGGTGGAAACTCCGTATGATATTATAATATTTCGGGAACTCTTCCCTTCTTCAGAACCGTGCTCAACTCAAGTTTAAGCGTGTTCTCACTGCTTCCTTCATATGCATGCTTGAACTTGAGTTGAGCACGCTTCTGAAGAAGGGAAGAGTTCCCGAAATATTATATCATACAGAGTTTCCACCAGATCATCTTGATACAGGTATAAATGTGATACTTCGAAGGCAATCCAATGCAGAGGTGTGACGGATAGACATAAGTTGGAGCATAATGAGACATATAATGTCCTAATTTATGGACAACTCGTGTTTTGTAATAGTAATAGAAATAAATATTTAATCAAGGCTTTAATGTGTCAACCCTATGTATTGCATCTATTAATACAATCATATATATACAGGGTCTGCTATAAGTAACTATATAATTTTATTTCAACATGATAATTGAAACATTGAAGTAACGTACAATTGCAATATATAAACTAACAAAGGGTAAAACGTTATGTTTATTAAAGCTGTGTATGCTGCCCATTGAACTCAATGCACTTTGCTAATCTAAGAGTTGGAAGTCATTCGCAAAACGTCTGACCTCAAGCTTGAGACAAGGAGACGAGAAATGATAATAATATAGTAATAATAATGATAATAATATTAATGATAATAATAATAGTAATAATAATAATGATAATTATAGTAATGATAATAATAATGATAATAATGATAATAATAATAGTAATAATAATAATTATAATAATAGTAATAATAATAATAATGATAATAGTGATAATAATGATAACAATAGTAATAATAATGATAATAATAACAATAGTAATAATAATAATGATAACAATAGTAATAATAATAATAATAATGATAACAATAGTAATAATAATAATAATGATGATAGTAATGATAATAATAATAATGGTAATAGTAATGGTGAATATAATAATGATGATGATAACAATAGTAATGATGATGATAATAATAGTAATGATAATAATGATAATAGTAATGATAGTAATAATAAAAATAACAATAGTAATGGTAATAATAATAATAGTAATGATGATAAATTAATAATGATAATAATAATAGTAATAATGATAATAATAATAATGATAATAGTAATGGTAATAATAATAATAATAATGATAATAATAATAATAGTAATGATAATAATGATAATAATAATAATAAATACTGGAAGGATTGATTGTACATCTCTGAACGAAATCACACGTAAAATATATATATTCATATACTAATAAAAAGACGCTGACATTGCCTAGGATTGACTGATCAACACTTTGTCCTCCTACCCCTAGCTCATAATACCATATTACATTTCTTATTCTTATCATATAATATTTGATTTTGTGGGGCTACGTCCAAGTATTGATGGTTTGGTACGATAGGAAATATATAATGCCTCATTATACAAACTGTCTTAATTTATGGACACCTCGTGTTTTGTAATAACAATAGCAATACATATTTAATTAAGGATTTAGTGTGTCGACCCTATTTATTTCATCTATTAATACAATCATATATATATATATATATATATATATATATATATATGTCTGAAGTATTATATATATATATATATATATATGTATATATATATATATATAATACTTCAGATACATTGACGATATTCTTATTTTCCTCCCCGAAGACATACAAATCAATAACCTCAAAGACAAACTCAATACAGTAAAAACCGCCATAAAATTCACACATCAAACTGAGATAAACAACTCGATACCATTCCTAGACACTCATATAATAAAGTCCAACAACAAACTAGCATTCAAAGTACACCGCAAAAACACTTACAAAAACGACTACATACACTTCTACTCTCACTACAATAGCAAGATAAAAACAGGTATGATTATAGGCTTTTTCCTACGTGCTCTTAGAATCTGCAGTCAATATATAGATGAAGAAATTAAACACATCATTAATTCCTTAAAAACATTGCAATACCCCACATATGACATATATATATATATATATATATATATATATATATAAGTATAAATTTTTATTTATACAAACATTATTAGTTACATATGTGCATACATGTTTCGGTTGCACTTTTCCCAAAAAGTCAACCTCATCAGACCAAGAATTTTCGAGAAATGCCATTTCTCGGAAATTCTTGGTCTGATGAGGTTGACTTTCTGGGAAAAGTGCAACCGAAACATGTATGCACATATGTAACTAATAATGTTTGTATAAATAAAACTTTATACTTATAAACAGCTCTACTTGTTATTGAGCACTTTTTATAAACACTTGAGTTTCTACGGATTTACATTTACAGAAACTAATACAATACATGTACGATATATTTAGGCAAACATTATTAAATAACACGGTATTAGTTTTAGTGTCTTTACAAATTATGACTTTACTGTTGTGCTCATTTTTGAATTATAACCGCCTGAAGATGATTTGACGATTCAAATCGAAAGTACTTGCAAAAAAGAAAAAAGAATGGAACAAGAAAGCCATGGATCATATTTACATCAATTTGACCGAAACATTAGATGGACAATTCGGAAAATTGAAAAAAAAAAAAAAAAAGTCGCATCAAGCAAAACCACTCCGTGTTATTTAATAATGTTTGCCTAAATGAAAATATGCTGCCTAAATACACACAATATATATATATATATATAGGGTCCGCTATAAGTAACTGTATAATTTTATTTCAACATAATAAATAAATATGGAAGAGATAAGTACTTGAGCAGTGGCAACTCGAGTTAAAAACGTTGTGATGATAACACTCAGGATGAGAAATGTAGTCCGAATAACCAAAATTATGCAAGTATCCTGCTCTTGTAACGTGGCCGCAAGAAAATATATACTCACTCATGGCGGACCCTGTATAGGCGTATCGAATAAAATAAGATGTTTTTTTATCGTTCAGTTGATTATAATTATCGTGCATCCGAATATAATCTTGGAGGTCTTCAGTATTTCGGCTTTCTTTTTTTTTTTTTCTTTTTTTTTTTTTTTCTTTCTTTTTTTTTTTTCTTTCTTTTTTTTTCTTTTTTTTTTCTTTTTTTTTTTCTTTTTCTTTTTTCTTTTTTTTTTTTCTTTTTTTTTCTCTTTCTCGCTTATTTTTGCTTTCCCGAAAAAGAAAACTAGATAGGTAAGAACTAGATGGTGACGAACTCTTTTTTTTTTCTTTTTTCTTTTTTTTTCTTCTTTTTTTTCCTTTTTCTTTTTTTTTTCTTTTTTTTTTTTTTTTTTTAAATTTTTTTTTCTCTTTTTTTTTTTTTTCGCTTATTTTTGCTTTCCCGAAAAAAAAAATAGATAGGTAAGAACTAGATGGTGACGAACTCTTTTACTCAGAAGAGCGACTAATTTCTTTTTAACAAAGCGATTCCGCGATTCCAATAAATATGTACCTAACCGAAAGCCTTGCCGCACCACGCATACTATCCGTCTCTTGCTTGTAACATTTGCTATATACTGCAGGACCCTCATAATCAAACCCCCTTCGGACAAGGGCTTGACTATAATAGTAGCTCTGAACTTTCGGACATAGTCGAAGTTGATGAGGACCCTGAAGGGGAGACGGAAGCACTCAAGCCAACCGGTGGTCAAAGTGGACCTTCCGGAGCACCCTCTAGTGGAACGAAGGTAAACTAAAAGTACTAATCATATGCATGATGATTCTCTTCTATCTGGTGGGGTACGCTAATTAACTGCCTAACTAAGTCCTCTTGCACATGGTCTTTTCTCGACTCCTCATCTCTCTGAACCGCTCGCTCGGCTGAGCATGTCTGATAATACTTCTCCGCTTGAGTTGTGGTGTTTTCTTTTCCGACTTACTGTTTTTTTTTTTTTTTGTTATTTTGTTTTCTGGATGTTGGAAATAGTTTTGCTAATTTGATGGCTAACAACGACCGTTTCACGTCCTTTTCTGCTTTGGAAATAATAATTTAAAAACAAAAAATGATGGTGGTTTTAAGGTGACAAGAAATTTCTGTAAGTCATTTGCGTCCTTCCTGCTCCTTCTTCTCCTCTTCCTATTCTTCTTCCTAATCCTCTTCCTCCTCCCCCCTCTTCCTCCTTCTCTTCCTCCTCTTCTTCTTCCTCTTCTTCCTCATCCTCTTCCTTCTCCTCCCCCATCTTTTTCCTCTTCTTCCTCATCCTCTTCCTTCTCCTCCCCCCTCTTACTCCTCCTCCTCTTCTTCTTCTTCCTCCTCTTCTTCTTCTTCTTCTTCTTCTTCTTCTTCTTCTTCTTCTTCTTCTTCCTCCTCTCCTTCTTCCTCCTCCTCCTCTTCCTTCCCCCTTCTTCCTCCTCCTCTTCCTTCCCCCTTCTTCCTCCTTTTCTTTCCTCTTCCTCCTCTTTTTCTTTTTCTTCTTCCTCCTCATCATCTTCTTCCTCCTCCTCCTCCTCCTCCTCCCCCCTTCCCTCTCTTTTTTCTTCCTCCTCTTCCTCCTCCCTTCTTCCTCCTCCTCATCACCTTCTTCCTCCTCCTCCTCTTTTTCTTCCTCTTCCTCTTCTTCCTCTTCCTCATCCTCCCTTTCGTTAATTGAAACTTTCAAAGAATTTCACCTGCTGATGAGAAGCTTCTTTTTTTTTTATTACGGTAACTTTTCTGTTTTATTTCTAGTTTCTTAATTTCTCTTCCTCTCACCTTTCACTATCCCACCCTTAACTGTCACCTTCTTTTTTCTCACTCTTAACTGTCCCCTCCTCTTTCTCTCACTCTTGATTGCACCTTTCACTTTCTTCCATCATCGACTGTCCTCTTATCTTTTCTCCCATTTAACAGAAATTTCTCTCATTTCACCTCTCATAATTATACTCTCTCAACTATTCTATCTTTTCTGTCTCTCTCTATATCATTCTCTCTCTCTCTTATCTGTTTTCTCTCTTATCTTTTTTCTCTCTCATCTTTTTTCTCTCTTTCATCTGTTTTCTCTCTCTCATCTTTTTTCTCTCTCTCATCTTTTTTCTCTCTCTCATCTTTTTTCTCTCTCCCATCTTTTTTCTCTCTCATCTGTTTTCTCTCTTTCATCTGTTTTCTCTCTTTCATCTTTTTTCTCTATCTCATCTTTTTTCTCTCTCTCATCTTTTTTCTCTCTCTCATCTTTTTTCTCTCTCTCATCTTTTTTCTCTCTCATCTGTTCCTTTCTCTCTCTTATATTTTCTTTCTTTTATCTGTCTTTTTCTCCCTCGATCAACGTCTCTCTCCCTCTCAATTGATTTTGAATATATTATATGCTTTTTTAAAAACAAGTGATCTCTCAGTGTTTAAAAGACACGTGGTGTGTGATTGGCTCAGGGGATACCGTTGCAGACTATGTAATCCACTCTGATCATTAACGCACCAATACTATTGCCACCTAAGAGCAACTTGTGTTCAATTAAATAGCACATAAAGAATTTTGTACAATAGATTTTACTTTCGGCAGCCTCGTAACTCTTGCTTCCCTTATTTTGTCCTTTAGTCCTCACATTCCATGAGCAATGTTTCTGACAGAGGGGGAAGAATTGCTGTTTTCTGGCTCAGAATCTATCCACTTATCGTTGGCTATTGTTTTGACCTTGAAGTAGTATTTTTTTTTTTAGCTCCTTACAGCAAGTGGCTTCATGCCTTGTCTGGAGCGATTTCCATTTAAAAAAAAAATCATGTTTTGATTGTAATTAACATGCAGAGGATTGATTTTTCTGCGTATTACGTCGCCACTTATCGCGGCCAAGAACCACTCGAGGATAAGGATCAACGAGATGGGAACGATTGCCGGTCGAAAGATGAGGAACACTATGCGAGTACTCACATTTATTAAGATTATCAAGTTGTAAACAGCAGGGAAGCAGTCCCGCGGTAATGTGTGCCACAAACGGGGAAGCCTTCACAAAGAAGATCTGTTTGTGGAAATTCAGTCTGACGTTAGGCACATCAGGCGAGAAAAAAAAATAAAATAGAATAAAAAAATAAATAAATAAAATAAAAAATAAAAATAATAATAAAAATTATTATTTTTATTTATTTATTTTTTTATTTTTTATTCAATTTTTTTATTATTTTTTATATTTTTTTTTTATTTTATTTATTTATTTTTTTTATTCTATTTCATTTTTTATTTCATTTTTTTATTTTTTTATTATTTATTTTTATTATTTTTATTTTTATTTTGTTATTTTGAGTCTTTTTTCGTTGTGGTAGAAAGGCAGGTTCTTGCTGCGAATGTCTTACAAAGAGCAACCAGCGATTGGAGCTCAGTCGAGCACCTTCTTTGTAAATAACGATAGAGTAGAGAGAGACTAGCAACGTCTCTTTTGCGAGAAAAAGGGGCTGTAGAGAAGAGATCATCCCATACTAGATTGCAAAATCGATTTTGTACTCTCCCAAGACAAGAAATAGAGTTTCCCAGCGGCACCTCCCCAGATGTGGCAGCAGTAATCCATTTTTTTCTTTTGTTTGTTTGTTTGTTTGTTTGTGTGTATGGTTTTAAGTATGGGTGAGCAATGTAAGAAAAGCAAGTACTTCTATCGAACATGAACCAGTTTCCGTGAACTTCGCGTCGGTAGCGTTCGACATGTTACGTAAACACCCGAGAGATGACAAGGCGAATGGTGGCAGAAGATAACTTTAATACGTTGCTGCGTCATTTTTTTTTTTTTCAGTTTTATTTCAAGAAAGATAGCAAATAACAAAAAAGAACGCGCCACTTCTTACAGAATTCTAAGCTCTACATTTAGTGTTTGTACTCCTCCATGAATACTTGTCCATTGTTCATCTTGTTAATATTTTAAACTTAATTAATTAATATATATATATATATATATACGTTTATTGGGATAGTTAGAAACAGAAAAAATTACACAAGAATTTGACTTTATAAACTGCACGCTCTTCAAGACCGAATACTCTCTCCCACGCCGCAAATAGCTTCTTTCCTCGTGCTGCTGACCTCTGGAACTCCCTCCCTGCCCCCTGTTTCCCACACAGTACTGACATGCAGAAGTTTAAAATTAATGTAAACAGACATCTCGCTGCGCAGATCCCAGTTTAGGTTGACCTCCCCCCCCAACCTTCTCCCCTTTTCTTTCTTCTCAGTAACCCCTTACGTCTACAGTGGCAGCCTGCCTTGTTTGGGGTGAACTACGTTAAAAAAAATTTTTTTTTTTTTAATCGTAACCGATTGATAGGGTACGTATATAGTATGCGCACTAGGACGGCGGGATAGGTACAGATATAGTATGCGCACTGGGGCGGCGATAGGTACGTATATAGTATATGCACTGGGGGGGGGCGATAGGTACGTATATAGTATGCGCACTGGGGCGGCGATAGGTACGTATATAGTATGCGCACTGGGGCGGCGATAGGTACGTATATAGTATACGCACTGGGGGGGGCGATAGGTACGTATATAGTATGCGCACTGGGGCAAAGATAGGTACGTATATAGTATGCGCACTGGGGCGGCGATAGGTACGTATATAGTATGCGCACTGGGGTGGCAATAGGTACGTATATAGTATGCGCACTGGGGCGAAGATAAGTACATATATAGAATGCGCAGACAGAGGTGATACTTTTAATAGAAATATGTCATACTTTTGCCCTTGAATTATTTTTAAGAAAAAAAAAGATGGACGCTTACTGAACGAATCGCTGTTATGATACAAAGAATGGAAACAATACTTTTTTCTCCCTCTACCGTCCAGTAAACTTCTCACACCTGACATTATCCCATATCTCTACAAAGCCACCATCCGCCCATGCATGGAGTATTGTTGCCACATCTGGGCTGGTGCATCATCCGCTAGTCTCTCCCTCTTAGACCAGGTAAAAAAAGAGTCGTCAACTTGATAGGTCCCTCACTATCCACCAAGCTCCAGTCCCTGTCCCATCGCCGCAATGTTGCTTCCTTGTGCCTATTTTACAAGTACTTCAATGGATTGTGCTCTGATGAGCTTGCTGCTCTGGTACCCCCACGATGCAAATTCACTAGACCAACCCGACAATCTGCCAAATCCCATCCATTCACTGTGGAGGTCCCCAGATTCCGAAGAGCTTTCTACTCCAAAAGCTTCTTTCCTCATGCTGCTGGACTCTGGAACTCCCTCCCTGCTCCCTGTTTTCCTGACGGTACTGACATGCAGAAATTTAAAACTAATGTAAACAGACATCTCGCTGCATAGCTCCCAATTTAGGTTGACTCCACCTCCCCTAAAAAAAAAAACTCTCACCATTTTTCTCAGTAGCCCCATACGTCTACAGTGGCGGTCTGCCTTGTTTGGGGTGAACTATGTTAAAAAAAAATTTTTTTTAAAAAGGACACATTCGGCATACCAAAGGTGCTTCAAGCAAAATCTGGTGCAATTCTGACCCCTCTTTTTGGTGCCTATAAGTGATTATTATTATTATTATTATTATTATTATTATTATTATTATTATTATTATTATTCGTACTCACTAGGAGTTCTCACACAGATCATCGTCAGTGATTGCTCACCGACAAAAACCAGTGGTATTTCCTGGAGTTTGAGTGACAACAAGCCACCCCAGATTTCCAGTATTCTTCACCTCTTTTCGATAACGATGCGGTATCGCAACATCCTCTTACCGTTGATTTCTCGCCGGTAAGGACCATTGGTCTTCTCTGGGATTTGGGTGGCAATAAGCCTCCCCAAGGTCCCAGCATTCTCTGCACTTTTCCAGTGGAGGTCTGGTTTGTGCTGTCCCTCCTCCGTCTTCTCATCCTCCTCGACCCTCTACAAATATTTTGTCTGGTGTCAGTCTAGGCCGACACCGTTTTTGAAAAAAATAAAAAAATGTTTTAATTAATTTTAATTTTTTATTTTTTAATTTATTTTTTTAATTTTTAATTTTTTTTTATTATTATTATTTTATGATTATTATTATTATTTACTTTTAAAAATTATTTTTATTATTATTTATTTACTTTTTTTATTATTATTATTATTTATTATTATTATTGTTATTATTATTATTATTCATTTACTTACTCACTAGGAGTTCTCACACAGGTCGTCACCAGTGATTGCTCACTGACAATAACTGGCGGTGTTCCCTGGAGTCTGAGTGACAACAAGTCTTCCCAGATTTCCAGTATTCTCCACCTCTTTCGATAACCATTGTAAATGATTTTGTCTTATCGCAACAGCCGATTACCATTGATTTCTCGCTGGCAATGACTATTGGTCGTCTTTGGTATTTGGGTTGCAATAAGCCTCCCCAAGGTCCCAATACTATCCACACACTTCTAGTGGAGGTCTGATTAGTGCTCTCTCTCTCTCTCTATCCTCTGTCTTTCCATCCTCCGTGATGCTTCACAATCATTTGTGTGGTATCAGCCGAGACTGGCGCCATCACACAAGTCATTATTCCCTGGAGTCTGAGTGACAGCAAGTCTCCCTAGATTTCCAGTAATCTGCGTTAGTTCCATTTCATTGTACACTTTGTGTACTCGCACCAATTGTTTATCAGTAATGCATCGCTGATAACGACTGGCGGTTTTCTCTGGAATCTGAGTGATAGTAAGCCTCCCGAAGAAAAAAAATTTCATGTCCAGATATATGGCAAAAAAAAAAATCAGCAATGCAATATACTACACCGCGTGGTATTGTAAACACACACAAATATATTCATGTAGTATAAATTTATATTTGTATAAACATTTTTAGCTACATATGTGCATACATGTTTCAGCCACGGCTTTATTGGGCTAAGCTTTCTCAGGCCAAGCTGTTAAAAACTAATCATATCCAGGGTAGACAAGTGACTGGAAGTACCAGCAATTGGCAATTGACTTTTAGAAAAGTATAAACCCATTTCTTCCTTTCTCTATCTATCATAAAATAGTAGGGTGGACAGGACGCTCAAACCTAGGGAAAGCAACTACTTTTTGTCACTATCTAACTACGTCACATTGTAAACTGGTTCTAATTAATAAAAATGCTTGATATATAAAGGCTCTGCTGCTTCTTTCAAGATTTGAACCCCCGACCTTGGCACTAAAAATTCAAAGCCAATACAGTAAATTGGCTATCTCAGCTAAACATTGAATAGCGAAAATATACAGATAACAAAATCTAAGGGGATCCTATTGTGAAGGATAATCTATTTCCCGTTCGATCACCGAAGTTAAGCGACGTTGAGTCTGGACAGTACTAAATGGGTGACAATTCAGGAATACCAGGTGCTGGCTCCACCAGGTTCTATCATGTCCACTGAAAAGTTATGACAGATAGAATATCTGCATGACTCCTCGACGACATCCCTTGACGTTATGGGATATGTATGGATATGGATGGATGGATATGGATGGATATGGATGGATGGATGGATATGGATGATATGGATGGATGGATATGGATGGATATGGATGGATGGATGGATATGGATGGATGGATATGGATGAATGGATGGATGGATATGGATGGATTGATGGATGGATGGATGGAGATAGATGGATGGATGGAGATGGATGGATGGATATGGATGATATGGATGGATGTATGGATATGGATGGATGGATATGGATGATATGGATGGATGGATTGATGGATGGATATGGATGGATATGAATGGATGGATGGATATGGATGGATGGAGATAGATGGATATGGATGATATGGATGGATGGATGTATGGATATGGATGATATGGATGGATGGATATGGATGGATGGATATGGATGGATGGATGGATGGATATGGATGGATGGATGGATGTATATGGATGGATGGATGGATGGAGATGGAGATGGATGGATTGATTGATATGGATGGATGGATATGGATGGATGGATGGATATGGAGATGGATGGATGGATTGATTGATATGGATGGATGGATGGATTTATTTATTTATTTATTAAACGGTGACACCCCACCACAAATAAAATGTCACCCATGTAATCATTAATACAATTCACAATACTTTCTGCAATCTAACCATATTTGGTACAAATAAACTTCAGTCTATGTCTGACTTGTCCACCAACTTTCAGTTATGAATGTCCAACAGTCTTTGGTTTTTAATCGGTTCAATGATAAGCACACCCAGATACAACATTCAAAATTTGCAAATAACTCCGTCAAACTTCTCTCTTGTGGCACATCCCTAACCCTAATCCTAATTTGAGCTGTGATAACCCTCTTCAGTTTCAGAATTATGTGATCTATTCTCTGCTTCTTTTGTTCCAGCTCGTTTGACTCGTTGGTCTAGTGGTCTTCATCAATTCGCTGTTTTGATACCTCATTGTAATACAGCTTCCTATTCCAGTAGCTTCTTTCCAAGAACCGCAGGTTTAAGGAACTCTCTTCCTGCTGACTGTTTTCCTCCTACCTATAATAACCTTGGTCTTTTCAAGACTAAGGCCAATAGACATCTCCTGTCTTTGCGATAATCATCTTTCGTTCTTGTTAGCTCCTTACATAAAGTGGCTTCATGCCTTGTCTGGAGCGATTTCTATAAAAACAATTTTTTTTAAATTGATATCGGTGTGAAATCAAAAAACTCACAGAAGGGGGCGACCTCAGATGGTGCAACATCACCACCATCATCATCATCATCAGGGTCTTTTGGTTTTGTTTTTTTTCACTCCTGGTGTTTTATCCCTGGTCAGCCGTGGCCAAGTCTGACCTAGTTGACTATCGAGGTCGTCTCTCCACCGGGTGTTTGGCCTTCCTCTAGGTCTTTTCAATTTTTTTTTTTTCGAGGAAGTTTTTTCAACTTTTTTTTTATTTGAGGAGCTAAATTTTTTTTTAACCATACTCCGAAAAAGGACCAAGAAGAGACAACAGTTGAAGACACGAGGAGGTTTATTCGCCTGGGATCGTCTGTTCTAAATCACTGACCAGTGGAGTGTGGGTAGAGAGAGAGAAAGAGAGAGAGAGGGGGGGGTCGATAATTACTGCTTAATCATATCTCATCCGGACATCTCTAAAACCACAAGTTCATACGCGTGCGCTTTCGAGCGAACTGACGACTTCTCTCCTCTTACCATCTCTCTCCCTTTGGGCGATGTGACGTCACATCTGTTTCTAGACGTCAATTTTTTTATATCATTTTTTGGCCTTTGACCTCAACTTCTTAATATCATTTTTTGACCTTTGACCTCAACTTTTTAATATCATTTTTTGACCTTTGACCTCAACTTCTTAATATCATTTTTTGACCTTTGACCTCAACTTAATATCATTTTTTGGCCTTTGACCTCAACTTCTTAATATCATTTTTTGGCCTTTGACCTCAACTTCTTAATATCATTTTTTGGCCTTTGACCTCAACTTCTTAATATCATTTTTTGACCTTTGACCTCAACTTCTTAATATCATTTATTGACCTTTGACCTCAAATTCGGCATGATGGAGGTGTATGTGTATACCATCAGATATAATTTCCTAACCCTAACTTGGGATAGATTCTATTTAACTAGTAGATGGGGTCCTGACAGGTACTATCACTGCAGGGTCAGAATGAACCCCTGAAGTAATTGCAATGACACGCTCACCAACATTCCCAAATTGGATCTTCCCCACTAAATGAAGGCTTTGGTTTAAATGAAAACGTAGTATCTATTCGATCTCAGGTGGCAATCCTCCCAGGAATTACCTTCTCCAAAAGGAGGAGAATTGGTTTATTGCATGCCGCTTGAGGCACTCTTATCTTTTATGTTTTATGCAACGGTAATAAACGGCTACACAAATGCAGTCATGTTTCGATCACATATCTCACCAACAGTCCATCCATTAATTAATCTGATGCTTGTTGAGCGTTTTGGATATCTTTCAAACCAGATCTTGTTTTTTAACATCTTAATCATGCGTAATGCTGCATGTTTCGTTGGGGGTGCATAGTTGCAATGCATGCAGACGACAAGATGGGAAAGATGTCTGTCTCGTGATTTGACCACCCAGAATTTGAGTTCTCCACTTGGAAAAGTGATTGCATCTTTAAACAGGGCTTCATGCTGAGAATTCAAACTACTTGATCTTCCAGATACGAGACCGCCTAGTCAGTAACTTTCTATGTTCAGTAAAAACAGCTTAGCCGTTTCAAGTGGGCTGGCTGTGTGGTCTACTCAAAATGACACGAGTGTTGATATATATATTCTAGTAGTGCTGGCGGAGGAAGAGGGGAGGTAGTTGGGTTTCTGTGCATGTCAGAGACAGATAGGCCTTTAGGTTTTAAGCTGATGGATTGTTTGTGTTCTGTTCGGAGGTCTGTCGTTCGGTGGAGAAGCTGAAATGCATCGTTATTGCTTGTTTTAAACTCGAGTTGTAATCTTGTCTGAAAGGACTATCCTTTTTATTACAGCAGTTACAGTTACAGATTGACACTACGGCCGATGCTGAAATCAACTTAAAATATTTCTCAGGGTAGGGGGAGAGTAAAACATTTTTTGTGGGGTAAAGAAATTTCTTTGTGTGGTGGGGAAAATTTTTTTTTTTTTTTAACTTAAAATATTTCTTCGGGTGGGGGAGAGTAAAAAAAAATTTGAGGGGTGGGGAGTAAAAAATCTTTGGGGGTGGGGTTTTTTTTTTTTTTGTTTTGAACTTAAGATATTTCTTAGGGTTTTTTTGGAGGGTTGGGGGTAAAAAAAATTTTTGGGGAGTGGGGCAAATTTTTTTTTATTTTTTACTTTTTTTGAACTTGAAATATTTCTTAGGGTAGAGGGAGAGTAAAAAAAATTTGGGGGGGTGGGGATGTGGGGTAAAACATTTTGGGGGGGATGGGGGAAAATCTTTTCTTTTTTTTAACGTAAAATATTTCTTAGGTTTTTTTTGGTGGGCGTAAAATAATTTGGGGGGGGGGGCAAAATTTTTTTTTTTTTTTTTTGAACTTGAAATATTTCTTAGGGTAGGAGAGAGTAAAAAAAATTGGGGGGTGGGGGTAAAACATTTTTGGGGGGGTGGGGGAAATTTTTTTTTTTTAACTCTATACACACACATGCTATTGCGTATAGTATCTGTTCGGATTCGGGGGGGGGGGGTCCACCCAGGCAGGGGGGGGGGGGGGTCCACCCAGGCATTACCTCCTCTGATAGGTTAATTGCATGTCGCTTGAAGATATTCCGACGACTATACAAGTTATTTTTTTGTTTCCGGACGAGAGTGCTCCTCTTTGGGGCACCCGATGAACTTCTCTCTACATTAAAACTGACCGTGTTTCATACTTTACCCTCGTGGGGAGGCAAGTAAATGATGTCACTTGAGGATAAATTCAATAAAAATGGGATCGCATGAAATATTAAAGCTTACATGAATGTATTGTGCCCGTTAAAAGGGGAGAAACTCCACGCTCCTCAAAGTTAAACCACCGGATATAATTTCAATATCAATTTCAAGAGATTGTTCAATTTATTAGCACAAATAAAAAAAATATTAAGAATAGAGGGTTTAGTTTCAAACAGAAATTAATGCCAAAATAAACCCCCCTATTTTGTGGATTTGAAAACATTTATTTTTATTAATTTATATCTACAAAAGGGGCCATAAAGTGAAGGGGTCATTTTGATGTTACATATTGACTATGATAAACTAAATTTTCGCTCAAAATAATAATGGACTGGTTTTAAGATCAATGGGTAAACTATTTATTATCTCCCTTACTCGGATGTTTTTTTTCAATTGGAATGTAAATTATTTTATCTTTGCTTTTTGTTTGTTTGATTTATTTATTTATTTATTTATTTTGCATGGGCTAAAAGCTTGCTAAATATTGTATATGGCTTGTTTTTCTTAATACGGAATTTATTTTTTTATTCTTATAAAAAAAATGTTTTTTTGATTTTATCATTTCAGTTTTATCATTTTTTTCCCAATTATTTACTTTTATAATTTAAATATATTTTATTTAATAATTTTTTTGTAATTATTTTAATTTTATTTTTGTTTTTACTTTCATAATTCTTTTAATTTTATAATTTCAGTTTTTAAAAAAATTTTTCCAATTATTTACTTATAAAAGTATATAATTCTTTTAATTTGATAATTCAAATAATTTTTTTGAATTTTTTTGAATTATTTTTATTTTATTTTTGTTTTTACTTTAAAAATTCTTTTGATTTTATAATTTAAATAATTAAAAAAAAAAATTTTTAATTATTTTAATTTTATTTTTTTTACTTTTATAATTCTTTTAATTTTATAATTTTATTTTTATAATTTTTTTCAATTTTTTACTTTTATAATTTAAATAATTTCTTTTAAATTTTTTTGAATTGTTTTTATTTTATTTTTGTTTTAACTTTAAATATTCTTCTAATTTTATAATTTAAATTTTGTTTTAATAATTTTTTTGAGTATTTTATTCTTGCTTTTACTTTAATAATTCTTTTAATTTTATAATTCTATTTTTATAATTTTTTTTCTTCAATTTTTTACTTTCATAATTTAAATAGTTATTTTAATAACCTTTTTGAATTATTTTTATTTGATTTTTGATTTTTACTTTTATAATTTTTTTAATTTTATAATTTTAAAATTTCTTATCCGATCTCATATTTTATTTACACTTTTAGAAGTTTTATTAAAATTGATAGATTCAAAAAAAAAAAAAAATTTATTAAAATTGATAAATTCATAAAAAAAAAAAAATTATCAAAATTGATAGATTCATAAAAAAAAAATAAACATAAAAATAATGTTCTTTTTTGGTGGTTCTTTGCATGCAATCACCCAACTATGAAGAAAGAGCCTTCTTATTTTTTGAATAGTCTGATATATGGAAATGGATACCAAGGTTATGGAGTCGGAAGGTATAAGGTCCGACTCCATAATACAATCATGGATTAAATCCTCATCCGGTTTTTGGTATTTAAGGTGATGCGAGTATCCTGGACTCCAGGGTAGGCAACGTCTCATGCCTGCTCTCCATGCGGTCCGATCCATAGGGTGGATACCAGTCATGTTACAAAGAAGAGACAAGAGTTGAAGACAAGAGGAGGTTTATTCGCCTGGGATCGCAAGCAGTCAAGTCACTTCGTACACACTCAAGCCATGTCTTCCACGCACACTCATGCCTGGGGTATCCATGCGTATTATTGAGTTGATGCAAGAGATGGTATGCACGGACATGGCCAAACCACCTGAGACGCCGAGCGCGTAAGGAATCCAGAATCCCACCAATAGCAAGCTTCTGAAGGAGAACGGCTAGAGAGATTTCCTCTAACATCAAATTAAAACTATTTCCGTTTCTCTGCTCCCACATATGTCAAATCTGACTTATTTAACATATTTCACACGTTCGTTACTCAAATGCACCAATATTCTGAAGGAGAACGGCTAGAGAGATTTCCTCTAACATCAAATTAAAACTATTTCCGTTTCTCTGCTCCCACATATGTCAAATTTGACTTATTTAACATATTTCACACGTTCGTTACTCAAATGCACCAATATTCTTAGAGTTTACGACTATTGGTATATCCGCGCAAAATATTGAACTATTTAAAAAATTTATATGTCGTGTTTTTCATGGTGAAGTGATTGTAAAGAAGTCCTTAACATTTTGTAGACAGTTCTTTTTTTTTAAATTGACTCCGAAATTTTTTTTTTATTTAATTTTTTTTTTTTTTTTTTTTTTTTTTAAACATGTTTGAAAAAAAAAATCTAAAGGTTTTTTGTGTGTAATTTTTTTTTTTATTTAATTTTAAAAAAATTTTTATTTTTTATTTAATTTATTTTTTTAAATTTAATTTTTTTTTCTTTTTAAAAACATATTTGAAAAAAAAAATCTAAAGGTTTTTTGTGTGTAATTTTTTTTTTATTTAATTTAAAAAAAAATTTTTTTTTTTTATTTAATTTATTTTTTTAAATTTAATTTTTTTTTCTTTTTAAAAACATATTTGAAAAAAACAAATCTAAGAAGGGGTTTTTGTGTGTGATTAAGCTATGTAAATTGTATTAAATCATAAAAGATTTTCTTCCCTGTCCAGGTTCCGCCTGATAGATCTCCATATCGATCACCCATCAGGAGGCCTTCGAATAAGTCTAACGAAAAGAATGAAAACAGGATTGCTCAACATGGAATGCCCATTCCGCAGATAGGTAAGCACTTTTTTGGTTTTTTACGTTAGCAAGACGGAGTTAAAAATGGACTCCGAAATTTTTTTTTTTAATTAAATTTTTTTAAAAATTTTATTTTATCTTTTTTTTTTTTTTTTTTTTTTAAATTTAATTTAAAAAAAAATTTTTTTTTTTATTTAATTTTCTATTTAATTTTTTTATTTAATTTAAAAAAGAAAATTTTTTTTTAATTTAATTTTTTTTTTTTAATGGAAATCGCTCCAGACAAGGCATGAAGCCACTTGATGTAAGGAGCTAAAAAGAACGGAAGATCATTTTCCCAAAGACAGGAAATCACCAATATTTTGTATAACTCAATTGAGTTTGGGATGCGTGTGCGATATCGTCAGTACGAAAGGAGCCCCCCCCCCCTTCCCCCAGTCGTTGTCCGTCGATAGCTCGTCTCGTCGCTTTCCCGGTTAGATCTGCTCTCTGGGGAAGTACGATCCTAACTGGTCGTCTTCTTTCTTAGTCCAAAACTTTCAACTCTTTTACCGTAAAAAATCGTCACCTGTCGTAAAACTGATCCACTGTCGTCAAATGTCGTAAAACCCTAATCCTAAATCCGATCTTTTTGTAACTCCACCAAACTCTGAACAATAGAAACCGAAAACACTCCTTGCCGATTGTCCATCCCATTTCCGACCGTCTTGTGAGTTGGTGAATGATTCACCACCCACCGCCCGGGGCTTAGCCCCCCCCTCCCTATCCTGATCTATCATATCACATGACCAAGGATATAGTTCAGACGAAAAACAATCAGCAGGAAGAGAGTTCAACAAGCCTGCAATTCTTGGAAAGAAGCTGCTGGAATAGGAACAGCAAATTGATGAAGACCACTAGACCAACGAGTCAAACGAGCTGGAACAAAGGAAGCAGGGAATAAATCGTGCAATTCTAGTGGAGGATGATCTCTTCTGTTCCTTACAGCCCCTTTCTCACAGAAGAGACTTCACTAGTCTCTCTCTACTCTATCGTTATTTCCATGGAAGGTGCTCGACTGAGTTCCAGTCTTTAGTTCCTTCTTGTAAGCTTTGCTAGCACGTGGAACACGTTAACACAGGACTGCTTCCCTGCAGGTCACAACATAGTCGTAATCAAGTCCAATGTCAACAGATTTCTTTTTATGAATCGTTTCATTAATAATTTGAGTTTATTCCATCCCAGCAATCACTCTTGATCCTATCGTGAGGTCCGTTATCTCTCAACTGACAATCTTTGCATCTCGGTAACCCTTATCTGCGAGTGGCTTTCGGCCTTGATCCATAAGTAAAAAAAAAAGTATTTAAGGAGTCAAATTTTCCCTTAATTCTGTTTCCACTTTTGATAAATCCCCCTAATATTCTAATATTGGCTTCTTTACCTAAAATGCACCAAACATTGATGTTATTGTTTTTTTCCCTTTCCCTTTGCAAAACTCGATCATGTTCTGCAAAGCCAAAAACAAAAAACATATTTTACCTCGACAAAACAACTAAACCAAACACCATGAATAAATATTTGAAGATAGAAAGACTTTTACCAAAATGACCGGATTATGCATTAAATAATCCAAAACGGGTTGATATGCTGTAAAACCAAAAAAAACAAACGAAACACCATGAATAAATATTTGAAGATATAAAAAACTTGAAGCATAAAAACTTTTACCAAAATGACCAGATTCGGCATAAAATAACCCGAAAAGAGTTGATATGCCGTAAAACAAAACAACCAACCCCAGCACCATGAATAAATATTTTAAGATATAAAGAACTCGAAGCATAAAAACTTTTACCAAAATGACCGGATTATGCATAAAATAACCCGAAAAGGGTTGATATGTCATAAAACAAAACAACCAAACCAAACCCCAGCCACTTCTAATAATATTGGACGTGGATATGTGAAAATAGCATTAAAAACGGAAATTTCCACTTAAAATTAGAATAAATAAAAAAATATGGAAATTTCCACTTAAAATTAGAATAAATAAAAAAATATGGAAATTTCCACTTAAAATTAGAATAAATAAAAAAAATATGGAAATTTCCACTTAAAATTAGAATAAATAAATAAAAATATGAAAATTTCCACTTAAAATTAGGATAAGTAAAAAAAAATATTGAAGTTTCCATTAAAAGGTAAGTCAGATGTTATGCTGATGTGTACTAGAAATTACGTCATGAAAGGAAGTACGTAGCAAAGAAGCGAGATTGACTCTCTCTCTTGAGCGTTCGATGTCAATAGATCACGGCAAAGAAGTTGCCATTTTTTCTTCCGTGTGCCTAAAATCAAATAGAATTTCCAATAACTTCCCATCTGTGCAACATGTTACCACAAGATTGCTTCTCTGAGGGCTACATCATGGTCCTCTTCAAATCTAATGTCAATAAACGCTTGTCATTAACTGTGCTACTAAATCATATGGCACAATACTTATATTGTCCCCATATTTATATTGTCCCCAAATTTATATTGTCCCCAAATTTATATTGTCCCCAAATTTATATTGTCCCCATATTTATATTGTCCCCAAATTTATATTGTCCCCAAATTTATATTGTTCCCATACTTATATTGTTCCCATATTTATATTGTCCCCATATTTATATTGTCCCCATATTTATATTGTCCCCAAATTTATATTGTTCCCATATTTATATTGTCCCCAAATTTATATTGTTCCCATATTTATATTGTCCCCAAATTTATATTGTCCCCATATTTATATTGTCCCCATATTTATATTGTCCCCAAATTTATATTGTCCCCAAATTTATATTGTTCCCAAATTTATATTGTCCCCATATTTATACTGTCCCCATATTTATATTGTCCCCATATTTATATTGTCCCCATATTTATATTGTCCCCAAATTTATATTGTCCCCATATTTATATTGTCCCCATATTTATACTGTCCCCATATTTATACTGTCCCCAAATTTATATTGTCCCCATATTTATATTGTCCCCATATTTATATTGTCCCCAAATTTATATTGTCCCCATACTTATATTGTCCCCATATTTATATTGTCCCCATATTTATATTGTCCCCATATTTATATTGTCCCATTTTCTTTTTTTTTCGGCCTTCATTCCAGAAATAACGCGAGATAGCAGCACTGAACGAGGCAATTCGTTTGAAGATGAAGATTCCAATCTACAAAAGCGTAAGGCATCAACGGAAGACAAAGGCAAGGTTATCGCCCGCAAAAAGTCGGATGCGGCGGGTACGGAAAATTACCGCCCGCCAAACAATAATCCGGTGCCGAAGCCAGAACCGGTTGTCGACGAGTTTCCCGGAAACCCGTCTGAGCCCTGGCGGACAATGGTAACCCCGGACCGAGTGTCCAGCTCTCCCAGTTTGGCCAAGGCGAGGTCGCATGCCGTGGTGGCCTTGAATTCGGACTCGTACTATGAGGATGCTGAGGACAATTTGCAGCGGCGGATCCGGGTGGTGATGGATCCGGATCCGATGCGTCTTTTTGTGGCTTTGTTTGATTATGATCCCGCGGTTATGTCTCCGAATGCAGATGCATGCGACGCAGAACTTCCATTCCGGGAGGGACAAGTTATAAAGGTTTGTCAAGTTTAAAAAAAAAATTTTTTTTTTTTTTTTTATTGTAAATATTTGTTTCACAAATATATATGCAATTCTGTGCGTGTAGAATGTGTGTACATAAGTGTGTTGGTATATGTGTATATATATATATGTGTGTGTGTGTGTGTATGAAAAAGACAAAGGGAAAACAATTAAACGCAGGAAGAAATAATCAAAATGAGAGATTTACCAGTTTCGTTCGGACCATTTTTATGTATTCATCATCTTCAGAAAGTTGATCCAAACGAAACTGGTAAATCTCTCGTTTTGATGATGTGTTTAATTGTTTTTCCTTTTGTCTTTTTCATACATTCTGTCTCCACAGCATTTCATTTTATGATATATTGTGTATTTTATCCTTATATATATATGTGTATATATATATATATATATATATATATATATATATATATATATATATAGTCTCGGAAGTTTCTGAACCATTAAAACTATATCAAAAAAACAGCAAAAAATATTTTAGTTCCAAGTCGTTCTGTATAAAATCACTTTTTTGTAAGTAAATTTACTTTTTGCAGTCACTATATTAGTTTGCTTCCAATATATATATATATATATATATATATATATATATTATTATTTATTTTATACGTACATGAAAGTAATCCATGGACACGTGTTTCTGGCTCACAGCCGTCATCAGCATGGCTAACTTAGACAAGGATCGAACCTTCAATATTAATGTCTATAGTCCAGCGTTTTACCATCGGACCAGACGCCCTGTCTAGAAATAATATATATAATATATATATATAACTTTTTTGTAATATAGCAGGAAAAATTCCCAGCAGAGTGCTCGATTAATTGAGAATTAAAATTAAAAATTGAAAATTAAGAGCGTAATATATATTTTTTTTTGCACAGAAAAATTAGTACAACATTCGTACCGTCGGTTTCAAGCACAGTAGGACTTAGCCATCCGGCTCTCTTCAGCTTCTGTTGTCATCTGTTTCGGAAATGTGAAATCAAGTGTCACTCTTGTTTGGATGCGTTATTTGCTTAAAGTGTTATGTATGTTTGTTTAAATTTAGTGAAAGGAAGGTTTAATAAGGTTTGAAAAAAAAGGGGGGGAGGGTGAAAAATAACAGTTGAGATTTAAACCGGAGAAGATTTAAAGAGATATAAAAAAATGTAAAAAATATTTCTATATTCGTTTTTTTTTTTATATCTCTGCCTGATGAGATCTCAGTTTATAACAGCTGTTGATCGATAACATCGACATGCCAGTGTAGTAGATTTTGTACATGTCTGTGTAAATAAAAAATAACCATATATAAAAGCTATATTTGATATTGAGCACTTTTTGGAAACCCGGTTGAAATTCTTTGGATTACTATCCTGTGGATGTTTACCTTGCCTGGATTATTATTATATATATATATATATATATATATATATATATATATATATATATATATATGAGAAAGGAAGGATGAGGGTAATCCGCCGTAATGGGAAATGAAAAAGGAAAAACCAAAAGATGTTTTTTTTTTATGTATTCATCAACGTTTTGTCTTTATTTGTAAGACTTCCTCAGGATGATAATTTTAAGAAAAATGTCATGCAAGTACGACTTCTCTCAGCCCGGACCTCGGTCCTGCGCTCCCAGTAGTGGCTACTACTACTTCTCATTAACCCATCATGTCAACCCAATATTTCTATGTACTTGCATGACATTTTTCTTAAAATAATCATCCTGAGGAAGTGTTACAAATAAAGACGAAACGTTGATGAATACATAAAAAAAAACATCTTTTGGTTTTTCCGTTTTCATTTCCCATTACGGCGGATTACCCTCATCCTTCCTTTCTCATATATATATATATATATATATATATATATATATATATATATATAATGTGTGTGTGTGTGTTTATATAGTATGCACTATGCAGTTCATATAATTTCTTATTTTACCGAGGTAGTTAACATTGTATCTACACTTGTAGTTTTTGTTTTGTCTTTTGGATGAAGATTCAGACAAGATACCATAATGTCTGGCTAAACAAAGAGCTTGAACATTTCTAGAGTCATTGACCCTCATAATTTCTGGTCAGTCAGATGGAAAACAGTCAACCTGTCCGAGTTAAGTAAAGACCTTGTAATATATATATATATATATATATATATATATATATATATATATATATATATAGTCTCGGAAGTTTCTCAACCATTAAAACTATATAAAAAAATTTTTTTAAAAACATTTTAGTCCCAAGTCGTTCGGTGGAAAATCACTGTTTTGTAAGTCAATTTACTTTTTGCAGTCACTAGTTTGCTTCCAAGAATTTACGCTAATCTCAACATTATTTAAGGGATCATCAGTTGTTTACCATGAAAAACTGTTTCGGGAATTTAAAAACAAAACCGTATTTTATTTCATGGCTTCCCAGCAGAGTTGATCAGACCTCACTTCCCTTAAAAGACAAGAACAAAAACGTTCCGTATATAAAATCTAAGTTTTGTTCCAGATTAATGTTTTGCTAACTTAATAAGTTGTTAAAAAAAATGTCCTCCTTACCTGTGTTGTTCGTCTGTGTCTAAGAAAATGTATCCGTTATTTACAAAAATGTTGCTGTATTTTAAAGTGTTCGGACGAATCCATTACACTACTTTTAGGTGATTTATAGTTTTATGTATTTTTATTTTTATGATTTTATTATATTTAGTTTTATATTACAAATATTTAAAAATTAAATATATATATATATATATATATATATATATATATATATATATATATATATATATATAAATGTATTTTTTTTTACTATCATTATATGTGTTATATATATACGTTTATACATATTCTACATTATTTTTATTTAGATAGTTTTAGATTTGCTTTATCAATTTACTTTGATTAATTTGATATGACTTAAAGGCGTCAGGATGGCGAGTATTGATTTACTCCTCTCCAGGAGTTAGGCACAAGGCCAGTTTTATCTTACTCCCACAAGTACGATGTGACCCAAGGTTGGGTCGGGAAAGTGGGGTTTAAAAATTGCCTGGGCAACCCCGTCAGCATTCCGGGGTAGGGGCGCCTCAGGCAGTAAGCAATAAACTTACTCCTCCCCAAAGAGGGGAGGCGAAGCCTGGACCTCCTAGAACTGCACAGGACAGACCCATAGACCAGCGTAAATCAAGCCCCGAAGGCCAAGACAATACCAGTCTATGGGGTGCAGTATCCATCGGAACAGATACAGATAAAGCCAAAAAAAAAAAAATGGCGAGTAATTGCCGTATTTAATTGTCTAAATATTTTATTCTGATCGCCACCTTGTTTAATCATTCTTATTATTAAGTCAGAAATTGGGGGCATAAAATCTACTAATTTTAAGGTAACACGAGCAATCCTCAGAAATTCGGACATAATGTTCCCGTAAAAAATATACACACACACACATATATAAATATATATATATATATATGTTAATGTAGTTTGCTTGAAGCATTGGTCAGTGTGTATATAAAGGTAATTTATAGTAATGCAGAGGTGTAACGGATAAACACGAACTGAGAAAAATTAAAAACATATAACAGTGAAATGACTTTTGCAGGGTGTATTTAATTTCAAGTGTAAGCTATATGTCTTCGTAATTGGTTAATAAATATGTTGTAGGCGTGTTTATTTTTAAGTGTAAGCTATGTGTTTGTAATTGGTTAATAAATATTTTGGAGGCGTGTTTATTTTTAAGTGTAAAATATATGTGTTTTTGATTGGTTGATAAATATTTTAGAGGCGTGTTTATTTTTAAGTGTTAGCTATATGTGTTTGTAATTGGTTTATGAATATTTTGGAGGCGTGTTTATTGTAAGTGTAAGCTATATTCGTTTTTAATTGGTTGATAATTATTTTTTTTTTGGGGGGGGTATTTTTATGTGTAAGCTATACGTGTTTGTAATTGGTTAATAAATATTTTGGAGGCGTGTTTATTTTTATGCGTAAGCGATATGTGTGGTTAATTGGCTAATAATATTTTGGAGGTATGTTTATTTTTAAGTGTAAGCGATATGTGTTTTTGATTTGTTGATAAATATTTTGGAAGCGTGTTTATTTTAAGTGTAAGCTATATATATATATATATATATATTTGTAATTGGCTGATAAATATTTTGGAGGCGTGTTTATTTTAAGTGTAAGCTATATGCGTTTGTAATTGGCTGATAAATATTTTGGAGGCGTGTTTATTTTAAATGTAAGATATATGTGCTTGTAATTAGTTGATAAATATTTTGGAGGCGTGTTTATTTTAAATGTAAGATATATGTGCTTGTAATTAGTTGATAAATATTTTGGAGGCGTGTTTATTTTAAATGTAAGATATATGTGCGTGTAATTGGTTGATAAATATTTTGGAGGCGTGTTTATTTTTAAGTGGAAGCTATAAATGTTTGTAATTGGCTGATAAATATTTTGGAGGCGTGTTTATTTTTAAGTGAAAGCTATATATGTTTGTAATTGGTTAATAAATATTCTGGAGGCGTGTTTATTTTAAATATAAGATATATGTGTTTTTGATTGGTTGATAAATATTTTGGAGGCGTGTTTATTTTTAAGTGAAAACTATATATGTTTTTCATTGGTTGATAAATATTTTGGAGGCGTGTTTATTTTAAATATAAGATATATGCGTTTGTAATTGGTTGATAATTATTTTGGAGGCGTGTTTCCCTTTAAAGCTTTATATTTCGTGTGAAAAATGTTATAATCTTTCAACGTTTATGTAAAATATTCAGCCCGATTTCAAAATCTAATTTTTTTGATTTTTTTTCTCTTTCCACTCGACTTGTGTCCATCACAGATATTTGGTGATTGCGATTCCGATGGGTTTTACAAAGGAGAATGTAATGGGAAAGTCGGTTACGTCCCATGCAACATGGTCACAGAGGTTAAAGTCGATGACCCTGACGTGGTACAACAGCTGCTGAAAGAATCTAGCAGTACGTCCAGTGGAGACAGCAGCAGTACTCCTGGTGGGTATCGCCCGACCCTAACCCTAACCCTAACACTACACCAAACCTCATATCATCACATCTTACTCCGTATAACAACACATACAGGTCTTCCATTACAGACCATTTACTTAAAAACCCGCCGTGCGTTAGGAATTTTAGCATGGACTCCTTCACCATTCTCAGTCATGCTCACTCATTATACCATCTAAAAATCTTGGAGACGATCCACGTTCGTCTTAAACGTCCCTCCCTTTGTAAGCAAAGGGAATGTCTATTGGGACTAGATGTGATCAGTCTCTAAGATTCATCCTCCATTGTACATATAACATAACGCTATTTTATTTCCTGTACTCTCTCTTTTCACCCCGTTTTTTAAATCCCTCGTTTTTTTTTAAATCCCTCGATACAGCCTTTGTTAAGAGAGGGTGAAACCGGTCGGCTGGCATTTTTTTTTTTCTTGATTAACTTTTAATCATGAACCATAGAATTTGTCTTCCCTTCATGCTTGCGATAATAAAATTTTGTACTCCCCAAAAAATCATGAAAGTCAGTTTATATTATATTCCAATAACCATGGTTTTATTTAATTATTTTTATTTTTATTTTTTCACACTTACAAAAAAACATAATATTTCTGTAAGATATATTTTTTACGGTCCGTTTCATTTGTCTTGTGCCAAACAACATTTTTATGTCAATATCGTCTCTGCAACATTACAAAATCATCAGAAAAAATCACAACGAGTAAAAAGTTCTTGGATTTAAGTGTCTTGAAAACACCTACACTATACAGTGGTTTCATTTTAGGGTGAAAACAAACAAAAAACAAACAAAAAGAGAGAGCAAACACACACGTGTGAGATCCCACTATTACGGCAATTACTATTATGGCAATATCGTCTCTCCAACACTACAAAATCATCAGAAAAAAAAAAATATATATATAAACGTATATATACTCGTGTAATTTTTATCTGTATTTAAGTTAATAAAAAAAACTATTTTGTTTTCTTAGCTGTCTTGTTCTATTATTTTGAAACGCGAAATATTGAAAAACTGACATTGCAATTGATATGAAAAAAAGTTTCTATCGTAAACCAACTATTTCAGTTAGTTTAGCATTATAGGAATATTTTAGCACCAATTACATCTCACAGATTGTCCTCAATAAGAATGAGAGATTATGATTAAATTACTTGCAAAATCTTTTTAAACACATAATTTTTTTGAGTTTAAGATTACTCAACGAATAATGTTCTATTAAATTGAAACGCTGAATTTCCCAATGTGACAATAAACTACTCTGTGACAATCAAGTCTGACATATGCAAATATTACAAATGATTAACAATAGTTGTAATTGTTATTTACATATAGAATATTTCGCCTACACAATTTAAAAGCCGAAATTTATCTCAAACGGAATGATTTTTACAGTTTTATACATATGTTCTATTTTTTTGACCAGCACGTGTATATATATATATATATATATATATATATATATATATATATATATATATATATATATATATATATATATATATATATACGTTTATTCGCGTTTGCATGTATGTTATCACCTTCCACACATGTTTAAAAAATTAGATCATCTTATTCCCAAAAACTAAATACAATCAAATAATTAAAGATTAACTGGTGGTAAATTCCATCTTCAGCTATTTTAAAATGAATTGTTCCGAAATCGAATTTAACTGTCTCATCGACTTAACCGTTTTTTTACAAAAAACCTACCCATTACATTCTTTTTATTTTATATGTTACAATTTTACATGAATAAATTTTAGATACTTTGTTACATTAGGACCCGCGCTAACTTTGACCCTAACCCTAACTCTAATGCTAACCTTAACCCCAACCCCCACTTTGACCCTAACCCTAACCGCGGGGGTCAAAGTTAGCTTGGGTCCTAATATAAAAATGCCCCAAATTTTTACTCATTTCAAGACTAGCTAACAATTATTTTCTTGAAAAAAAAAAAGACGTATATTTATTTTAAATAGATTTGAATTATTACAAGCGATACATTAAATTATTAAAACGTTTTAAAACCGATTTAAAAATTTGAGATCGTCCGATCGCCAACGATGAAACGCAATGCAAATGAAACGTTACTTATTGCAAATACAATAACATGTTTTGGTAAGGTTTGGTAGTTTTGTTTTACGGCATATCAACCCTTTTTGGGTTATTTAATGCCGAATCTGGTCTTGTTTTCTTCTCTTTTTTGTTTCTTTCCCCTTTTAATATCTGTTTCTATTTAACCCATAGTTGGGACCCTAACAGGTACTACCACTCCGGGTCAGGGTGGACCTGGGAGCAATGGTAATTAAGAGGAGGCTCCACATTCCCCAAAGTCCGTAAGCCGGATCTCACCATCGGATGTAGTTTAAGGTCATATCCAGGACCGGGAGTAGGGTAGGAAAAATAAAAATAAAAAAGGGGAGGGAGAAAGGGAGAGGGGCTGTTGTTTTTGTTTTTGGTTTTGTAGAACATAATTAAGTTTTACAAACAAAAAAAACAAAAAAAAAAAAAAACGTCAATGTAAGTGAATTTCGTCTCAGGGAGCCACAGGGCAGCCTATAACATGTTTTGTTAGAATTTATTTTTAAAATGGCAGCCCAGATATTTTGAAGTAATCACCAGAAAAACAAAATCTAAATAGGCAAAAGGGAAATAACTCATTTTTTAAGTGAAGAATTTAAAAAGAATTGTCTCCCTTCAAATGAAAATTTTGTTTCTTTTTCTATGTAAATTTAACAACCGTACAAACATATAACATTTAAAATATAGTCAGACCCAAATAGCATTTAAGCTAACAAGCCAAACTTTGTTTCTGAATAGCCAATTTTCATTTGTTATTGTTGTACCATGTTATTAGAAATAGTATTATAATGGTGTACTTAACTACAATTTATTTTTTTTAAATTACTTTATCCAGCCCAGACAATTTATATCATGCAACATTTTAAACTAATCACCGAAAAAAAAAATTAAAATATGCAAGGGCGATAATTCATATCTTTTAATTGAAGAATATAAAAAAAGTTGTCTCCCTTAGAACTAATTTTTTTATATAAAAGTTTAATAAATGCGTTAACAACTCCAACCTTAACCCTAATCCTAAACTAGCCCTTAACTAAACTTAGACCAACCCCCAACCCTAAACCCTAAATCTAACCTAGACTAACCCTAACTCCAACCCTAACCCTAAACCAACCCTTTAACTAAACCTAGACTAACCCCAACCAACCCTAACCCAGACTAACCCTAACCTAACCCTAACCCCAACCGTAACCTACCATAACCCCAACCCAAAACTAAGTTTAAGTTGGCAAAGTCGGTTTTGTTCAATTTAAAAAAAAATATATCAAAATATGCAAGGGCAATAACTCATATTTTTAATTGAAGAATATAAAAAGAATTTCTTTAGAACTAATTTTTTTTATATATATATACCAGTTTAACAAATGCGCAAACAACCCTAACCCTAAACCAATCCTTAACTAAACTTAGACTAACCCCAACTCCAACCTTAACCTCAACCCCTAACCTAACCCTAACCCTAAATCTAACCTATATTAACCCTTACCCCAACCCTAACCCTGAACCTAGACTAACCCTTTAACTAAACCTAGACTAACCCCAACCCTAACCCTAACCTTAATTGTAATCTACCATAACCCCAACCCAAAACTAAGTTTTAGCTTCAGTTTGCAAAGTCGGTTTAGTTCAGTTTGAAAATATAAAAATTCAAAATATGCAAGGGCGATAACTCATATTTTTAATTGAAGAATAAAATAGTTGTCTCCCTTACAACTAATTTTTTTATATATAAGTTTAACAAGTGCGCATACAACTCCAACCCAGTACCCTAACCCTAAACCTATACTAACATTTAACTAAACTTAGACTAACTCCTAACTCCAACCCCTAAATCTAACCTAGACTAACCCTAACCCTATTTTAAATAGATTTGAATTGTTACAATAGATAAATTAAATTATTAAATTATTAAAACGTTTTAAAAAAAATGAGATCGTCCAATCGTCAACGATGAAATGGAATGCAAAAAACATTATTGAAAATTACTAAAAAGTAAAAAAGATAAAAATTCCAACTTTACCCATTTTGAAATGAATTGTTCTGAAATCGATATTTGTTGTGTCATCGACATAAGCAGTCTCAACCCCATCTTAACCTACCTTAACCCTAAACCTAACCTAACCCCAAACCTAACCTCAACCCCACCCTAACCTATCCTAACCCTCGCCCTAACCTATCCTAACCCTCGCCCTAACCATAACCTTTAACCCTAACCCAGACTAACCTAACCCCAACCCTAACCCTAACCCTAACCCCTTAACTAACCCTAACCCTTAACTAAACCTAGACAAACCTTAACTGTAACCTAACCCCAACTCTAACCCTTACCTAGACAAACCCTAACCTAACCTCAACCCTAAACCTAACCTTGACTAACCCTAACCCTAATCTCAACCCAAAACTAAGTTTGAGCTTCATTTGGCAAAGTCAGTTTGAAAAAAAAAAATTCAAAATATGCAAGGGCAATAACTCATATTTTTAATTGAAGAATATAAAAAGAGTTGGCTCCCTTAGAACTAATTTTTTTATATATAAGTTTAACAAATGCGCAAACAACTCTAACCCTAACCTAATCCTTAACTAAACTTAGACTAACCTCAACCCGTAACCTAACCCTAAATCTAACCTATACTAACCCCAACCCTAACCCTAAACCTAGACTAACCCCAACCCAACCCTAACCCTAACCTACCATAACCCTAACCCTAACTTCAGTTTGCAAAATCGGTTTAGTTCAGTTTGAAAGAAACAAAATCAAAAAAAATCTACAAGGGCGATAACTCAGATTCTTAATTGAAGAATATAAAAAGAGTTGTCTCGCTTAGAACTAAAGTTTTGTTGTTTTTTTCTATATTAACAAATGTTGAATGACTTCTACTGCATCCGGTACAGTTATGGTTTGATCCATAATAACAAATTTTACTTCCCCTAAAATGGTTTTAGGTTTTAGGGGTTAGGGTTAGTAAACGAAATTTTTTATTTTCCTTGTTCTTTTTTCGTTATTTTTTTATTATTTATTTATTTTTTTATTTTTTTCTTCCACCACAGCCAAAGAAAACTTTCCCTCCAACTCACTGTATATGAGTTCTGGCCTGCCTGTTGCCTCTGACCAGCTTGGTCCAGGGAAACGCATGGTTGCTCTCTATGACTATGACCCCCAGGAGCTTTCACCCAACGTTGATGCTGAAGTAAGTACAAAAGCAAATATACACCCTAAACCTAAACCCTAATCTTAACTCCAACCCTAACCCCAACCCTAAACCCTAACACCCTAACCCTAAAGTAAGTACAAAAGCAAATATACACCCTAACCCTAAACCCTAACCCTAAACGCAACCCTAACCCCAACCCTTACTCCAACCCTAACACCCTAACCCTAACTCTAACACCCTAACCCTAACCCCACAAAAATTAAGTTCTTCTCTGTCACCACTCTGCTAGGAATTAAACTAATTTCACTTACAGACCAACCAGTATTACTAGAAATGTACTCGGAATATGTTGAATGTCACTGAATCAAGAATTTGTGGAGTTCTTAATAGGTACATAGACAGTAATTTCAATTTAATTTTAATGAGTATGTAGGATGGATTAGGTGACGAATAGAAAATGTTAGTGTGTAAATGATATACTGACGAAGACAAAATATAGTTATTATTTTCCCCCAGTGGGGTATAGAGAATTGTTCATGATATTGGATGTTTTTACACCGGCTATGGTGTGTCAGGACGCGTCCATATGTGTATGCAAGTATATGTGTCAGTTAACATGTAAGCAATTATGTGTGTGTGTGTTATATCAAGTCCATGTGTTTAGGCAATAGCTATTTTGGCGTCTTGTCGAAGTCGAACTCAGGGCCAAAGGCCCGGGAAAATGTCTGTTGTGTCCTCAGAGAGGAGGGACGTGTGTTTTGGCAGTGCAAAAGAAGGAAAGAGAAAGAAGTGTCGTCTCATGCCACAGTAGAAAAAGAGAGCGGGCGGATGACGGTCGAATGTTTATATAATTATGCTAGCCATCCGAGATTCGCCTAAAAGAAGGCCACTGATTGGTCAAGCCAAGGAGGAAGTAGTTTGCCTGAACCAATCAGCAGGCAGCTAAGAAGTCATTGATATTTAAACAATATGGCGGCTTGTAAGAAACTTCTACAAGTACATGCACAATAACTTCGATTTTAATGGGCACATATACAATAGTATCAATTTTAATGGGCACATATACAATAGTATCAATTTTAATGGGCACATATACAATAGTATCAATTTTAATGGGCACATATACAATAGTATCGATTTTAATGGGCACATATACAATAGTATCAATTTTAATGGGAACATATACAATGGTATCAATTTTAATGGGCACATATACAATGGTATCAATTTTAATGGGCACATATAAAATAGTATCGATTTTAATGGGCACATATACAATAGTATCGATTTTAATGGGCACATATACAATGGTATCGATTTTAATGGGCACATATACAATGGTATCAATTTTAATGGGCACATATAAAATAGTATCGATTTTAATGGGCACATATACAATAGTATCGATTTTAATGGGCACATATACAATGGTATCGATTTTAATGGGCACATATACAATGGTATCAATTTTAATGGGCACATATAAAATAGTATCGATTTTAATGGGCACATATAAAATAGCTTCAATTTTAATGGGCACATATACAATGGTATCAATTTTAATGGGCACATATACAATCGTATCAATTTTAATGGGCACATATAAAATAGTATCGATTTTAATGGGCACATATACAATAGTATCGATTTTAATGGGCACATATACAATGGTATCGATTTTAATGGGCACATATACAATGGTATCAATTTTAATGGGCACATATAAAATAGTATCGATTTTAATGGGCACATATACAATAGTATCAATTTTAATGGGCACATATACAATAGTATCGATTTTAATGGGCACATATACAATAGTATCAATTTTAATGGGCACATATACAATAGTATCAATTTTAATGGGCACATATACAATAGTATCAATTTTAATGGGCACATATACAATGGTATCAATTTTAATGGGCACATATAAAATAGTATCGATTTTAATGGGCACATATAAAATAGCTTCAATTTTAATGGGTCCATAGACAATAACAGCATAATCACGTTGACCCACTGGTTCTTGTTAAATCACCAAACTTAAGCAATGTTGAACCTGGCCAGTACCAAATGGGTGACCATCTGTGTGTCATCCTCCAATAACTAGGATATACATGTGGCTAGGGACTGCTCAGGAATTTGATATTCGGAAGAAGCCGGCTTACCTGCCCAGGAATAATACCTTACCAGGTATTACCAGTTCTTTGATTTGATTTCTAGACAATAACTTTAAACTTAATGGGTCCATACATAATGAATTCAATTTTAATGGACAAATACACAATGACTTCAATTTTATTGAGAACATGCACAATAACTTTGATTTTAATGGGGCCATATGCATTAACTTTAATTTTAATGGGTAGATACATAATATCTTTAATTTTAATGGGTCCATACACATTAACTTTAATTTTAATGGGTCCATATACATCAACTTTAATTTTAATGGGTAGATACATAATATCTTTAATTTTAATGGGTCCATACACATTAACTTTAATTTTAATGGGTCCATATACATCAACTTTAATTTTAATGGGTCCATACACATTAACTTTGATTGTAATGGGTACATAATAACTTCAATTTTAATGGTCAAATACACAATAGTATCAATTTTAGTGTGCATATACATAATAGCTTTAATTTTAATGGGTACATACACATTAACTTCAATTTTAATGGGTACATACACATTACCTTCAATTTTAATGGGTCCATACGCAATAACTTCAATTTTGCTTCTTGGCTCACAAAGCATAAATATCTCTTGTTTGGCCCTTACAAAAAAAAAGTTTGACAAAAGGTGAGGTAATGCCTGGGAGTATGGTATCATGACAACAGAACAGATACTACACTACCTGAATTGATCATTGAAAGATAATAAATTAGTCTGAAATAGTATAGTAAACTGAATTGGGCATTAAAAGATAGTACAATATTACAATTAATGGAAGTAATAGCTTCAGCCAGACAGACAGATACCAAATCTCCATTTTCACTGCTGATTTAGTATTGTTAGGAGAGCTGGAGATTGATTACTTCCCTTGTATTGTGTGAATCATTTCGTTTTCCTCTATATTCTTCTTATAGGCATTTTTCACATTAACGATGTTTGACTTCAGACATCTTTTGTTTTCCTTTCTCTGCCGCCAGGTGGAGCTTGCATTCAAGATGGCTGACTTCATTTGTGTTATTCAATTCCTTTATTATCTCTATTTCCCTCTCTCCTTTTCTCTCTTTCTCCTCTTCTCACCCCTCCTCTTCTCATTCCCCCCTCTCCTTTTCTCTCCCTCCTTTCTCTTTTTCTCTCCCCCTCTCCTTCTCTCTCTTGTCTTATCATTCTCCCTCTCTTTCTACCTTTCTCTTCCCACCTCTCTCTCTCTCTCTCTCTCCTTTTTCCTTTCCTCCTCCGCCTCTCTCTTTCTCTCTCGTCTTCTAATCCCCCTCTCTCTCTCTTCTTCTTTTTCTCCCTTTCTCTCCCCCTCTCACCTCACCTCTCTCCCTCATCTTTTCCCTTCCTCCATTTCCTTTTGCCTTTCTCTCTCTCTTTCCCTTTCGTCCTCTCCTTTTCCTTTCCTCTCTCCCCCTTTTCCTTTCCTCTCTCCCCCTTTTCCTTTCCTCTCTCCCCCTTTTCCTTTCCTCTCTCCCCCTTTTCCTTTCCTCTCTCCCCCTTCTCCTTTCCTCTCTCCCTCCCTCTTTCTCTTCCGTCCTCCCCCTTTCCCTTCCTCTCCCCTGTCCCATCTATTAAAGATGTGTGTCGTGCTACTTTTCATATATTTTTTCTTTTTCATTTTTCTGCCACCAGGTGGAGCTCGCATTCAAAATGGGTGACCAAGTCACTATCTACGGGGACATGGACGATGATGGATTTTTCATTGGGGAGGTCAAAGGCAAAAAAGGGCTGGTACCTTCTAATTTCATTCGCGAAGCTGATACGCCAGACGAGGAAATTGAAAGGGCCAGCGTGACGCAAAGCCAGTCGAGGGACTCTATACCGTCACCCAATATTGATGAGGAAGTCAGTCGAGTATGTAAAATCATTACAATGAAAACTTCTTTTTCTAGTTTTGGCCTTACTTTTGAACCCCCTTCTAAAAAATTGTTTTTACTGGATTTTCTTTTTTCTTTTTAACATCATTACAATGAAAACCTTTTTTTTGGGGGGGGGGGGGGGGGGCTAATTTTTTTAGGGGTCATAAATTTCAAATTAAATTAAATTTTATTTTGTCCATAGGTTTAAAAAAAAAAAAAAGCTGAATGTTTGAACACCTCTCTAAAATTGTTATAACTGGATTTTTTTTCTTTTTTTTTTACTGTCCATGTTTTTGTTTTTTTTATTACGTTGCAACTTTTTAGATTATCCAAAAAGATTTTTGAAACAATAATTTAATATTTACACGAACGGATTCATTTTGTCATGTAAGTTTATCGTAGGATGATCATCCATTTCAGAACTGAAGTCAACCTTTCGGATCCGAGATCAACTTTCGCGTTTCCTACACATTATTACTTTCTAAGCCTCAACTTAAATTTTAAAATTTATTTATTAATGTTTTTTGGAAATCGCTCCAGACAAAGCATGAAACCACTCGATGTACGGAGCTAATAAGAATGAACGATGATTAAGTTGCATAATAAAAAAAAATGGAGAAGAAAGTAGAATCGCTGACGGTGATGAATGCAGAAGCAAAACAATCGGACCTAAATCTGAAACATTAGCATGGCAATGACGGACCGAGTTATCCACGCCGGAAATATCTGAAGGGACACATATCCATGTGCAACGTGGCACTTGAGAATACCCCGACATTTAGCGAGTGACCCCTAAGTTTTGTCTCAAGAAGCTACTGTGGATTAAGAATTATCTCTAGTTATCTCTCTTGGACCATTTTGGAGATAAGAGTGATCTCCCTTGATTCAGATTTGGACTATATAGGAAGAGCTGATAGCAAGTGGAACTCTTCAGTCTCTAAGACGAAAAGAGATTATCTTGTAGATATAGACCAGGGGCGGACAACTTTTTCAGAGTGAGGGCCAGATGAGATTTTTGGAAGGAGATCGTGGGCCGGAGTGAAAAAGGAAATCTTAGAATTACTATATTTTGTGTACATGAATAAATTGTACAAAAATTGCATTGAACACTCGACAAATCTGATATTTTTTCTCAAGAGACTTCTGTATGTGATGTTATAAAAGGCGCCGACGAAAAGCCATTTTGAAATCATAAAAAATAATGACGGGGGAAGTAGCAAGTTGATCCAGCATTCGTTTTGACACACCTCATATAAGTTCTGTTTTATGCCCTTTCCTCGTCTCTCGTTTCCTCTTTGCCTCTCTCTTTCTATTTTTCTATTTTCATCTCAGGCCAAGGATTTTAAATTAATAGTTAAAGAAAAATGAAATATACATGCATCATCGCTCGCTGATATTTATACATTTTTATCCCACTGTAAATCTTAATTGAAACCTACTTTTACGTCTATGTCACAAAATGATATGAGTTTTACTGGGAGGTCCGTGGGCCGGATTGCAATAATAAAGCATAGCAGGGTGACGGGCCGGATGCTAAGCTTTCGCAGGCCGGATGTGGCCCGCGGGCCGGAGGTTGCCCGCCCCTGATATACTGTGTCTCAAAATGACAAGTCAAGCTTTAAAATCGCCACCAGCAAAGATTGCGATTGTGAAATGGAAGAATGATCTAACAATACGATAAATGTATAAAAATTTTTGATTTCATGATAAAATATAAAAACTATTTTATTAAGCAGAATGTTTGAGGGGATTAATTTTTATTGACTAATAGAATGTTCGACAATATTGGGGACGGGGGTTGAAAATTGGATGAAAAGGATTTTTGTAGACAGTTTTTTCATAGAATATTTGATAATAAAATGTTAAAATGTCTGATTGAATGGATTTTTATAGATTGTTTGATGGAATGTTTTTAAACTATAATGCCTGATAGAAAGCTTAATGTTTTCGCTAGAAGGTTTGATATGTGTAAATGATTGTTTGGTAGAATGTTTGATTGATTTTAGATTTGTAGAATGTTTTATATTTTTGGTAGAGTTTTTAAAGAATGTTTAAATATGATTTTGGTAGAATGTTTAACATAATGTTTTAAAATCTTTTTGGTAGAATATTTAAGAACTTTTTATAGATTGTTTGATGGAATGTTTTTAATAGAATAGAATGTTTTTGGTAGAATGTTTGATAGAATCTTAAATAACTTTTTATAGATTGTTTTTAATAGAATAGAATCTTTTTATTAGAATGTGTGATACAATGTTTGCTTTTGGTAGAATGTTTAAAAATGTTTTTTTTAGAATTTTTGATAGAATGTATTTTATAGACTGATAGAAAGTTTTCTGATTTGTTGTAGAATGTTTGATCGATTATTTTTTTCCTTGAATGTTTAAAAATTATTTTTGGAAGAATGTTTGATAGAATCTTTAAAAAGTTGTTTATAGAATGTTTGAAAATTATTTTTGGAAGAATGTTTGATAGAATGTTTAAAAAAGTTTTTATAGAATTTTTGAAAATTATTTTTGGAAGAATGTTTGATAGAATGTTAAAAAATGTTTTTTATAGAATGTTTGAAAATTATTTTTGGAAGAAAGTTTGATAGAATGTTTAAAAATGTTTTTTTTCTTTGAATGTTTAAAAATTATTTTTGGAAGAATGTTTGATATAATGTTTAAAAATGTTTTTTATAGAATGTTTGAAAATTATTTTTGGAAGAATGCTTGATAGAATATTTAAAAATCTTTTTTATAGAATGTTTGAAAATTATTTTTGGAAGAATGTTTGATAGAATGTTAAAAAATGTTTTTCATAGAATGTTTGAAAATTATTTTTGGAAGAATGTTTGATAGAATGTTTAAAAATGTTTTGTCATAGAATGTTTGAAAATTATTTTTGGAAGAATGTTTGATAGAAATTTTAAAAATGTTTTTTTTAGAATGTTTTTTCCTAGATTTAATCATTTCTGGTGTCTTTATTTCTATGTTTTATCGTTGTATCATTTGTTGTTTTTTATTTGTTTTTTTTTTTCATTTTAATTGTTCAATGATTGTAACCTTTTCATTCTTCGGACGACACCGCAGCCGCTTAATTGAGGAATTTTGTCTGCTGTTGCTTAAGGGCTCCAGTGTTTTTTCGTCTAGGCGCAAATTCGACCCACAAGACCAAAGGACTTGAATTTCTTTCCACCGAATTGTCTCACCGACATCTGAACAGTGAGTGCCAAGTGCACGCTGAAACTAACAAACTCATTTTCAAAAAACATTAACAAACAAAAAAGCTTCACTCTTTTTGCTTTAACCACTGCCTCGCCACAAATTAATGCTTTAAAAAAACAAAATAAAAAAACATCTGTCTGGGCCAATGCATGTTAGACAAATTTTAAACACTTACATGCTGTATCTATCTCTCTCTCTCTCTCTCTATATATATATATATATATATATATATATATATATATATAATTAAAGAAAGATGAAGATAAAGAATTGTACATAAATTAATACAAATTTTATTACATCGAAAGTTCAGATGCAAGGAGTTACATTAATCCTTAAACCATGGTTTTTCAAAGATAAAACTCTTCTCGTCAGAGGATAAATCTGGTAATATGGTATTTATATCAATTAAATATTACCTAGTTCCATTTCACTTTGAAAAAATTGAAGAATAAAAACCAAAAGGGATTGGGGATAAAGAAGTTAAAAAAATAAAATAAAATAAAAAATAAAAAATAAAAAATAAAAAAATAAAATAAAATAAAATAAAACTTTCTTCAATTCTACAAAACGTTACTTTAGCTATTAACTATCTACAAAATCACCTCCCAATACTGCTAACTTTCACTTCCCGGCCTTTTATTTTTTATTTTATTTTATTTTATTTTTTTAACTTCTTTATCCCCAATCCCTTTTGGTTTTTATTCTTCAATTTTTTCAAAGTGAAATGGAACTAGGTAATATTTAATTGATATAAATACCATATTACCAGATTTATCCTCTGACGAGAAGAGTTTTATCTTTGAAAAACCATGGTTTAAGGATTAATGTAACTCCTTGCATCTGAACTTTCGATGTAATAAAATTTGTATTAATTTATGTACAATTCTTTATCTTCATCTTTCTTTAATATTGATTGCTCTACTCAACGTATTGAGCTTTATTTTATCGAGATAGATCACTACGATATTTCGCTTATCGTTAATTCTATTATCATTAGTATATATATATATATATATATATATATGAAGTTAGATATGTGTGTATATGTTATATATCGACATCAAAACGGGTTATGCTTATGTAATTATAATTACATAAGAATATTTTGAAATACTGTATATATAGTAATCTGAAAACACCAACAATTAGTTTTGGATATTCTTAATTAGCATATTTATTCTATAAACAGCTTCTAATAGATTAATATTCTGTAATATACGTTTTTAATTTGCATGGTCATATTTTCTTATACTATACACAATATACGTCTATATATGTACGGTACTAATTACATAAGAATATTTTGAAATACCGTATACAGTATTCCCTCGCTATTTGCAGGTGTTACATTCTGTACCTCCACGCGAATAGCGAAAAAACGCGAATATTGGATGCAGTTTTAAAACGTCTATGTATGAGATTATATACGGTACTAAATGCTTCCCAAACACTTTCTAAAAACACTCTTACTCATTAATACAGTAATAATGTAGTAATATTGCATGCAGTTATGTATTTCACTAATCTAATAATGATAATGTAAACACATTTGGATTTTGTACTGCAACAATATTTTAATCAAAAAGAAACGTAAGTACAGGGTGACAGTAACACCGCAAAGCATAGTTACCCATACTGTATTACTGTACCGTAAAGTCATTTTCTATGCGTACAACATATCTATTAGAATTGACAGTAAGTGGAACAAATTTAATGGCAAACTTAAATAAATACAGTACTCACAGTTCAGGTAATAATAATACAGTACAATTCAGTAATAATATACAATTAAAAACATTATTAATACACGGTCACAAAAAATATGCACTGTACATACAGTGTATGCATTTATAAAAAATATGTATTGTATTGCAATAATAATTGAAAACAAATTTAATATTGTTTGTGCACTCACCAATAATAAATGATATTAAAATGATGATGAAATTTGCTGTGCCATACGATGATGATGATGATGATGATGATGATGATGATGATGATGATAACACTAATGTACAGTATGGCACAGCTTAGCTGCTGCTTTACAGCACTTTAGGTAATTACTCGAGTGGCTGTTCCAAACTGCTCTCTGTTTACATTTCACTACTAGGCAAGGGAAGCAACTCCGGTTGAACTAATCCAAGGGGGATAAATCATCTCACGACTTGATACGCTCGTGACAGAGCCTAACCGACGAATATGCGGGGTCACGAATGGGGAACCACGAATAGGTGATACTGTATATATAAAATAGTAACTCTGTGTGTGTGTGTGTCTGTGTGTCCGCCCGCCTGATCGCTGGACAGAATTGCTTGAAAGTTGGCATGTGGACTACTGACCTCTCAGTGAAGGTCATAGGCTATATAAGAAATATATCACTTTAACGCTGGGAGTCGCCCACTGAAAACTGTTTTCCCTTTGATTCAAATGAAATTTTAACCATAGGTAAATGACCAAAAATGATATCTATTCCCAAAATTTCAGCAAATTTTGATAATATTAAGATGGTCCCCAGGGCCACAACCCCATCCACTGAAAACTGTTTTCCCTTCGATTCAAATTATATATGTATATATATATATATATATATATATATATAATCAAGGAGAACATCTCTCTGTCTGTGCATGTCTGTCCCTAAAAACGAAGACATACTAGGAAGTCTACTTTCAATATAATTGTATTCACATGCACAATTTGGACATTTGTGAACATAATGGAAGTCTTTTTGCGTCTCTAGTTGCCCCTTAAAGAAGCTAATGACAATTTTCAAACATGTTACACAATGAAATTAATCTATCTATTAGCGTTAGTTTAAGAGTATTAACATATATCTGAATAGCTCGGTGAGTAAGATATCTAGCTTATAGCATCAAGGTTGCTGTTAAAGTAAACTCTCCCTACCGTGATGTTGCATATGATGCTATCCCATACTCTAACCTGGGCAACACCGGGTAGCTCTGCTAGTATATATATATATATATATATATATATATTAACATTCTAAGCTAAATTCCCCCTAAAAATATGAGATTCTACTTGTTTTAGGCAATTATTACGTGTGAACACTGTGAAAAAAACTCAAAATTATTTCAGAATTTAGAGTGGGGGATCAGTTTCGTATATAAATTGTATGTAAAATGATCCCCCATTTTCGAGCCATTTTAGGGCAGGTAGCTCTGCTAGTTTGTATATATAATATTAAGTGATCCTATGAATTTAGAAACACAACTGTAATGTAGGCTATATTTAATTTAGTTTTATGCAAGGGTTAAAAAGGGAGGGGGTAGAAGCCCTTCGCGATGATTCAGATATTTATGATTTTTGTGAAATTTTACCAATAGTTATTAAGTATTAATTAATGAATATTCCCAAAGTTTTAGCGTATTTAGAATATTGTAATTTTTTTTTTTTAGGGGGCAAATTCATTATATGGGCACAACCCTAACCCTTACCCTAACTCTAACCCGAACCCCCTAGTCTAGTGGAGTATCCAGCTAAGTGCTGTTACTTGAAGGATATGCTCTTTTTATGGTGGGACATGAGAGGACTGATTCATTATAAGTTACTAGAGCCTAATCAAACAATCACAGCAATAAAATATTGTTCGTAGCTGGATGATCTAAGAATTGCTCTATCAGGAAAACGACCAGCATTACTTAATAGGAAAGGTGTAGTGCTTGAGCATAATAACGCGAAACCTCACACAGCAAAACTCACTTAGGAAAATGTGATGAGTTTCAATTCGAAAGTTTCGTCATGCGCCTTATTTGACATCGATCTATCCGACTACCATCTTTTTCGGTCGTTGCAGCATCACTTAAACAATAAAATTTATGAAAATGACAACCAACTTAAAAATGAACTAAATTATTTTTTCTCTAAAAAATCAGAGAACTATTTTGAAAATGGAATCCAGAAGCTTGTTAATCGTTAAGAGGGAGAAGATAACTAAATACTAACGTTTTTTTTTTATGCAACATTAACAGAAACTGGAATCTGAGGAATACTCTCCATCATTCCAGTAATAATATGAGCGTATATTAGCTTTTCATTCCCATTAAAAAAAATTCAAAATGTACCTGACGAATATACCCGGTGAATCAAAGGAATGAAAGATCCAAACAATTGCGCTATGAGTCAGTGTATAGCGGTTTCGATGGGATCTTATTTGGGCTTCAAATACTATGTTATTTTGAATATTTGGTCAGGGTTTACTTGTAGAATGAGGTATCCTCATGTCATGTGGTCCTGACAACCCCTTACAAAGAGAGGCCGAAAACACTCGAGGATGGTGTCTAATAGGTAATTCAAACTCTCCAGTTGTCTGTGTGTCCAGCTAAAACTCTCAAACTACAAAACAAACACTCACAAAGTTGGTATTTTCTTGATCGGCGCTGAATAATATCTAACATTTAGAAAACAAGATTATTCATTCTTTGACCTTAAACTGCTAGGCTATATTTCGTGCATCATGTAGTGCTGGGAAGCATTGGACGAGTCGAAGACAGCCCTTGAGACCAACTCAGAAAGGTATTACCCCTTCTGCAAACCCTTTATCTCCTTTAAAACAAAATTGAATGAAAACAGATCCCGGGCTACGTCGGGTCGGG
>OY744549.1:54178165-54200665 GCA_963556195.1 Sepiola atlantica | reverse complement strand
TATTTACCAACCAAATAGAAGTTATCAATTACAGACTAGTTATTTACAAACCAAATAGAAGTTATCAATTACAGACTAGGTATTTACCAACCAAATAGAAGTTATCAATTACAGACTAGTTATTTACCAACCAAATAGAAGTTATCCATTACAGACTAGGAATTTACCAACCAAATAGAAGTTATCAATTACAGACTAGGTATTTACCAACCAAATAGAAGTTATCAATTACAGACTAGGTATTTACCAACCAAATAGAAGTTATCAATTACAGACTAGGTATTTACCAACCAAATAGAAGTTATCAATTACACACTAGCTATTTATCAACCAAATAGAAGTTATCAATTACAGACTAGGTATTTACCAACCAAATAGAAGTTATCAATTACAGACTAGGTATTTACCAACCAAATAGAAGTTATCAATTACAGACTAGGTATTTACCAACCAAATAGAAGTTATCAATTACAGACTAGGTATTTACCAACCAAGTATAAACTTACACTGTACACACCAAATTAGCCTAAAAACTATTTGGAAACAAAATATTTTTTGATATTAAAAAGTTGAAGCATAACATATTTTTTTTTTTAAGAAAAGGACTGGATTCAGCATTAAGGGACCCATAAAGGGTTGATATGCCGTAAAACAAAGCCGCCAAACAAATCAACATGATTTTAATTGTTAAATATATAATCATGCATTTGCCCAGTGTAGATGTTTTCACAGTGCTTTACAATCACCTCTCCATGAATAAAGCGACTTATTATTTAAAAAAAAAAAAAATTCTTTTAGTTTAAGAGAGTCAAATAAGGGGAGAGAACTCGGTACTGGTTTGCCTTTATCATTAGTCCGTTTTTCACAACATTTTACTGACCATTTTTTTTCTTTTTTCGGTTTACACTTACCTATTAGGGTGCTAGAGAATTCCGGGGTTTTTGGAAATTTCTTTCAAATATTTTACATTTTAGGAAGGGGGATCAGTTTCCAATGTAAATTTAACGTAGACTGATCCCCCTCTTTTTGACCATCTCAATTTAAAAAAAATTTTTTTTCGATGTACAATTACCTATCATGTCGATAGAGAGTTCCGGGGTTAAAAAAGAAAAAATTATCCACTAGAACTTTAATTAAAAGTATTTTTCCATTCTGCGTATCGTAACAGCGATTCGTTCACAGAGACTTCAGTTTGTTTCTAAAGAAAGAAGATTTCGCAGGGGAGATAATCAACTTGCGAAATCATAATAAAAAACAAAATGGCGTCTCTGTGAACGAATCGCTGTTACGATACGCAGAATGGAAAAATACTTGTAATTAAAGTTCTAGTGGATAATTTTTTCTACTTTTTTTCACAGTGAGTAAGAAGATAACGCTGAATAAGTATATAATATTGTTTTTATAAAAAAATAATTTTTTGAAAAAATTTTTTAATGGTCCGCTAATCTGCATAAGCACCGACCGAAATCTTATTTCTGATTGATTTTAATATTTAATCCTGGTCGATATTCTATTCTTACTTAGTCATAACATTCAGGGTAATTACACGAGAAATTTAATAATAAGGCGCTTTATTCATGACGGGGTTAATGTAGAGAAACGTCGATATTCAAGTTGATTCCGATTTAACCCTTTTTCCCAGATTTGAACTGCGACTAACAAATTTATTCAACGCATACGAAGCAATTAATCTCCACTGACCCTAACTAACCTTGATTAACACTTTTTTTTATTCAACGCATACGAAGCAATTAATCTCCACTGACCCTAACTAACTCTGATTAACACCTTTTTTTTATTCAACGCATACGAAGCAATTAATCTCCACTGACCCTAACTAACTCTGATTAACACTTTTTTTTATTCAACGCATACGAAGCAATTAATCTCCACTGACTCTAACTAACTCTGATTAACACCTTTTTTTATTCAACGCATACGAAGCAATTAATCTCCACTGACCCTAACTAACTCTGATTAACACTTTTTTTTATTCAACGCATACGAAGCAATTAATCTCAACTGACCCTAACTAACTCTGATTAACACTTTTTTTTATTCAACGCATACGAAGCAATTAATCTCCACTGACCCTAACTAACTCTGATTAACACTTTTTTTTATTCAACGCATACGAAGCAATTAATCTCCACTGACTCTAACTAACTCTGATTAACACCTTTTTTTATTCAACGCATACGAAGCAATTAATCTCCACTGACCCTAACTAACTCTGATTAACACTTTTTTTTATTCAACGCATACGAAGCAATTAATCTCAACTGACCCTAACTAACTCTGATTAACACTTTTTTTTATTCAACGCATACGAAGCAATTAATCTCAACTGACCCTAACTAACTCTGATTAACACTTTTTTTTATTCAACGCATACGAAGCAATTAATCTCCACTGACCCTAACTAACTCTGATTAACACTTTTTTTTATTCAACGCATACGAAGCAATTAATCTCCACTGACTCTAACTAACTCTGATTAACACCTTTTTTTATTCAACGCATACGAAGCAATTAATCTCCACTGACCCTAACTAACTCTGATTAACACTTTTTTTTATTCAACGCATACGAAGCAATTAATCTCAACTGACCCTAACTAACTCTGATTAACACTTTTTTTTATTCAACACATACAAAGCAATTAATCTCCACTGACCCTAACTAACTCTGATTAACACTTTTTTTATTCAACGCATACGAAGCAATTAATCTCCACTGACCCTAACTAACTCTGATTAACACTTTTTTTTATTCAACGCATACGAAGCAATTAATCTCCACTGACCCTAACTAACTCTGATTAACACTTTTTTTTATTCAACGCATACGAAGCAATTAATCTCCACTGATCCTAACTAACTCTGATTAACACTTTTTTTTATTCAACGCATACGAAGCAATTAATCTCCACTGACCCTAACTAACTCTGATTAACACTTTTTTTTATTCAACGCATACGAAGCAATTAATCTCCACTGATCCTAACTAACTCTGATTAACACTTTTTTTTATTCAACGCATACGAAGCAATTAATCTCCACTGATCCTAACTAACTCTGATTAACACTTTTTTTTTTATTCAACGCATACGAAGCAATTAATCTCCACTGACCCTAACTAACTCTGATTAACACTTTTTTTTATTCATCGCATACGAAGCAATTAATCTCCACTGACCCTAACTAACTCTGATTAACACTTTTTTTTATTCATCGCATACGAAGCAATTAATCTCCACTGATCCTAACTAACTCTGATTAACACTTTTTTTTTTATTCAACGCATACGAAGCAATTAATCCCCACTGACCCTAACTAACTCTGATTAACACTTTTTTTTATTCAACGCATACGAAGCAATTAATCTCCACTGACCCTAACTAACTCTGATTAACACTTTTTTTTATTCAACGCATACAAAGCAATTAATCCCCACTGACCCTAACTAACTCTGATTAACACTTTTTTTTATTCAACGCATACGAAGCAATTAATCTCCACTGACCCTAACTAACTCTGATTAACACTTTTTTTTATTCAACGCATACAAAGCAATTCATCTCCACATCTCTGATCCTAACTAACTCTGATTAACACTTTTTTTTCTCCTCTTCCTCCTGCCTGGAGAATCAGCATTCTAAATGTAGTTGTTAGTGCTTGAAACACTTGTCCAGCGTTTCTCAACCATTTTTTTTTTTTTTTTACCTCGTGTGAACCTTTAAAACAAAATCATACACCATTTCTCATTTTATTTTTATCGCGTGGCAAAATATCACAGTATATATTTTTGAATAACTTGTTTAAGTAATACTTTGTCAAACGTTTCGGTAATGCAAAACAGAATTCATACAAAAAAAGGAGATAATGCCTGGCAAATAACACCCTACCTGAGAGTTCAACGTTCAAACTCCTCGGCCTAACCTTCACAGGTAGCATGAATTGGAACAAATACATAGAAGACATTGCCAAGGCTGTTGCAAAGAAGGTGGGCTCCCTTTACCGAGCTAGAAAACTTCTCACACTTGACAGTATTCTATATCTCTACAAAGCCACCATCCACCCATTCATGGAATATTGTTGCCACATCTGGGCTGGTGCACCAACCACTGGTCTCTCCCTCTTTAGACTGGATCTAAAAAAGAGTCGCTAATCTAATAGTTCCTTCACTATCCACCAAGCTCCAGCCCCTGTCCCATCGCCGCAATGTTGCATCCTTGTGCCTGTCTTACAAGTACTTCAATGGAATGTGCTCCGATGAACTTGCTACTCTTGTGTCTCCTCGATGTAAATTCACTCGACCAACCCGACAATCAGCTAAATCCCATCCATTCACTGTGGAGGTCCCCCAGATGCCGGAGAGCCTTCTACTCCAATAGCTTTTTTTTTCATGCTGCCGTCTTTGGAACTCCCTCCCTGCTCCTTGTTTTCCCGACTGTACCGACATGCAGAAATTTTAAACTAATGTGAACAAGCATCACACTGCACAGCTCCCAATTTAGGATGACCCCCCCAAAAAACTTCCACCCAAATTTTCAGTAGCCCTTACATCTAAAGTGGCAACTTGTCTTGTTTGGGGTGAACTAGGTTAAAAAAAAATTATTTCTGTTCGATTTTAATATTTAATCCTGATCGCTATTTTATTTTTTGTTAGTCATGAATAGAGAAAGGCAGAGGGGTACTTACCCTCACAGTCACATCTTCTATGCCTACCACCCATAACATCTAATTAAAAAAAAATTCTGATCGATTTTAATATTTAATCCTGATCGCTATTTTATTTTTTATTAGTCATGAATAGAGAAAGGCAGAGGGATACTTGCCCTCACAATCACATCTTCTATGCCTATCACCCATAACATCTAATTAAAAAAAAAAAAATGTTTTTAGTCGGTCATTATTTGACTTTTTTAAAATTAATTTTTTGTAATATTGTTTGTGGTGTTTATGCTTTTTTTTAAGGTAGGTATTTTAAAAATGTTCTTGTTTTAAATTTTTTTGTTGTGTTTTAAAACATTAACATCAAAATTATTTCTAACATATAAAAATATTTTAAGCAAGTTTGTTATATTTTTCTTCCTCTTTGCTGTTCTCTTTTAGTATTTTCTGATTGTGTGTTTTAATTATCATTTCTAGGTTTTCGCAGCATCTGTAGGACAGTTTTAGATTATTTTTATTGAATATTGATATAGGCCATTCTAGAGAAAACAGGACAATAGAATAGGATATAGGAAGTAACACTAACCACACCTTTGTTTGCGGGAAGCTTAACTATTAACTATTAGCTGAGAGAACAACAAAGAATCTGATTGGTTAACTAGCTAGCCGTGTATATAAAAACACCCGGCAAAACTAATTCCATGCATTTTAGTCTGGATGAAACGCGGGAGGCTCTGTGTTGCTTAATTGCCATAAATATATTTTCATAACTTGCTACCTAGCTCTACTTACGTATCGAGCACTGTAGAAGTCGTTAAGAATGTAATTTTGGTATTTAATCCAAAGTTTTGTGGAAAATTAGGGTTAGGGTTAGAAACTAGATAAGCCAAAACTGATATTTTTTTGGCAATAAGAAATCGAAATCTATGTCAAGAAAAAATATATCAAATCATCTGGAGTTTTTTTTTTTTTCACGGTTAATATCGATGTCTATAATAGCCAAACAAATAAACTTTCTCAGTTACCCCCATGCGAACCCTAACCCCCATACAAACCCTAACCCCCATGCGAACCCTAACCCCCATGCGAACCCTAACCCCCATGCGAACCCTAACCCCCATGCAAACCCTAACCCCCATGCAAACCCTAACCCCCATGCAAAACCTAACCCACATGCAAACCCTAACCCCCATACAAACCCTAACCCCCATGCGAACCCTAACCCCCATGCGAACCCTAACCCCCATGCGAACCCTAACCCCCATGCAAACCCTAACCCCCATGCGAACCCTAACCCCCATGCAAACCCTAACCCCCATGCAAACCCTAACCCCCATGCGAACCCTAACCCTAAACCAAAATTATAAAAGCAAAAGTCTTCATATAACCAACCAAAGAAAGAAAGAAAAAAAAAAGAAAGAAAGAAACCTGCAGAAATTTTCGAAGAATGCCAACCAGGAATTAAATCTTACTTCTCTTCAACGTTCAACGGTTTATCTCTATTGTCCGGCCAATAACGGAAGCATTTGTTACGTCCGAATTCAACCTCATGAGCCAACATGACAACAACTGGCGCCTTGCTCTCCCAGATCAATCTCCAGAAGTCTACGACCGTGTTGGACAACGGACTCTGACACGCAATTCGAATGGTATCTCGTTTTGCCAACGTTTACTCTTATGTGACTAGCGTTAATATAAGTCTCCGGTCCAGACAGTAAATATCTTGAACGATGAGTGAAATGGGATAGAGAGATTGTGTTTGAAATATTGTTCTTCGACTGTCGATCAATATTAGTCGGATTTTATTTCGAGAAAAGTAAACAAAAATTTACAAACAAATATTTTACAGGAAAAACAATGCACATCAAATTTCTTACATTTGTCTTAGGCATGAAGCCCGACTCGTTATGGGTGGGGGGGTCGTTGGATATAAGATTTGTCATACATTGACTTTACCTTACGCTAGACACTCTCACCAAAATACCTCATTCGCTCTGTGGGTTGGACCTACTTAGATGATCCCCAATTTGTTTAAAAAAAAATTTATTTGTAAAAAAAATTCATCGTGAGGTAGTGGGACAATATTTACAAAAGTTCTATACAAGGTTAGTAGTGTCCCCACTCCCAACCCTCTGCTAAGTGATAAACTGCCCACTGTTTTCTGGATGATCCGAATCGTAATAGAATCCAGGTAATGGTATGGTTCGACTAGACACTCGTGGGAACGTAATCAAACAGACGTTGCTTAAATATCGATATTTTTATTTTTATTAGTCATTAATAGAGAAAAGCAGAGGGGTACTTACCCTCACAGTCACACCTTCTATTCCTACCACCCATAACATCTAATTCAAAAAAATATTCTATGCCTATCACCCATAACATCTAATTAAAAAAAAATTATTCTTGTTCGATTTTAATATTTAATCCTGATCGATATTTTATTTTTTATTAGTCATTAATAGAGAAAGGCAGTCTTGATCTAAGTCTTCCCCCCCCCCCCTCTTTTTGCCTTTGGTGAGGCTCGATGGAATTCATACCCAAGGTTTGATCACGTCCTGCCAAGACAACTTGGGTCTGCCAGAGGTGGTCTTCTCTGCTTGCCCGTTCAACTATCAAGCTTTAGCAATCCAGCCATTGCTGCGTTCAACATGTTCCAACCAATGCAGCCTGCTCTTCTGCATGACGTCCGCGAGGCTATCCAAGTTGATCTGCGCGAGCAGAGACCCAAAAGGTATGCTCTGTTCAGGCTTCACCAAATAGATCCATCCGACCATTGCCTTGTCATTACGGTGCGTTTTTTTTTTAGACAGCCCAGGTTTCAGAGCCATACACCAGCACACTTCTGACACATGACGGGTATATACGACCTCTCGTAGCTGCTGGCAGGTGTCTGTTTGTCAGAATTAATAGCAGCTCTGTGTTGCCAAGTATACATCAGACAATAGGTGTAATATTTTAAAGACACTCCAATCTTTATGACTAAAAGATAGATGTTGCCGATGGGTTAAGAATTGGTTCATTTTTTGTTGCCTGTTTTTTTTTTTTTCAATTTTCCCAGAAAATTTGGATTAAAAAAAAAAACTTACTAAAATTGCATTGTCAACGGCTTCTATTTAGTTAATAACTTCAAATATGAAAACGATGCTTCTAAAAAGAACAATCGGTAAGCTTACAGTATTGTTAACAACCAAGAAATCGAAAATACAAAAAACAAAATGTACAACAAATACCTTTAATAAAACACATTAACATTTAATTTTTTACCGGCCTGTATACTTTTAATTTCTGAAACTGTTTTCAAGTTTGTTTTTATTTCAAAATTAGAGTTTGTTCAAAACTCTTTTTTTTTTTCGTCACACGAGAATCAAAATGGCTGCCTCTCGCTCTGTTGTTGTTGACGCCATTTTTTATATTTTTTCCGTGCTTCGATAACTCAATTTAACAATAGCAAATTCAGAGACAGTAAATCATACAATCAGTTTCCACACTTTAAAAGTATACAGGTCGGTAGAAAATTGAATTTCAATGTGTTATTTTCGACTTCTAAGCTTTTAATTATATTTCAACGTTACCGAACAATTTTTAAAATTTCTATTCTACATAAACATGTCTTGTCGGATTTTTTAAAATTTTTTTTTTTAGCATAGTTCACCCCAAACAAGACAGGCCGCCACTGTAGACGTAAGGGGCTACTGAGAAAAAAGAAAAGGGAGAAGGTTGGGGGGGGGGGGTCAACCTAAATTGGGATCTGCGCAGCGAGGTGTCTGTTTACATTAGTTTTAAATTTCTGAATGTCAGTATCGTTGGGGAAACAGGGGGCAGGGAGGGAGTTCCAGAGGCCAGCAGCACGAGGAAAGAAGTTATTTGAGTAGAAAGCTCTCCGGCATCTGGGGACCTCCACAGTGAATGGATGAGATTTAGTTGATTGTCGAGTTGGTCTAGTGAACTTACGTCGAGGGGGCACCAGAGTAGCCAATTCATCGGAGCACAATCAATGTTCATGTGAAATATAAGTACGGTGTTGTTGGAAAAAGTCTACTAAATCATAATTGTCTAGGGCACTTCTGTAGTATATATGAAGCAGCAGATTTTCTGTCCTTCTACTGAAAATAAAGGGAGGTAATTCAACCGGAAGTGATTTTTTTACAACATAAAAAAAAAAATGCAAGACTGATTTGTTTTTGGGTGACAATTAACAATTTCTTTTTTTTATTATATGAAGTAAAAAAATTTAAAATAAAAAACCCTAACCCTAAGAAATCAGGCGGTGTGCCTGTAAAAAATCTATTGTTTTTTGCGGCTGGTTCATTAAATTACCAATGTCTCGAAGATTAATCTCATTTAACTCCATTTTCTAAATACTAAATTCAACTTCCGGTGAATTCTGAATGAATGGTACTTGGAGAAAAAAAAACGGAACTCTTCAATTTCGATTTCTTAATCGGCAACTGCTTCATATATACGACAGAAGTGCCTTGTCTAGTGTTGTTGCATTTAATACCGGAGAAAAGTACACCAAGCAACAAAGGTCCAGTGGCGAGCACATTGTTTTTTCCATCAATGGAGACCATCTTTCTCTCTTTTTTTTTTCTTCTTCTTTTTTTTATTCCTTCAGATTACCATATCACATTCAGGAATATAATGTCAATGAGTTTGAATTACCTACCAGGCACCATCCTTGAGTGTCTTCGGTCTTTCTGTACAAGGGTTTGTCAGGACAACCTAACATGAGGAAACGTCCCCCTACAAGTAAACCCTGACCAAAAATTCAAAATAACATAGTATTTGAAGGCTTAATAAGATCCTCTCGACACCGCTATACACTGGCTTGTACGAGGAATAGTGCACCTTCACTTAGTGATGTTACCCCAAATATCAGCATAGTATGGTTCCGATTTCAGATATAGAAATAATAGTATAGTTCCGGTTTCAGATATAGAAATGATAGTATAGTTTTGGTTTCAGATATAGAAATAATAGTATAGTTTCGGTTTCAGATATAGAAATGATAGTATAGTTCTGGTTTCAGATATAGAAATAATAGTATAGTTTTGGTTTCAGATATAGAAATAATAGTATAGTTTCGGTTTCAGATATAGAAATGATAGTATAGTTTTGGTTTCAGATATAGAAATAATAGTATAGTTTTGGTTTCAGATATAGAAATAATAGTATAGTTTTGGTTTCAGATATAGAAATAATAGTATAGTTCTGGTTTCAGATATAGAAATAATAGTATAGTTTCGGTTTCAGATATAGAAATAATAGTATAGTTTCGGTTTCAGATATAGAAATAATATAGTTCTGGTTTCAGATATAGAAATAATAGTATAGTTTCGGTTTCAGATATAGAAATAATAGTATAGTTCTGGTTTCAGATATAGAAATAATAGTATAGTTTTGGTTTCAGATATAGAAATAATAGTATAGTTTCGGTTTCAGATATAGAAATAATAGTATAGTTTCGGTTTCAGATATAGAAATAATAGTATAGTTCTGGTTTCAGATATAGAAATAATAGTATAGTTTTGGTTTCAGATATAGAAATAATAGTATAGTTCTGGTTTCAGATATAGAAATAATAGTATAGTTTCGGTTTCAGATATAGAAATAATAGTATAGTTTTGGTTTCAGATATAGAAATGATAGTATATTTTTGGTTTCAGATATAGAAATAATAGTATAGTTTTGGTTTCAGATATAGAAATGATAGTATAGTTTTGGTTTCAGATATAGAAATAATAGTATAGTTCTGGTTTCAGATATAGAAATAATAGTATAGTTTTGGTTTCAGATATAGAAATAATAGTATAGTTTTGGTTTCAGATATAGAAATAATAGTATAGTTTTGGTTTCAGATATAGAAATAATAGTATAGTTTTGACTTCAGATATAGAAATAATAGTATAATTTCGGTTTCAGATATATTTCTATTTCAGATATATATTCTATTATTTATAGCATAGTTTCGGTTTCAGACAGACAGATACCAAATGTCTATTAGTAATAGATTAGTTACTAGTAAACAGTCAGACCTTGTTTTTGTACTAACGGGTCACTGCTTATCAAGGCCCTAAGCCGATTCAAGGATAACAGTCATTTCTCATAATTTATACCAAGTGCTTTTTTATTGTTTTATAAGAGGCGCTTTTCCCATTATTTACATCAATAAGTAGGTAATCCCTGGGAAGATGGTATCATGACCACAGAACAGATACTACACGATCCCTCCCCCTGAATTGAGCACTGAAAGATAGTACATTAGTCTGAACTAGTATAGTTAATATTGAGCATTCAAAGTTTGTAATAGTATTGCTTCGGTTTCAGACAGACAGATACCAAATCTGCATTATAATAGATACGTTCGATATATATATATATATATATATATATATATTTTTGGGTACAGAAAAATGAGTACAACATTAGTACCGTCGGTTTCAAGCTCAGAACCCTTAGACCGATTGATTGTTGCGAACACAGGAATAGATTTAAATCTTAATTTAAATTTCTTTTTCGATTGATTTAAAGTCTTTTTAATCCAGGCCCTGAAATTAAAATTGATGTTTTTTTTTTAACCTTTTTGTTCCCGCGAAAGTTTAACCCTTAAACTCATAACTGCTAACCGTAACCCTAACCCTTAAACCCATATCCTCTCCTTAGCACTTTCTAGACCAGAGGTCTTCAAAGTGGGGGTCGCGACCCCCAGGGGAGTCGCGTAACCATAGAAAGGGGGTCGCCAAAATTATAACTATGGAATTTTTTAAAATAATATTCAAACGTATTTTTTTATTTATAAAAAATTTTGGTGGGTCACGAAAAAAAAAATTTTGGTGGGTCACGAAAAAAAAAATTTTGGTGGGTCACGAAAAAAATTTTTTTTCCAAATAGGGGTCGCGACAAAAAAAGTTTGAAGTTTGTAGACGACACCAAGTTAACCCTTCAAAAGATTTAACGGCCTAATATCCGCTCCCAACATTGAATCACGGGACTTGTTTTGAGGTTGTTTTTTTTTGTTTTTTTTAAATATTTTTTCCTATTTTTAATCTTAACTGTTACATTCCCCCATCCCCCTTTTTTTTCGAACTTTATTAAACTTTATAGTCCCACCCCACCCCACCCCACCCTACCCCAAAATTTAAACAAATATACAAACCACTCTAAAGCAGATAACGCATCCAACCGAGAGCGACAATTCACATTTCTGTAACAGATGACAACATAATTTTGGCTACTCCCCTGCCAACTTATCCATCTATGTAATTCCTCTGATGATAAGATTTTAATCTTTGAAAAGCCTCGGCTTAAGGAAAGAAAAATAAACATGTTTTTATCGAATACACCTTGCATGAACAATCGAAGATAAAATAGATTCATCATCCGCACATCTTTATCTCTCTTCCTTCATATATATATATATATATATATATATATATATATAAAATATTTGTTGTTGTTTATTATCTATGTACGTATACGTTTCGTCCCTTTTCAATCAGGACTCATCAGCATAGAGATATGACTATTCACTACCGGTCGTACGATTCGAAACCCTGGATTACAAGTATTTTTCAACTTAAATCCAACGTCGTTAACCGCGCGCCCAATATTTGAATAGCCGATAAACAATGATAATTTAACACATATAAAAGCGGCTTGATGTCGAGGCATTCTACTTCTATTAAAGAAGGAATGATGCATATAAAGCAAGTGACGTCATGCTGTGTTTGTACTACCATTTAGAGTGCTCTACTTATTTTACGAGGAGCGACAAATATAAAATATTTGTTGTTGTTTATTATCTATGTACGTATACGTTTCGTCCCTTTTCAATCAGGACTCATTGAAAGGTTCATACTTTTTTTTAAGCATCTGAATGAAATTTAGTAAATAAGAAGTGTGGTAAATTAACTACCATCAAAGCTGGTAATAGATGCAACTCGCCGGCTCACACCAACTGAAGCTGGTTTCCCAATTACATCGGAATTTGAAACACACTTATGAGGCTAATATTATTAGCGAAATATATGTATAACTATAAACTATAAAAAAAAAATATGACAGTTTATAGAAAAAAATTTTTTTAAAATTCGGTTCGATTTTGTCTTTTCTTTTAAATAAAATAAATATTGCATTTATTACCAGCTTTGATGGTAGTTAATTTACCACACTTCTTTTTTACTATATATATATATATATTTTTGGGATATAGAAAATTAGTACAACATGAGTACCGTCGGTTTCAAGCTCAGAAGGACTTAACCATCCGGCTCTTTTCAGCTTATGCTGTCACCCGTTACAGAGCACTCCAAAGCAAATAACGTATCCAAACGAGAGTTATACGTGAATTCACATTTCTGAAACAGGTGACAACATAAGATGAAGAGAGCCAGAGGGTTAAGTCCTTCTGAGCTTGAAACCGACGGTACTAATGTTGTACTGATTTTTCTGTACCAGAAAATAAATATTACGCTCTTAATTTTGATTCTCTATTAATTGAGCACTCTGCTGGGATTTTTTCCACTATATTACATAAGAAGTTATGTATATATATATATTGTGTGTATTTAGGCAGCATTTTCTCATTTATGCAAACATTGTTAAAAAATAACAGAATTCGTCTGTTTAATTATACCTTTTTTTATTTTTTTCAATTTTTCTTTTGTTTTTGTTTTTTTGTATCAAAATCAAAAAAATTAGTAAATGTTCCATGGGTTTCACATGTTTCACGAACGTTTTCGATTCTTCAAATGAACAAAAAAGCTGGAGAAAGAAAAGAATTTTAAAAAGACAGCGGAGAAACGCGCATAGAACGTGTTTCGCATTGTTTCAGGAAAGTCGTTGGCGATTTTAAATTCAGCAACGCTAGATGGAACAAAATCGCATTACGTTAAGCATTTTAAAATGTTACCACTGGTTTCATATGTGATGTTGTTAATTTAAATTGTTGTGTTTTTATGTAGATAGCTTCGAGTATTTTTTTTTTGAATTGGTTTTGGAATGTATAATTTTAGTGTTTTTAACTAGAATTTGTCTTAAATCAGAGGGAGGGCAGTTATGTTTTTGTAGATGTTGGTAAATTGAGCTAGAGTTTACAAGATGCATGGTGAGACGGTAAGATATGGTAGTGCTTGTAAAACCAATGTAGCTATTATATATATATATATATATATATATATATATTCAAATTATGTTCGTTCTTTTTTTTTAAGCATTGGTGATAGGTAATAAGTGTCAATAGAAAGCCCTTACAATGCAAGGTAGATTTTTTTTTTACTGTTGTCTTATATATTTCGGAGAAACACTCCATTTTCAAAGATGTATTCCATCACAGAGCGGATAAATACGTCAGACCAACAAGACGTTTCTTCTATAAACTAAACTATAAGTTTGTTTATTTAAAAAAAAAAATACATCTTTGAAAATGGAGTGTTTCTCCGAAATATATAAGACAACAGTAAAAAAAAAATCTACCTTGCATTGTAAGGGCTTTCTATTGACACTTATTATATATATATATATATATATATATATATATATTAAACTTGTAGCAAATTTATAATAATAATAATATTTTTTTTTATTCTGCTTCTAGATGCATGGTGAGACGGTAAGATATGGTAGTGCTTGTAAAACCAATGTAGCTATTATATATATATATATATATATATATATATATATTAAACTTGTAGCAAATTTATAATAATAATAATATTTTTTTTTATTCTGCTTCTAGGTGTCTGGCATGGGTACCAAATCTCTATCCGAATGCAAACTCGACAGTGATGGCCGCCCCGCCTCAGCTCCCCACTCGGATGAGGATCGAAAGCCAAAACGTAAAGGGGGGTTGAGTTCGGCCCATAGCATGACCTCGATGGGGGCAGGACTTCTGTCAAAGGGCAAAAACATATTCAAAAAATTCACCAGATAATATGAAGTCTGTATGCGCCAAAATTGATAATGTTTATATTTAAAAAAAAATATATATATATATAAATAAATAAACTGAAAGAGATGATATATTTGAAAACACAAAATGATTATTGTTTGGGGATTTTAAATAAAATTTAAAAAAAAACAAGAAAAAAACATTTAAATGAATAAATAAAGTTTAAAAAAACAAAAAATGAAAGAAGAAAAGGATCGGTGAGTAAACGAAAAAATAAAATGGATTCTACATGATTTTCATCTACATATCAACTGATAAGATACATACATATATATATATATATATATATATATATATATATATATATATATATATATATATATATACAGAAAAAAAAGTGTATATTGGTCGAAGTGAAAGAGAGTGGGGAAAATAGGTAAAATTACCATATGACATTCAGGAATTTAAAAATCTCTACATATATATATATATATATATATATATTCAAGAGAAACTTTTGTTGTACGCTCTAACAAAATATGAATCCAAAAATGGATTCTGATATTCGAGAAAAAGATACCAAAAAACTATAAAGCAGTCAAATAAGACATGAAAAGCAAAAGATACGGCAGGACAAACTGGAACTCTTCAATATCAGAAGGTGAATAAAGTGTTTCTTGTCTGCTAAAAGGAAAAAAAATAATCTTATTTTTTTTTTTACTTTTAAAAAAAAAAGGATAATATTAAAAAAATAAAAAAATCAATAAAGAATGTTGTTTATTTTAATTAAATTAAATTAAAGAAGAAAAAAACAAAAAAACTGTTGCCAATTTTCAGAGGTACATTTTCTGGCGTGTTGTCTGTGCTTTGAGGAAGACAGCTGACCAGAGTTCATTTGCAGACGACCACCAAAGACCCCCCCCCCCTTTTCTTTCTTTCTTTTTTTTTTTCTTCTTTTTTTTCTTTCCTTTTTAAATTCAAGGACGCTCTACAAACTCTGCAGGTGTCATTAAAACAAACGGCTATTTGACTATGCTATACTCTAGCGATAGCCATTTTTTTACCGTTCTTTTTTAAAGAGCTATGCAAGAATGTTCTACTCTCTGTAAGAAGGAAGAGATAACCAGTGTCCACTTGGCTAAAAAAACAAAAAAACATTAAAGAAAAAAAGTAAAAGAAAAGGAAGGAACAGCGAAGAAATGTTGTCCATCGATTCAGATGTATAGACTATCCGTGGAATCGTTAGTGGAGGTGGGTGGGTGTTAGGTGGGACCTCATGGTCCCCCAAAAAAAAGCATATCTCATTCTTGACTATCTTTTTTACGACGGATGAGTGACCACTCTCTTGGATGGACAGACGGTGATCCTTGGTCAGTTGACCATGGCTATTATCCAGGATGGTCATTCCACAATTTCTGGTTGTTTGTTTGTTTTGTTTTTTGTTTTTCTTGTTTTGTTGTAATTTTCCAAAAGAAATTGTTTTGGAAAGATTCAAAGAAAAGATGAAAAAAAAAAAAAATAATAATGATGATGATTTTGTGATTTTTCTTGAGAGTTCAAGAAAAGATTCTGCGATTTGTTTTTTTATTCTTTGTTGTTTTTTTTTTGTAATTTTATTTGAGGCTGATCTGCAAAGTCGACTTGATGATAAAAACGGACATTATTTCACAGAAGACTGATACAATGTGAGTGGCACACACACACACACATATATATATATATGGGAAATGAAAAAATAAAAACCAAAAAGGATGTTTTTTTTATATATTCATCAAGGTTTCGTCTTTATTTGTAAGACTTCCTCAGGATGATAATTCTTACAAATAAAGACGAAACGTTGATGAATATATAAAAGAAAAACATCCTTTTTGGTTTTTCCTTTTTCATTTCTCATTACGTCGGATTACCTTCATCCTTCCTTTCTCACATATATATATATATATATATATATATATATATATATATATATATATATGACGATAAAATGCATGATATATCATAAAATGAAATGCTGTGAAGACAGGAAGTGTGATAAAGACAAAAGTAAAAACAAACAAAATACAGGAATAAATCATAAAAAAAGAGAGATTTTACCGGTTTCATTTGGATTAACGAACGCCTTCAGAAAAAGTGAAGATTCTAATATTTATTGAATAATGACAAAACATCGGGGAAAAAAGAACGCACGTGATATTTTTGGAACGTGTTTAACTATTTGAAAAAAAGAAAGAGTTTTAACAGCCCGTGCAACAATTTTTTCTCTTTTTTCTTTTTACCCCCCTTTTCGTATTTTAACGTCTTTGTTGCACACGCTGCAAAATTCTTTTTATTTCTTTCAAATAATTAAACACGAGCTAAAAAAAACATCCCGCTGTGCGTTCTTCTTTTTCTCTGTTTTGCCGTTATTCAATAAATTTTAAAACCTTCCCTTTTTTGAAAGACATTCGTTGATCCGAACGAAACCGGTAAAATCTCTTGTTTTTTCAATGATTTATTCCTGTGTTTAATTTGTTTTTCCTTTTTTCTTTCTGGTCTCTTTCCTGTGTTTGATTTGACCTAATGTCTAACCCCCTTTGTTTTATCGCTGTTCAATGATATGCGGGGACACTTTGGTGATCGTCTCCTCAGTAAGAGGTGTGATCCTGAATGGGATTCACATTCATCGGACCATAACCCCCCAGATAATGTCAGTGGATGTCTGGATGGTGCTCTCCGGCATTTGTGAAAATGGAAGAGAAATTCTTCAATCAATGCGGTATTCTTCTTGTCTGTTTCTTTGATTCTTATCTCTTAGTCTGGTTTCCAAACGGGACAGAATTCTGTGAATAAGAATTAGAGTTACCGTGTCTTTTACTATATGAAAAATTCTATTTTGTGTAAGGAATATATATATGCATACATTTCCCATATATATATATATATATATATATATATATATATATATATATATATATATATCGTGTGTATTTAGGCAGAATTTTCTTTCTCATAAACCTTGTTAAAAATAACAGAATTCGTCTGTTTAATTATACCTGTTTTGATTTTTTCAATTTTTCTGATGGTCTTTTTTGTATTAAAATAAAAATAAAATGAATAAATGTTCTATAGGTTTCACGAACGTTTTCGATTCTTCGTCAGGTGTCAAAAGCAAATGAACAAAAAAGCTGGAGAAAGAAGAGAATTTTTTAAATATATGTGTGTGTGTGTATATATATATATATATATATATATATATATATATATATATATTTATGCTTTTGACACCTGAAGATGATTCAACGAAGAATCGAAAACGTTTGTGAAACCTATGGAACATTTATTAATTTTTTAAATTTTAATACAAAAAAGACCATCAGAAAAATTGAAAAAAAAAGGTATAATTAAACAGACGAATTCTGTTATTTTTAACAATGTTTGCATAAAATGTATGTATATATATATATATATATATATATATATATATATATAGTATAAATTTTTGCATACAATTGTTTTGGCCTACCACCAAGATATATGTAATGTTCGAAACATAAGGCATTTATTTTTCTTGAATACATCTTTTATACGTTTCGAATATTACATATATCTTGGTGGTAGGCCGAAACAATTGTATGCAAATAAAACCTGATTTTTTGGTGAATTTAAAATAATTTGTATTACACTATCAAACTATAAATGTGTTATGAAAATTTATAATTAAAATTTAAATATGAATTTATACATATAAAAATATGTATATATATATATATATATATACATATTTTTATATGTATAAATATATATATATATATATATATATATATATATATTTTTATATGTATAAATATATATATATATATATATAAAAATATGTATATATATATATATTTTTTTTATATATATATACATATAAAAATATGTATATATATATATATATATATATTTTTATATGTATAAATATATATATATATATATATATATATATATAATATGTTAATTTTGTTGATAAACAAAAATATGTCTTCATCTATCAAGAAGGAAGAGACAATCATATATATTTTTTAATATATGTAGATTTTTCTACCCATTTGAGTTATGTCTATACTGTGGTAATATAAGCTTAATAATTAATAGGTTATATTAATTAGGGCTTTCATATATTTGCTAATATTTCGTAGAGTAGAATCTCTTCATCAGGGGTTAGAATTATTTCGAAAAAATGGGGCAATTAAGTATTACAATTCGATTTCTCAGAATTTTTTTTTTCCATAATTTTTATACATAAGATATTTGCATTCTGGATGTCGTCATACCGCTGGTATCTTTGATTAAAAATTACAAGTAATTAAAAAAATGTATAGTGTGTGTGTAATTAATGTTTTGAATTTTAAAATCTACCCAATTATATATATATATATAATTGATCAAGTTCAAATATGTTTATAAGGTGAACATAAAACCAATTTCTTCAAGAGTGCTCAATACCAAGTAGAGCATTTATAAAATTATATAAACATATTATAGCCTTACGTCAATCAACCAACGTTTCGATGCTATCGCATCTTGTCAAAGACTGAATAAAAATCAAATTGCATTGGTAAACACCACCAGCCCGATTTTAAAATAGAAGGAAGGGGAGAACGAAATGTTAGGAGAAATAGATTTTATTCTGGTCAAATATAGGTTAACAATCCGCTGACCCATCAAGTTTACACTCATGAACCCCAGCTTCCTTGCATATCTTTAGTCGGGATGCCATTAGTTTAACGCCTTTTTGGCTATAATATATATTGCTATATTACTCGAATTGAGTCAAAAAATGGTTGGCTCTTAATGCATATATATATATATATATATATATATATATATATATGGGAAAATGAAAAAGGAAAACCAAAAAATGGATGTTTTTTTTATGTGTACATCAACGTTTCGTCTTTATTTATAAGACTTCATCAGGATGATAATATAAAGAAAAATGGCATGCAAGTACAAACACATATAGGGTTGACATATTGGGAAAAAGTAAGAAAATAGTAGCCACTACTGGACGTCCGTGCTTGATGGAGTCAATAATGAGGAATGAAAAATGAATGTTTATGAAAATGAGTGGGGAAGAAGTGGAAAGATGGGGGTGAGCAAGGATACTGTGGCTGGTATGTATATATATATATATATATTAGTTGTGGGTGGCAGTAAGCGAAGTGACATTTTTTATCTACTGTAACGTTAAATATATAATTTGACACTTAAAAAGAAAAAAATTAATAATTTATAAAGTTTATCTATTAATAAAAAATTCTTTTAATTTTATTACTTCTGAGTTGCGCAAAGATTTCATTTTAAATATTCATCATTAATCTTTTAAAACTTTCTTTTTATGGATGCGTTCCAATATATATATATATATATGTATATATATATATATTTATATTATTTCATGTATCTACATAAAATGTTGTAAGATAATCTTTTATGTATTAATTTTCAGTATTTACTTAAACTGTGTAGCTTATTTGCCATAAATATATTTTCATAACTTACTATCTCTTTATATATATATATATATATATATATATATATTATTATTTCATTTATCCACATAAAATGTTATAAGGAGATATAATATCAGCTTCCTCGCATGTCTTTAGTTGGGTGGCCATTAGTCTATGCGATCGAACAAGCATAGTTCTTTGACAAGATGCGATAGCATTGAAACGTTGATTGATTATATATTATATATATATATATATATATATATATATATGTATAGATAGTGTGTGTGTGTGTGTGTGTAAAAATAAAGTCTGTATCATTAAAGTCTGTACAAACTCAAATAAGAAAGAAAAAAGACAAATCCCTTTTATTCGCGGACTGAATTCTCAAAGCGATGCAATCGTTTTAAAGCAATCAGTTGTTTCTTTCCATGTCGGTCCTCCATACAATATCAACATTGTTGTGTTGTTGTTGTTGGTGTTGTTGTTGTTATTCTTTTTATCTTGAGATGTTGATGGTATTGGTTGAAAGTATCTCCTTCTTCCCCCTCCCCTTCTTCTTTCACCCACTCACCCACCCTCTAAAAAAGGGGGTGGGGTGGGGTGGGAGTAAAAAAAAAAATTAAAAAAAAAAAAAATAAAAAAAAACAACAATATGTCATACCACTCCACCATGTACAATTCCATTATCGTTCCTTTTTGCAGTTCAAGCTACGTTGTAAAATGATCCCCCCACCCCTCACCCTCGACCCCAACCCAGACATATGTTACTTCCAAACGCATACACACACACCAATACAAACAATCAAAAATTAAAAAAATATTTTTTGCAATTACCACCGTTTTTTCTTATTTATTAATTAATTGTTGATTTATTTTTGATTGAAGCATTGTCAATGATACAGAGTGACGCCCCCAACCCTATCCATCCCCTCCAAAATGCCATCCATGGAATCGTTAAAAAAATTCACAATTCTTGACTTGCCCACCAAGTTTCAGTCATGAATGTCCAGCAGTCTTTTTTTTTATTACCATTCAATTCTTCTTCTTTTTTAGATTATAATAATTATTGTTTATGTAATTGATAATAATAATAATAATAATAATAATAATGGCAATAATAATAATTGTTAAAATATAATTATTGTTTATGTAATTGATAATAATAATAATAATAATGGCAATAATAATAATTGTTAAAATATAATTATTGTTTATGTAATTGATAATAATAATAATAATAATAATAATAATAATGGCAATAATAATAATTGTTAAAATATAATTACTGTTTATGTAATTGGTAAGAATAATGGTTAAAATAAAAATTAGTTTTTAATGGTGCCCAGAAATCCGATAACGACGGTTGGCTTAAGTGAATTAATGGCGGCAAATTCCTCGACTAAATTTACAGTTCGACGAGTCAAATCTATAGATGCTGTGGATTTTTTGGGGCGTTGTTTAAATTACGGGCTAAAATAAATGTGTCCTATGAATCTCTCTCCCTCTCCCTCTATTTTTTCTCTCTCTCTCTCATTCTGTTTGTCTCTGCGTTCTCTTTCTGCATTGTGTTCTCTCTATGTGCTCTCTGCTCTCCCCTTATCTCTCTCTCTGCTCTCCCCCTATCTCTCTCTCTGCTCTCCCCTTATCTCTCTCTGCTCTCCCCTTATCTCTCTCTGCTCTCCCCCTATTTCTCTCTGCTCTGCTCTCCCCTTATCTCTGCTCTGCTCTCCCCTTATCTCTCTCTGCTCTCCCCTTATCTCTCTCTGCTCTCCCCTTATCTCTCTCTGTCTTTGAAGTGTCATGTGGTCATACGACAGTGTCTTTGAAGTGTCATGTGGTCATACGACAGTGTCTTTGAAGTGTCATGTGATCATATGACAGTGTCTTTGAAGTGTCATGTGGTCATACGACAGTTTCACACGTTTTTTTACACAGTCCTTTGCATTATTGTTGTACTCTGCAAGATTGCTCAAGCTGCACCGGCTGTGCAGCGTTGCATCGTATGGTCATTCTTCCCACATTCGTAGATGGTTGAGTCAGTTTTGTAGTCCAATAGCAACTTTTGATCGCCCCATTCCCGTTCTCAGGCGGTTTAGTGTTTTCCACTGGAGCCAGGGTGCCTCTGAATCGGGAGGGAGTTCCTCAGAAGGGGAGGATTCCCATGTCAGTAGGGGGGGGGGGGGCATTCTCTAGCATTCTGGTCCACAGCTGTAGTCTGGTTTCTTCCTGAGATGTTGTTAGGAGCTCAACATGGCTGAGGAAGCTTCATTTCGACTTCAGTCGTTGGTTCACGTCTATGAAGGAGATGGCTTTCATCACTGATAGTCTTTGTCATCTCTACTCGGCTGGCAACATTCAATAATATGTGGGGACACTTTAGTGATTGTCTCATCAGTAAGAGGTGTGACCCTGAATGGGCTTCACACTCACCAGACTTTAATCCCACCCCGCCCCG
>OY744549.1:54123165-54170665 GCA_963556195.1 Sepiola atlantica | reverse complement strand
ATATATATATGTATGTGTATATATGTATGTATGTATATACGTGTATATATATGTATGTATGTATATACGTGTATATATATGTATGTATGTATATACGTGTATATATATGTATGTATGTATATACGTGTATATATATATGAATGTATATACGTGTATATATATATGAATGTATATACGTGTATATATATATGTATGTATATACGTGTATATATATATGTATGTATATATATACGTGTATATATATATGTATGTATATATATACGTGTGTATATATATGTATGTATATATATACGTGTATATATATGTATGTATATATATACGTGTATATATATGTACGTGTATATATACGTGTATGTATATATGTACGTGTATATATATGTATGTATATATATGTATGTATATATATACGTGTATATATATGTATGTATATACGTGTATATATATGTAGGTATATATATACGTGTATATATATGTATGTGTATCTATATATATATACGTGTATATGTATGTATATATATATACGTGGAAATATATGTATGTATATATACGTGTATATATATGTATGTATATCTATATATATATACGTGTATATATATGTATGTGTATCTATATATATACGTGTATATATATGTATGTGTATCTATTTATATATACGTGTATATATATGTATGTGTATCTATTTATATATACGTGTATATATATGTATGTGTATCTATTTATATATACGTGTATATATATGTATGTGTATCTATTTATATATACGTGTATATATATGTATGTGTATCTATTTATATATACGTGTATATATATGTATGTGTATCTATTTATATATACATGTATATATATGTATGTGTATCTATTTATATATACGTGTATATATATGTATGTGTATCTATATATATATACGTGTATATATGTATGTGTATCTATATATATACGTGTATATATATGTATGTGTATCTATATATATATATACGTGTATATATATGTATGTGTATCTATATATATATACGTGTATATATGTATGTGTATCTATATATATATACGTGTATATATGTATGTGTATGTATGTGTATCTATATATATATACGTGTATCTATATGTATGTGTATCTATATATATACGTGTATATATATGTATGTGTATCTATATATATATATATATACGTGTATATGTATGTATGTGTATATATATATACGTGTATATATATGTATATATATATATATAGGTGTATATATATGTATGTATATATATACGTGTATGTATATATGTATTTATATATATATACGTTTATATACATGTATATATATATACGTGTATATATATGTATGTATTAATATATATATATATACGTGTATATATATGTATGTATTAATATATATATATATACGTGTATATATATGTATGTATTAATATATATATATATACGTGTATATATATGTATTAATATATATATATATACGTGTATATATATGTATTAATATATATATATATACGTGTATATATATGTATGTATATATACGTGTATATGTGTATATGTATGTATATATATGTATGTATATATACGTGTATATATATGTATGTATGTATATATACGTGTATATATATATATACGTGTATATATATTTACGTGTATATATATGTACGTATATATATATACGTGTATATATATGTACGTATATATATATACGTGTATATATATGTACGTATATATATATACGTGTATATATATGTACGTATATATATATATGTGTATATATATGTACGTATATATATATACGTATATATATGTACGTATATATATATACGTGTATATATATGTACGTAAATATATATACGTGTATATATATACGTGTATATATATACGTATATATATACGTGTATATATATGTACGTATATATATACGTGTATATATATGTACGTATATATATATACGTATATATACGTATGTATATATATATACGTGTATATATACGTGTATATATGTATGTATATATACGTGTATATATATATACGTATGTATGTATATAAATGTATACGTATGTATGTATATAAATATATACGTGTATAGGTATGTATATAGATATATATACGTGTATAGGTATGTATATATATATATACGTTTATATGTATGTATATCTATATATGTGTGTATATGTATATATATATACGTGTATGTGTATGTATATATACGTATGTATATATATATATATACGTGTATATGTATGTATATACGTGTATATATATATGTGTATATGTATGTATATATATATACATGTATATATATACATACATGTATATATATATATATATACATGTATATATATATATATATACATGTATATATATATATACATATATACATCTATGTGTATATATACATATATATTTCCAGAATACGATTGGGTTTGCGTTCGCTCTTGATTTTTTCAGGGGGGGGGGGTAAGTTCCCCCCCCCCTCAATTTTTTAGTTTCATTTTTTTTTGGCGCGAAAAAAAAAACAATTTTGGCGTAAAAAAAAAAGAATTTTGGCGCCAAACAAAAAACAAACTTTTTTTTCCTTTTTGAACAAAAAAAGTATTCGGAGACAAATTTTTTTAATTTCTTTTGTCTAACCACCCAAGAACGCGCAGCCTAGCAAAAATAGACGCCGTTAGGGAGTCTATTTTGGCTAGTGTCTGTCTGTCTGTTTGTGTCCGTATAGTAATTGGTTCTTTTTATGCGTTTGGGTCTGCGTCCGCGCTCGATCTTTTCTTCCAGAATACGATTGGGTTTGCGTTCGCTCTTGATTTTTTCAGAGGGGGGGGGGATTTTCTTTTTGGAAGTCGATTTCTAAAAGTCGTACACCACATGTTAGCATGTAAAACGGACGTTAAACCGCTAATATTTATTTAGCTGACAATCTGCACGATGTACCAACGTTCACCAAGTTTGTCAAAATGGGTAAAAAAAAAAAAAAACAACAACAAAAACAAAAATCAAAAAATAGATGTGATGATTAAAAAACAAAAAAGATTTTTTTAAAATTATTTTTGTGTCCATTTCCGGTTCGTTATTTGGAAAAGTGTTCAACTTTTAAGCGTCGATTGTGTCTTCCTTGTTCTTGAGATGTTCAATCAGAGAAATACACACGAAAAGCCAGTTGAAGAGATGCTCCGTTGGTACAGAGCCATGTTTGGCCACTTCTCCTTGAGGGATGTCTGGAAAAGACAAACACAAAGTAGCATTAGGTGTTCACAAGACGATAGACATTTCAAAGACTACATGCATACATGTAAATATTTGTATATATAACTAAATGAATAAATGCGAAAATCTTTATTACATAAAACGAGAGAAGGAGGTGTTTGAACAGATGGCTGCGGTCAAGACTGAAGGGGAAAAAGTAAGTTGGAATGTTTGTGTGTGGGGGGTGTATGCAGAGAAAAGGAGGGTGGGTAGAAAAGGAGGGGGGGCTGTGATTTTGGTGGATGGGCGAAAGTTATGGTCTTAGAGAGCGTTTTGAGAAAGTGAGGGGATTTAAGAATGGAAGAGTGGGGAATCTTTTACGACGCTCAGCACAGTCGCGAACGGGGTCCAAAAAAAGAACGAGAAAGGGTTTAAAAACATAAATTTGCAACAAGTGAAGTTGACCTGCGACGAGAATAGATATTTTTCTATTTACCTATGTAATTTGTTTTTATTTTTACGTATTATAAATGGGTTTTTATTAGATGTAAAAAAAAAAAAAATGTATTGTTTTTTTTCCCAAAGGCTTGCACAAAATTCAAGATGGCGATTCACGTGCTTCCTTACCAAATGCCCCCCAAAAGCGGCCATGTTTTTCCCAAGTTCCGGTGACAAAACTATTGATTTCTAATAAATAGCGGTTGTAACGGTCTAAAAACACAAACACATGCCACAGGCAAGTTTGAAAATAACTTTTACAGCCTACAGTTACTTTTATTTGTTGTATATTTGTTTTTTTAACGTTTTTACTCTGCTGAGCGTCGTAACATATACCCGAAGAGTGAAGGTATGAAAGAAATAGTTGAGAGGGGGAATGGGTGAGGGGGAGAGGGGGGATTTGTTGTGATAGGGTTTGAAATATTTGGAAAATGATGGCAATGAGTGAGGGAGTGGAGGGGTGGAGGAGAGGGAGGTAATTGAACAGGTGGGAATGGAATATTTGAAATATTTGGAAAATGAGAAAGTTTCATTGGACTGCAGTGTTAAAAATGTGAGGGAAAACGGAATGAGTTAGAGAAAGTAAAGATTCATGGAGAAAAAGGGAAGGGTGTGAGTAAGTGGGAAAGTGTCATTAAGGTTAGAGATGAAAATAAATGTTATCTATAATCAGGCAAGATTTCTTTCATACCTTCCATTCTTAAATCCCCTCATTTTCTTGACCGCAGCCATCTGTTCAAACACCTCCTTCCTCCCTCCCTCTCTGCCATCCACATTATTCCTGCTCATCCCCCCACCTCTTTCTCTTACTAGCAGCCACAGTAATCCTTGCTCACCCCCATCTTTCCACTTCTTCCCCACTCATTTTCATCAACATTCATTTTTCACTCCTCACCAAGTACGGACGTCCACCCAGTAGTGGCCATTATTTTCTTCCTTTTTCCCAATATGTCAACCCTACATGTGTTTGTACTTGCATGACATTTTTCTCTATATTATCATCCTGATGAAGTCTTATAAATAAAGACGAAACGTTGATGTACACATAAAAAAACATCCATTTTTTGGTTTTCCTTTTTCATTTTCCCATCACGTCGGATTACCTTCATCCTTCTCTTCCCATATATATATATATATATATATATATCTATATATATATATCTATCTCTCTATATATATATATATATATCTATATATATATATCTATCTCTCTCTCTCTATATATATATATCTATATATATATATCTATCTCTCTCTCTATATATATATATATCTATATATATATATCTATCTCTCTCTCTATATATATATATATCTATATATATATATCTATCTCTCTCTCTATATATATATATATATATCTATATATATATATCTATCTCTCTCTATATATATATATATCTATATATATATATATCTATCTCTCTCTATATATATATATATATATCTATATATATATATATATCTATATATATATATATATATCTATATATATATCTATCTCTCTCTCTCTATATATATATCTATCTCTCTCTCTCTATATATATATCTATATATATATATCTATCTCTCTCTCTATATATATATATCTATATATATATATATATATATATCTCTCTATATATATATATCTATATATATATATCTATCTCTCTCTATATATATATCTATCTCTCTCTCTCTATATATATATATCTATCTCTCTCTATATATATATATCTATATATCTCTCTCTATATATATATATATATATCTATATATCTCTCTCTCTCTCTATATATATATATATCTATATATCTATCTATATATCTCTCTCTCTATATATATATCTCTGTATCTCTCTCTCTATATATATATCTCTATCTATATATATATATATATCTATATATCTCTCTCTCTTTATATATATATATATATATCTAAATATACATCTATCTCTCTATCTATATCTAAATATACATCTATCTCTCTATCTCTATATATATATATACATCTCTCTCTCTATCTATATATACATCTCTCTCTCTCTCTCTATATATATATATATATATATATATCTATATATATATATATCTATCTCTCTATCTATATCTCTCCATATATATACACTTCTCTCTATCTATCTATCTATCTATTTATCTATCTGTGTATCTATCTCTCTCTTTATACTTCTCTCTCTCTATCTATCTATATATCTCTATATATAGAGAGTAATGGATTGAATGTACAAAATCATCGATGTATGTAACATTGAATAAAGATCAGCGATGCATATTTGAACAGTTTGGACGTCCACAGTAAAGTGACCCTTGCATGTCACAAGCCAGAAGTTATCAAAACTTGGTTCTGCTTTAGTGATATGTTTATGTCGGGGTTTTTTTTTTTTTTACTAGTCTGTTGACATGCTCATCGACTATTCCATATACAAAATCCACCACATGTATACGCTATAGAGATGCATGAATAAAACAAACGTAAGTTCTCAACCTACCTTTTAGTTTCCCCTCAATCGCTGCAACATCAATCAGATCTTTCACGGCCGTCGGGTCGTATTGCTCGATTTTCTGACACAGTTGCTGGTTTATATACTATGATTTAAATAAAAATACGTATTAAATTTTTTTTTTAAATATAACTAAAAAAAAAAACTGTAAATTAAATTTTTTTTTTAAATGTGGGAGTCACCACTAATTAAGGTGAAGATTCACTTGAGTAAAAGCTGCATCTTTTGGTGGTGCCTGCGAATAGCAGACGTTGCAAGCGATAGATGCTCGGCCAAAGGAAAAGAGGGGGAGATAGAGGAAATTGAAAATATCTCTGATTTTATATTGGGCCACCCAGAATCTTATTTCTCTTTGAAAAAGAATTAGTGCCTCATTAAACAGTGAGTCACAAGGCGCGAACACGAATATATATATATATATATATATATGGGAAATGAAAAAGGAAAAACCAAAAAGATGTTTTTTTTTATGTATTCATCAACGTTTCGTCTTTATTTGTTAGACTTCCTCAGGATGATAATTTTAAGAAAAATATCATGCAAGTATATAGAAATATTGGCTTGACATGATGGGTTAATGAGAAGTAGTAGCCACTACTGGGAACACAAGACCGAGGTCCGGGTTGAAAGAAGTCGGTGGCATGGAATGAAAATAATGTGGATGGCTGTGAGTGAAAAAGTGATAAACCCCTTTGAGTAGACACTGTCTGGCAGTTATCTCCAGTGGATATCTTCAGTAGCCATTGTCTTCTGTGGTCGAATGAGGATGGAGACCTGACATCTTGGATTTCCAGTCAAAAGTACATATATTCCAGCCTATAGGAAGGAGGGGGGGGCAGTTAGACGTGGCCCTCTGTTGGTTTTTATGAGGGCTGGCGGTCAGTTGAGTCGGGTGCCGATCCATGCAAGGTGAGCCTTTGGGGCTCTTTACTAAAGGATTGTGTTTATTGGACTCATGTTTCGATTTGGTCGGGCAAAAAAAAATCTTATTTTGCAAGTCTGCCATTCAACCTAAGAACATGAGTTTCATTTGTAACCACCAACAACTGGACTTTTCCAAGATAACACTCTTATCGTTTATATATATATATATATATATATATATATATATTCATCCACATACAGACTGTTTCGCTGTATCACAGGTCTTCAGTGCGGCTAGACCAGTTAGTCCCTCAAGCCGGGATTGAAACTCAACTGTCGAGCTGACAGTCGGTGCTCCTACCCCTGCGCTATCATACAACACTGACTGAATATAAGTAATATCTCAATGTAAACATTGTCAAGTGCCGGAGCTCGAATTAGTTTTACCTAATGAGCTATGCCTTAAAGCTAATGGCAGTTGGCGATATCCTTACAAATAAGCTCTACCCAAGAAAGGGAGCTTCATATAGTCATCCACATATATATATATATATATATAGAGAGAGAGAGATGGGAAATGAAAAAGGAAAAACCAAGAGATATTTTTTATATATTCATCAACGTTTTGTCATTATTTGTAAGACTTCCTCAGGATGATAATTTTAAGAAAAATGTCATGCAAGTACATCGAAATATTGGGTTGACATGATGAGTTGATAAAGAAAAGTATGAGCCGTGGCTACTAAGAGCGCTGGACGAGGGTCCAGGCTGCGAGAATTCAGTACTTTTCTTTATCAACCCATCATGTCAACCCAATATTTCGATGTACTTGCATGACATTTTTCTTTAAATCATCATCCTGAGGAAGTCTTACAATAAAGACGAAACGTTGATGAATATATAAAAAATATCTCTTTGTTATTTCCGTTTTCATTTCCCATTACGTTGCATTACTCTAATTCTTCCTTTCTCATATATATATCAAGGGAGGCGCGAGAGCGCTCTATCCCTTAATAGACTTCAAAAACGGCCTATGCTAGAAATCTCATTTCTTTGATCAGTCATAACTCCAAAACCAATAAACCAAATTAGTTAAAACTTTGCACAAAATTTTTATTTGATAGGTTCTATAAGTGTGTAGAATTTCAGCATTTCAAGGCAATCCAGAGATCCAGAAAGGTCAGGCATGATTTTGTGTTATCCGTGTGTACGTATGTACGTGTGTGCCACCCTGTATCTCATCAACTATTTGATGGATTCAGCTGATTTTTGGCGGAGATAGAGGTTCTAGGGTCTAGTTGATGGCATTTTAATTTCAGTTTACCATATACCTTAGTTTTCCAGAAAATTCCAAAAAAACTTAAAAATGACCATTGTATTGAGGCATAGCCTTTACAAAAGTAGTGACATTCCATGAAAAATGCCAGTATACTGAAATCATATGCCCTTAATAGGGTTAAGATGAAAATTCATATACACTAAATGTACAAAAGCAAGGAAATTCCAAAATTTTTACACTTTTATTGTCATTAAGGGTATGCGAGCACAACAGGGCTATGTATTTTACTGGTAGGAATTTTTCTTCAGCGCACTTCACACACTTCATCCACTCATGCATAGAGATTTATACTGTAGTGATGTGATAATGAAATGTTTGGTTGATATGTAGTCATACCCTTAATGACAATAAAAGTGTAAAAATTTGGGAATTTCCTTGCTTTTGTACATTTAGTGTATATGAATTTTCATCTTAACCCTATTAAGAGGATATGATTTCAGTATACTGGCATTTTTCATGGAATGTCACTACTTTTGTAAAGGCTATGCCTCAATACAATGGTAATTTTTAAGGTTTTTTGGAATTTTCTGGAAAACTAAGGTATATGGCAAACTGAAATTAAAATGCCATCAACTAGACCCTAGAACCTCTATCTCTGCCAAAAATCAGCTGAATCCATCAAATAGTTGATGAGATACAGGGTGGCACACACGTACGTACGTACACACGGATAACACAAAATCACTCCTGACCTTTCTGGATCTCTGGGTTGCCTTGACTAATGATGCTGAAATTCTACACACTTATAGAACCTATCAACTAAAAAGTTTGTGCAAAGTTTTAACTAATTTGGTTTATTGGTTTTTGAGTTATGACTGATCAAAGAAATGAGATTTCTAGCATAGGCCGTTTTTGAAGTATACTGGCATTTTTCATGGAATATATATATATATATATATATATATATATATATAAATGAAGGAGAATGGAAAGGAATTAGAGAAAGCAAAAGCCAAATCAAAATTCAATTCAAAAGTTCAAAGCAAGGTATATTCCGCAAAAAGGCAATTTATTCAAGTTAAATTTTCCTTAAGCCAGGCTTTTCAAAGATCAAAATCTTATCATCAGAGGAAGTCGCTGGGATAGATAAGTTGGCAATGGCCAAGATTTAAAATTTGAAAAAATGAAATAAAAGTTGTAGGGAAAGAAACGCAGGGCAAAACTGTGCCAGGGTGCAAGCAAATGGCCAAAAAGTCCGGTGTCGAAGAGTCCAGCGGAGAGAATAAGATGTAGATAGGTAGGTCGTTAGAGGCACGAGAAGTAATGAGAGAGGTTTCAAAATTGCCTTTTTGCGGAATATACCTTGCTTTGAACTTTTGAATTGAATTTTGATTTGGCTTTTGCTTTCTCTAATTCCTTTCCATTCTCCTTCGTTTCTACCTGCTCTATCCTGGATATTGAGCTGTATACTCTTCACAATAGGGTTTTACCTTTCCTAAAAGTTCGCTTTTAGTACACCTCTTTATATATATATATATATATATATATATATATATATATATATATATATACAGTGTTTGGCAAATCGATGACATAATTATTTATTGTGTGTGACAATGCAGTGTTATTTCTACATATATATAAACACGATAGATACCAAACAAAAATAAAAGCTAGAAGAAAGGTCGTGATCAGCAGAGGCTCGTTTGATAGCCGACATGGAGGGTACCTGATCAGCATCCTACGATTGTTGGCCCTTCTACATATGGAAACTTGATAATAGCATTTATAAGTGTATATTTGTAAATCTGAATTTAATTGAAGGTTAAAAGGAATGTATTATGTAAATGAGGAAGCCCGTCTAATGTCTAAACGACGTTTATTAACGGTATATAAGGCCGTTGAAATCTATTAATTTAAGTAAGATTCTTGCCACGTTTACACTTCTAATCGCAGCCTCGTCTTGAAATTTCGTTCTTCTCTAATCTAATAAGGTGATTTAATGTTATCTAATGTAAATTTAATTAATTAATAATAGTTTCCTAATTCTACAGGTATACAAATATTATGAACGCTGACTTGAAAAGCTTAATTAATTAAATGTTAATTACGCGAGCCCCCCCTCCCTCCACTCTCCCTTCTGTTTACAAAAATTCCCCAGGACGGACAGACAGATAGACATCCTGACAGAGAAAGTGCTCGTTATATTATAAGAATAACAACAGAATACAACAGACCAAATACAGGTAGTTAAATATGAGCAGCACGTAGACGAAAAAAATGGACCACAAAGAGAATAAGACTAATAATAGTTCTATTACAAAAGCAATCCCCCAAAACATATAGAACATAATCCCAAAGTTTGGAATGCGACTGCGATTGTTTTGATAATTTCAAGGTTTAAAAAAAAATATTTTTTTTTTTTTACATAGTTCACCCCAAACAAGGCAGGACACCACTGTAGACGTAAGGGGCTACTGAGAAAAAAGGGTGAAGGTTTGGAGGGGTCAACCTAAATTGGGAGCTGCGCAGCGAGATGTCTGTTTACATTAGTTTTAAATTTCTGCATGTCAGTACCGTCGGGAAAACAGGGGACAGGAAGGGAGTTCCAGAGGCCAGCAGCACGAGGAAAGAAGCTATTGGAGTAGAAAGCTCTCCTGCATCTGGGGACCTTCACAGTGAATGGATGGGATTTAGCTGATTGTCGAGTTGGTTTAGTAAATTTACGTCAAGGGAGCACCAGAGTAGCCAGTTCATCGGAGCATAATCCATTGAAGTATTTATAAAACAAGCACAAGGATGCTACATTGCAGCGATGGGACAGGGACTGGAGCTTGGTTGAGAGTGAGGGACCTATTAGGTTGGTGACTCTTTTTTGGACCTTGTCAAGGAGGGAGAGACTAGTAGATGATGCACCAGCCTAGATGTGGCAACAAGTTATGCGATCGCTTTTCCAAACACCTTTTTTGGTTCATTTTACTTCAGTCGAGGTTCTCAGAAATCAAAGGGAACCCTTCCTGGGGCTAACGCACGTTATCTCTATATGAGATACATGGATATTCGAATATTCCATTAAAGTCCTCCTTTATTTCTCAAACGTTGAGTTAGTAAAGAAGTTAAGAACATTAATTTTCCTCTCCCCAATCGACCAGTTTAATATTTTATGCTAGATCTTACTTGTAGTCTCTTGGTCTTACCGGATTCCAGGACAAGAATTCATCTGGTCTGGTGGAGTATCCAGCTAAGTGTTGTTACTTGAGGTAACATCACTAGGCGAAGGTGCACTCTTCCGCATATGAGCCAGTGTATAGCCGTGTCGAGGGGATCTTATTTGGGCTTCAAATACTGTTATTTTGAATTTTTGGTCAGGGTTTACTTGTAGGGGGAAGTATCCTATTGCTAGGTTGTCCTGACAAACCCTTATACAGACAGACTGAAGACACTCGTTTCTTTGTTTGTTTTTTTTCATTTTACTTATATATATATATATATATATATATAAGGACCCGTGGCATAGTGGATATAGTACTAAGTACAATTCAGTTCTAAGTGACAGTCATCTGAAGGTCGGAGGTTACATCGGCCGAAACGTTGTGATAAAAACACCTAAGATGAGAACAGTAGTCCGAATATACCAAATTCTACGACAACTCTATAGCTTAATATATAGAAATTTAAAAAGAATCAGAATCGGTAATTGTATCGGAATTGGGAATTTAGAACAGAATCAGTAATCGTATCGGAATCGGGAATTTAGAACAGAATCAGTAATTGTATCGGTATCGGGAATTTAGAACAGAATCGGCAATTGTATCGGAATCGGGAATTTAGAACAGAATCGGCAATTGTATCGGAATCAGGAATTTAGAACAGAGTCGGTAATTGTATCGGAATCAGGAATTTGGAACAGAGTCGGTAATTGTATCGGAATCAAGAATTTAGAACAGAGTCGGTAATTGTATCGGAATCGGGAATTTAGAACAGAGTCGGTAATTGTATTGGAATCGGGAATTTAGAACAGAATCGGTAATTGTATCGGAATCGGGAATTTAGAACAGAGTCGGTAATTGTATCGGAATCGGGAATTTGGAACAGAGTCGGTAATTGTATCGGAATCAAAAATTTAGAACAGAGTCGGTAATTGTATCGGAATCGGTAATTGTATCGGAATCGGGAATTTAGAACAGAATCGGTAATTTAGAGCAGAATCAGCAATTGTATCGAAATCGGGAATTTGGAACAGAATCGGTAATTGTATCGGAATCGGGAATCCAGAACAGAATCGGTAATTGTATCGGAATCGGGAATTTAGAACAGAATCGGTAATTTAGAGCAGAATCAGCAATTGTATCGAAATCGGGAATTTGGAACAGAATCGGTAATTGTATCGGAATCGGGAATCCAGAACAGAATCAGTAATTGTATCGGAATCGGGAATTTAGAACAGAATCAGTAATTGTATCGGAATCGGGAATCCAGAACAGAATCAGTAATTGTATCGGAATCGGGAATTTAGAACAGAATCGGTAATTGTATCGGAATCGGGAAAAATATTGGTATCGTCTCATCACTATTTCAAACGACTATTATTTCTTCCATTATTAAAACTTGAAATTAATTTTTTTAAAAGAACTTACGTTCCTTGTTACAGTCCAATCTTCGAAAACATCTTCCTCCGATTCTTTTGGGTAGAAAATGCTGAGCACAGCCTTGAGTACGTCCCTAATCATGGCAGGCGGGGCGGCGTAGCTGCGGAGTTCGGCGTACGCCTGCATGTCCAACTTGGAAACGTTCTCCCTCAAGTCCAGAAGCAGAAGACGGTCAAACATCACCTCGACTCGTAGGTCTTCCGTCATCTGTTCGGCCGCTGCAGAAAAAGAAAAACAGCAGATAAGTTTAAGGAATTCATAACCCGGCCGTAATGGTCCCTTTTTTTGTTGCGCAAAACAAAATAAAAACATGTGAACATCTCTGTATGACCTGTTTGATTTGGAGGGGGAAGATGTAAATTAAAACAAGCAATAATAATAAAAAAAAAAATAGGATGCTAGCTGTTCCAACCCGGCGTTGTCCGGGAATGTTCTTACTTGTAATTTGATTTTTAAAAAATTTTTTTCTTTTCATTTTCTTCTTTAAACTATGCCGGTATTTTTGTCAATTTTTTTTTAATTAATTTCTAATATTTTATTTATTTATTTATTATTTTTCAAAATTTTTTTATTAATTTATTTATTTGTTTGATTTGGAGTTAAGTTGCAGTTTGACACATTTTCGTTGAATCTCTATTCTAACCGCTTGTAACTTCTAATATTTTCTATTCTATTTTTCGATAAACTTACGGCGGTCCTTCAGATTTGGTAATTTAGTTACCTGCCTCGTCGCCATTTTTGTATTCACATTTTGCTGAGACAATTTAAAAAAAATTTTTTTTCAGTTTTTATCTTTTTCGATGAACAATAAAACCTGGGTTTAAAGTACACCATGCCTCAGAGTCTTGTTTGTCGATAAAAGTTTAGGCTAGCTGTCCGACGATTACAAGCCGCCCTAAAACAGCATAATTCTATTAAATAGGCATTTTGTTGGAATGTGTCATATTTGAAACAAAAAGCATTTAAGGGTAAAGCTTAAGGGGTCTTGAGAAGAAATTGAAATTCAGGGAGTCTTGCTTAATTGGTATCTAATGACTATGAATCAGATTCAATGTAAATCTGAAATATTTGAATTTTCAAATGGGAGGTTGTGCCCATATTATACCCCCTAAAACCCCTTTGAAATACTCCAAAGAAACTGAAAAAAAAATTAAAAATAAAATAAATAAAAATTAAAAATAATAAAAATTAAAAATAAAATTTTTAAAAACAATAAAAATAAAAGTAGACGTTCAACATATATGTACAAACAAAAGGCTTCCACCCCCCCCTTTTTACACTCTTTGCATAAAACTAAATATAGCCCACATTTTGGACATCTTAAGCCTAGCACAAATTTTCCAACTTTTGGGATATTTATTAATTGGTGTCTAATATTCAAATTTTCACATTTCACAAAATAACCAAAATAAGAAAAAATTTAAAATAAAATAAAAATTAGAAATAATAAAAATTAGAAATAATAAAAATTAGAAATAATAAAAATTAAAAATTAAATAAAAATTAGAAATAATAAAAATTAAAAATAATAAAAATTAAAAATTAAATAAAAATTAAAAATAATAAAAATTAAAAATAATAAAAATTAAAAATTAAATAAAAATTAGAAATAATAAAAATTAAAAATAATAAAAATTAAAAATAATAAAAATTAAAAATTAAATAAAAATTAAAAATAATAAAAATTAAAAATTAAATAAAAATTAAAAATAATAAAAATTAAAAATAATAAAAATTAAAAATAATAAAAATTAAAAATTAAATAAAAATTAAAAATAATAAAAATTAAAAATTAAATAAAAATTAAAAATAATAAAAATTAAAAATAATAAAAATTAAAAATTAAATAAAAATTAGAAATAATAAAAATTAAAAATAATAAAAATTAAAAATTAAATAAAAATTAAAAATAATAAAAATTAAAAATTAAATAAAAATTAAAAATTAAATAAAAATTAAAATAAAATAAAAATTAAAAATAAAAAAAATTAAAAATAATAAAAATTAAAAAAAAAATTAAAATTAAAAATTAAATAAAAATTAAAAATAATAAAAATTAAAAATTAAATAAAAATTAAAAATTAAATAAAAATTAAAAATTAAATAAAAATTAAAAATTAAATAAAAATTAAAAATAATAAAAATTAAAAATTAAATAAAAATTAAAAATAATAAAAATTAAAAATAATAAAAATTAAAAATTAAATAAAAATTAGAAATAATAAAAATTAAAAATAATAAAAATTAAAAATTAAATAAAAATTAAAAATAATAAAAATTAAAAATTAAATAAAAATTAAAAATTAAATAAAAATTAAAATAAAATAAAAATTAAAAATAATAAAAATTAAAAATAATAAAAATTAAAAAAAAAATTAAAATTAGAAATAATAAAAATTAAAAATAATAAAAATTAAAAATTAAATAAAAATTAAAAATTAAATAAAAATTAAAAATTAAATAAAAATTAAAAATTAAATAAAAATTAAAAATAATAAAAATTAAAAATAATAAAAATTAAAAATTAAATAAAAATTAGAAATAATAAAAATTAACAAATAAAAAAAATTAAAAATGAAATAAAAATTAAGGTGTTGGATAATGGCCCTGTGAGGCCGGACGCATGTTGAAATGGACGTATGTGTGGGGGATCGTTTGGTTTGGCTTGCGCGATTTAGTGCGGGTGAACCCGTACAACCGAGTGCAAAACAGGGCTGTTCTCACAGTTGGAGCTCACAGGCGTTGACAGGGCCACCATGTTGACGAGACCTCGGGTCAAGGTGCACCTGCGCATAGGGGTTCTGTGACGTCACAGACTTTTGTGTGGGAAACAGAGTTTTGTCAGTCTGGTTTTTGGAAGCAAGCCAAACAGACGATTTCTCTATGTAGTCCGAAATGAAAAATGGGAATTTATTTCCCTAAGAGAATACAGGCATGAGATTCCTTCTTCCCCCTCCTCGAATGGCTAAGGACTTAAGCTAGGAATTAACTACGATAGAGTAGTAATTTGATCTCTCCTTTAACGTTGAGAGTGATGGTAGACTGTCGCCTGAAATAAAACTAATCAAAATTTAAAAGATTGTTTGCCTCGTGAATCGTGTTAGGAAGGGTTTTGTTGTAGACACAGCGGACGGCGATGTTCACGGCAGTACAGAAGCGAAGAAAGAACTCAACCACTAGACGACATCGAGACGACACCCCTCCACGCGACGAGGAAGAGAAGGTACGAGTAATTAAAGACTAGGCAACAATTTGTTCATAAGAAGGCTAGGACGTTCTATTATGTTTAGATGCTTAGAGTCAATCTCTAAGTCCTAAGTGGCTGCTATTCCATGAGTGGATAATCAAGTAAATAAATATTGCTACTAGGCAGGTGGATAAAACGATCTGTTTCGTGAGACTTATATGCCAAATACTGGTCAGTGTTATTAAAACGATTTTTTTAGTCATGAAAGTAGATGTTCACGGCAGTACAGAAATGAGACGACATCCCCTCTGCGACGAAGAAGAAAAGGTACGAGAAATATGGCTATGCAACAAAGGGTTAAGATTCCACAAAATTCATACCATGGACATATGGCATAATGGTTAGGAGCATTAGTTAATAAGTTTTAAGTGACAGTCTCCTGCTGATTGAAGGTTCAATCCGTATTACAGGTGATAATAACTAAAAATAACCCCACGTCATGGTTGATGGAATGAGAACAATCTACCCTCGTGGATTTAATTAAAGGTTCGGTTTGAAATTCCGATACGGGTTTCAGAGTTTGACTAAAACGTGTAAAGCTTAGAAGTGCTGCTAGGAAAAAAGTGTTGCACTTGAATATGCATGGCGTAACTGCACTCCTAAAGTGCAGTATTGCTGCATGTTTAATGGAGTGCATAGTTGCACTGCATGCAAACGACAGGCCTGCAATGGGAGAAATATTTAGATAATAGAATAGAGCTACCCTATAAAATAGTAATGTCTTCTTGGATACGAGATTCTATGCTGTGATTGTGAGTCACTTAAGTCAAGAAAAATTAAATGTCCCTCTAGGTACGGGCCACCCTGGGCAGTAAGTTTTTTTTAAATGATACTAGTATCTATATATATTTCAGCAAGGCGGTCAGGGAGGTCAGTTAGGTGTCAGTGGGTCTCAAAGACAGATTGGCCCTTGGACGGGGCACCGTGGACAGTAAGTTTTTTATTATGTCTATAGATAAGCAGCTTAGCCTTTCCAAGTCTACTGTATATATTCCAGCAGAGTGGTCAGGGAAATCAGTTGGGTTTCTGTTCATCTCAAAGACAGATCGGACCTATGACCCTAAGCTGATGGACTTTGTGTTCAATTGAACCTCTGCTTTGATTCGGTCATGCTCAGAGTTCTCATGGCAAGTCTGTCATTCTGTGTGGAAGTATCATTTTAATGTCTCTCAAAATAAAAAAAAATCGTTACTTGTTTTAAACGGGAGTTGTGGGTTTGTTTGGAGGGAGAATCCCTTTGTTACAATAACCAAGGAATAAGAAACTAACCGAAGTCATGGTTGATGGAATGAGAACAATTTACCCTGCACATATACGGAACAAGTTTTCTCAACTTCCGAACAGGAGAGTGCAAAAAAAAAATCCAAAAGGAGATAACTCATAATTCAGATAATTTTTACAACAATGACGAGGCATTGGGGTTGGAAGAAAAAGAATACATTAATGTCCCAATATAATAAGAAAAACACATGTGTGGCCGGGGTTGTAGATAGAGAGAGAAAAAAGGAGTCAGTAATGAAGAAACAGTTTGTTGAATACAAAAGTGAACTGGGGGATACGAAAAAGGTAAGATGGTACTAAATATGATATACAAAGAAGACATAATTACTAGAGAATACATTAATGTCCCAATATAATGAGAAAAACACATGTGTTGCCAGGGTTGTAGATAGAGATAGAAGAAAAGGAGTAAGTCATGAAGAAACAGTTTGTTGAATACAAAAGTAAACAGGGAGATACGAAAAAGGTAAGATTGTACTTAATATTATATACAAAGAAGACATAATTATTAGAGAATACATTAATGTCCCAATATAATAAGAAAAACATATGTGTGGCCGGGGTTGTAGATAGAGAGAGAAAAAAGGAGTCAGTAATAGAGAAACAGTTTGTTGAATACAAACGTAAACAGGGGGATACGAAAAAGGTAAGATGGTACTAAATATGGTATACAAAGAAGTAGACACATACATAATTACTAGAGAATACATTAATGTCCCAATACAACAAGAAGGAAACATGTGTTGCCAGATAATAAAAAATCATTACTTTTTTTTTTAACTCGAGTTGTGGTCTTATTTGTTACAGCAGTGATAGGGACCACACGATTGACACTAGATGGACAGTATTGAAATCAATCTCCGAATCTGGATGAAGACAAAGAGCAGACAATTACGGCCTGTGCAGTAAACGCAGGTTCGCACGTCTAGGTGAAGAGTCGGAGTCATTTTTTATTTCTTTCAGCCGAATCCCCACCTCTGCTGGCATGAGAATACAAATGACAGAAGCCCTAACCCTAACACTTACCGAGAACGACGGTGCAGGCTTCACCTTCTGCCAATTCATTCATTATTTCCCGATGTGCAACCTGCAACAGGCGCAGCATCCGTAAAAGTTGCCTGTTCTCATAGTTCGGAAGTTGCTTTAGAGTTGCACCGATGCTTATGTCCACCACAAAACTGACCTTTCCTTCCCTGTCACGTAGAGGATAGGCCAACCGGTGTTGTCCGTAGGCATCAGCGCTAACGGTTTCAGAGTTGTCCACACATCGGAAGAGATAATCTCTGCATAGGGAATACAAAATATACAAAAATTAATATAAAAATAATGGGAAAAATCTTATCCACTTATTATATAACGAGCACTTTCTCTGTCAGGATGTCAGGATGTCTGTCTGTCCCTCGCCGAGAATTTTTGTAAACGAAATTTCAAAGTCAGAAATAAACAATAAATAATTTAGGCGTCCAGGCCACGATTCGAACTCGCAACCTTGACGCTAACTGCCCGACGCTCTACCGTCTGAGCTAAAGGGGAAGTGATAAAATCTTATCGAAATTTAAAATAGATAAAGAAATCGTTTTTTTTTCACTTCTTGCAGTTACAAATGAATGACGTATAACTGTTCTTCGAAAATACATTGGATCTGCGTTCGCTCTCGATTGGGGTTGGGGGGGGGGGGTAGAACAATTTTTTTTTCCTTTTTAAACAAAAAAAGTATTCGGAGACAAATTTTTTTTTCTTTGTCTCATCATCCAAGAACGCAGCAATCTAGCAAAAATAGACGACCGTTAATTAATTCCAAAGTCAGAAACATAACAAATACATTAGGGCACATATTAACGACTAAATAAAAAATAAATAATTTTGCCACCGATACTGTGATTCGAACTCGCAACCTTAAAGTCAACTGTCCGATACACTATCGACTGAGCTACCATCGCAAGTAATAAAATCCGTTTTGATTTACCTACTTAAAGAAATGGGTTTTTTTCATTTCTTTCAGTTAGCAATGAATGATCGTATAATAACTCGTTCTTCGATATAGTTTGGAGTCTGCGTTCGCGCTCAATTTTTTTAAGGGGGGGGGGGAATTTCACCCCCTCCCCCAATTTTTTTTTTTATCTAATCTAACACATAAATAAAAGTTGGTTGGATTGACGACATTAGACCTAGATAGCATTGGATTTGCCAAATCGATATTTAATTCTACCTAGCCAGTGAAGTACAGAATTTTTTAATCTGTTTTATTCACATAATGAAAAGGAAATTCCAACGATTTTCATCGATTACATATTCTATCCGAACTGATATTTTTTCAGTAGACAAAGCTGTGGGAAATTCACCACAAACTTAGATCAGAAAAGCAACAGGTAGGATTAGGCAATGATATCACTCAGTTTCATATAAGTACGGATTTTTGATGCAACAAAATATCAATGTCGGCATTTATTATATTTATAATAAATATTTTACATCATTTTAAAAGTTACGTTTTTTTGTTAATTATTACCAGACAATAAATACTTTTAAAACAAATCGTTATTTTCTTAGAGGATTATTAATACCAAAAACCTATCTTTTTCTAAATTATAATAAAAATAGTTAATATTTGCATTAGTGAAGCGATAACTCCCCTGCCCCTCCGAAAAAAAAAAAACAACAAAGAAAATCTTGCAACATTTTAATAAATTTTTATTTTTATATTTTAGTGAAACAATATCTGCCAAATCGATATTTGATTCTGCATAGTCATTTTTTCTTGTGGTTTGTAACACTGTATTATTCAGATAACTAAAATGTTGTTTGAGTTAATTCCTTTCAGAAAATTCTTGTTCCTGCTAGGAATATTTTAAATTAATATAGTGTAAATTATTACTGAACTAAATGAGTACCCATCACAGGACGAATAAAATTCCCCCGAACAAAACAGTTTTGCACCACTTTTATGTATTCTTGCGGAGATTAAAATCAAGATATAATGATGCTAAGCCTTATATCTGGAATCCTTATTCTAATTTTGATCAAATCCACGACATGATTTTGATTGTAGGAAATGTCTCAAATTTAAGGCTTAAGCTTAAGCGTCCAGCGCTAACCGTTTGAAAGTTGTCCACACACCAGAAGAGGTTAGGGTTAGGTTTAGGGTATGGAATTCTCATCATTAATATTATGAATTCTCATCCGTCTCTGTTGTCTTACACTTCTTGCACATAAATTGGTTAGGGTTAGGGTTAATGTTGGGTTTGGATTAGGGTTAATGTTGGGTTAGGGTTAAAGTTAGGTTAGGGTTAGGGTTTAGTGCTAGGTTTAGGGTTAGGGTTAAAGTTAAGGTTAGGGTTAAAGTTAGGTTAGGGTTTAGTGTTAGGGTTAATGTTGGGTTAGGGTTAAAGTTAAGGTTAGGGTTAAAGTTAGGTTAGGGTTAGGGTTAGGGTCAATGTTGGGTTAGGGTTAATGTTGGGTTAAAGTTAGGTTTAGGGTTGATGTTGGGTTAGGTTTAGGGTTAAAGTTAGGATTAGGTTTAAGGTTAATGTTGGGTTAGGGTTAATGATGGGTTGGAGTTAGGGTTGATGTTGGGCTAGGGTTAATGTTGGGCTAGGGTTAATGTTGGGTTAGGGTTAATGTTGGGTTAGGGTTAGGTTTAGGGTTAATGTTGGGTTAGGGTTAATGTTGAGTTAGGGTTAATGTAGAGTTAGGGTTAAAGTTAGGGTAAGTTTTACGGTTAATGTTGGGTTAGGTTTACGGTTAATGTTGGTTAGGGTTTTCAAGTATGACAAAAAATTGAGTTGCACCCTACTCTCTTTCCACAATCTGAGCTCAAATATAAATCCTGATGCTTACCTGAAGAGGCTGTCTTTCCGTTCCAGGCGAGGTGGTTTCTTGAAGGATTGGCTGTTACCTTTCGGAGTGCTGGTGAGCAGTTTCTTCAAGATAATGTCTTGAATTTTCGAACACACCTCGACAATATACACACAAATCTCACAAACGTCTACGCAATGGCGATGTATCCAGCGATTTGCACTCTCCAAGATCTTGACAACTCTCTTGCGAACTTCAACCTGGTTGTATGCAATGTTGAAGGCATTGGCAACACCCTGAAGTTATATTAAAATAAACTAAAACTTTTGAAAAGTCTGGCTTAAGGAAAGAAAAAAAATAAACATGTTCTTATCGAGTACACCTTGCATTGAACAATCGAAGATGAAATAGATTTGTCATTCGCACATCTTCATCTCGCTTCCTTCGTTTATCTTTATAATTGCTCTATCTTGTATATTGAGCTTAAATCATTTCACTATAGGTTCAATTCTCTAAATGTATCATTTTAGTCTCATATTTTTTATATATATATATATATATATATATATATAATTATATTTTTAACATGTATGTATATATATATATTTTTAATATGTATATATATATATTTTTAATATGTATATATATATATTTTTAATATGTATATATATATATATATATATATATATATATATATAATTTCATGTATCCACATAAAGTGTTATTTTTAATATGTATATATATATAATTTCATGTATCCACATGAAGTGTTATAAGGAGATATAATTTTTTATGTATAAATTTTCAGTATTTACTTCAACAGTGCTCCATATGTGAGTAGAGCTAGGTAGTAAGTTATGAAAATATATTTACGGCAATTAAGCTACACAGAGGCTTCCGCGTTTCATCCGCGGAGAGAATTGTCAGGCTAAAATGCATGGAGTTAGTTTTGCCGGGTGTTTTTATATACACATCTAGTTAGTTAACCAATCAGATACGTTGTTGTTCTCTTAGTCAGTCTTGGGCTTCTCACAAACAAAGGTTCGGTTGATTTTACTTCCTATTTCCTATTGTTCTGTTTTCTATAGGATGAGTCATCCCTGTTTCTTTGTTGTTCTCTTAGCCAATCGCTGGGCTTCTAACAAACAAAGGTGCGATTGATTTTACTTCCTATTTCCTATTCTATTGTTCTGTTTTCTATAGGATGAGTCTAGCCTGTTTCTTTGTTGTTTTCTTAGCCACTCGCTGGGCTTCTCACAAACAAAGGTTCGATTGATTTTACTTCCTATTTCCTATTGTTCTGTTTTCTATAGGATGTCTCGTCCCTATTTCTTTGTTGTTCTCTTAGCCAATCGCTGGGCTTCTCACAAAGGTGCGATTGATTTTACTTCCTATTTCCTATTCTATTGTTCTGTTTTCTATAGGATGAGTCATCCCTGTTTCTTTGTTGTGTCAATATAATGAATGGCCTTATTTTATTTATTGTATTTCTATTTTAGGTTTTAGTTTTTAAATTGTTAGGTTTTAGTTTCTAATATATATATATAACCCTAACCCTATATTACAAAAAGAAGGTATATTTATATATATATATATTAGGTTAAATGTTGATCGATCGACATTTCCCTAAGGGCTTTTCCTATATACTTTAATAACAGAAAGTAATATTTTAAACACAAACAAAACCTTTTCCTTACCTGATAAAAGTTGATTTCGTGCGTAAAAAAGATGTCCTTTTCATCATGTTCGTTTACTGTGTCGATCCCAAGGACACCAAAGACTCGTTTCTGGTTGTCTTTGAGAGGAATCACCAAAAAGGCTCCATTATTTTCCTGAAAGAATCACAGAAACTGTATAAACCGTTGTGGTCACGGTTTGGGTTGTGGTTAGGGTAAGATTAGGGTAAGGGTTAAGATTAGGGCTAGGGTTAAGGGTTAGCGTTAGGGTTAAGATTAGGGTTAGGATTAAGATTAGGGTTAGGATTAAGATTAGGGTTAAGGTTAAGATTAGGGCTAAGATTAGGGTCAGGGTTAAGATTAGGGTTAGGGTTAAGATTAGGGTTAGGGCTAAAATTAGGGTTAGGGTTAGGAGAGAACATGTCCAAACAATAAAAGTACAAATTATTCAGTTTGGAGCTCTTTAAAAATAAAGATCGGAAAAAAGTGTGAAATAAAAAAAAAGGTTAAACTTTTCAGATGCGTCGATTCAATGTGCGTATTAAGTTATGAAAATGTTATTCAAAATTAAGCGTGAGGACCTGATGGACAAAACCTCTTATAAAATTTCATGACTGTCGAAAAGTTTGTAGATCAGAGTTAGGTCGAGTGTACAAAAGTAGACTTGAGCACCCGAACTTAGGGTTAGTAGTAGAAAGGGTGCGTGATTTACGGAAATGGTTGAACTTTTCGAACCGAACCGAACCAAACTGACTTTTGTTGAATTTTCTGTAGTACTTCACGCGACTAAAATAGGAATATACGATTTAAGTGGCTAGACCTGTATCGTCTTAGGCATCGGGTGTTGATCTCGCCCGTCTGAGGTATTGTCCTGTGCAGTTCTAGAAGGTCCACCGTCCCAAGTTTTTGCCTTCTCACCCTTTGAGAAGGGGTTAATTATTTGCTAATAGTCCGAGGCGCCCCTACCGGGGAATGCCAACAGGACTGGTAGGCAAATTTTGTAAGCCAAGGCTTTATTTTGTTAGTTTTCAAGATAGAAAAAAAAAACCATATTTTAATTTAAAAGATTGGTTGCGCATATACACAAATTTATCTTCCTCCCACAGCGGTAAGATGTGACACAAAGTCGGGAAAGTAGGATTTGAAAAGCCAGCGCCCGAGAAGGTGAGCACTCTGGCCTACAAAAAATGCCTGGGCAGCCCCGTCAGTATTCCCCGGTAGGGTCGCCTCAGGCGATTAGAAATAAACTAACCCCTTCTCAAAGGGTGAGAAGGCAAAGCCTGGGAGGGTGGACCTCCTAGAACTGCACAAGACAAAGCCACAGACCGACGAAATCAAGACCCGAAGGCCAAGACGATACCAGTTTATAGGGTGCAGTATCCATCGGAACAGATACTACACTTTGATCTTAGCCAAAGGGAAAATGATCCCCGTCGTTTAGGGCAGTTAACTAAACTTTTTTACCACTAATCCTAACTCCGACCGGTAAAGTCGTAAAACCACACGTAATCGAGCTGTTAGCATATATAGCATGGGGGTAAGTTGTATAGCAGCTGTGTCAGGAGTGTCATGATATATGGCAGTGAATTCTGGGCCGTTACCCAACCCGACTACAGTGCAATGATAGGAGGCTGCCAGGGCTTTTCTTATCCTGAGGCTGGTAGTTCATGTTGCATTATTTCTATATGGGACTTACTAAGTAAGTGAAGTTGTCAACTATTTCGTTTTGGTCGATACTCGGTCCTCTGTAAATTCGACACTCCTAATAGGTCCAATCAAATATGTAACCTGTGCCATAACGAGAAGCTTAAAATGCTTAAATATAAACACACTAATATATTAAACCAGAGGATTGGCTAATCCGTGATATGGAGATAGAAATTTTTTTTTTTCATTTTTTATTATATTTTTTTTTTTTTATTAGTCAAAAATTCCTTCGACGCCAAGGGGTAGTTTGTAGATCAGAGTTAGGTTGGGTGTAAAATGTTGCAAAATATTACAAAAGTAGACCTGGACCGTCTTGAGCACTCGGACTTAGGGTTAGTAGTAGAAAAGGGTGCGTGATTTATGGAAACGGTTGAGCTTTTCAAACCGAACCAAACTAAGTAAGTGAAGTTGTCAACTATAGCTATTTCGTTTTGGTCAATACTCGGTCCTCTGTAAATTCGACACTCGTAATAGGTCCAATCAAATATGTAACCTGTGCCGTGAGGAGAAGCTTAAAATGCTTAAGTATAAACACACTAATATATTAAGCCAGAGGATTGGCTAATTCGTGATATGGAGATAGAAATATATTCAAGCTAACATATCGTTAAGCATCCTAAATGTTTCCTCCCTCTAGATGGATTAGACGGATCTGCAATATGAAATCTGACCAAACGCAACACATCAGGCCAGAGAATTTGCTGAAAGCACTATATTTGTCCAGCATAGAGGTTATTCTTAGGACGAATCGGTTACGCTGGTATGGTCATGTGGAGCGTTCATCCTCCTGGATAAACCACTGTAGAAGCATGAATGCCTTAAATCGCAGGAAGGTTGGCAGGCCGAGGAAAACTTTGAAGCAAGTGATTAAACAAGACTGCACAGAGTGGAATCTGGAGACAGTTGACCCTCTGAATAGTGAGAACTCGAGAGTGGGCTTGCGTAATATCCGAAAAAGTCAGACCCCTGAACAAGGGAGAAATGACGTCAAATGATTAGAAGAAGAAGACAAAGAAGAAGAAAAAGGAGGAAGGATAACTTTCATATTATTATAACATGGTACAACAGCAAATATCGATCTGTCAACTTAAATGCTATTCAGGTCCAACTTTTAACATCCCACAAGATAACTTTATATGTTTGATATGCAAAACCGACTGTTTGTTCGTGTTTATGTGTTAATTAACTGTGCCAGAAAAAATAAAAGAATTACAAAAAAAAAAAAGTTTTGATTGTAATTCAATTTCCAACCGAATTTCGTGCGACCCACTTTCTCTCTGCCTTTCTCTCTCCAATCAAAATCGCTTCTCCTCCTTCCCAGCTGTCTTCTTCATTTATATCACCTGATATCCACATATGCAAATCAGACCACCATAAACACCTGCACCTATGAAGAGAAGCCCTTTTTAAATCTGCATACACGACATGCGAAGCACCTCATTCTTTTTCCTCTTTATTGTCACATTATGTGTCTGTGTTTTCACCAGAAAAAGTTTTTTAATGTTGTTGAATAAGACTGACCGATTTCCATCTTCCCTGGTTCCAAAAGTGGATGTTTCCATGGGTTTTCACGTTCGGAACATGAACCGGAATGCCCTTATCTACACAAAGGAAACTGGAATAAAATAGAAGAATAATAATTATTTCATCAACATTAATTATATTTATGACAACCGAGGGAGAAGAAGTAGAAAGGAACCAAAGGGGAGCAGAGGCATATGTTTTTATTTGTTAAAATTAATTCAATAAAATGTGATATTTTTATAGCATATGTTTTTATTTGTTAAAATTAATTCAATAAAATGTTATTTTTTATGCATATGTTTTTATTTGTTAAAATTAATTCAATAAAATGTCATTTTTTATAGCATATGTTTTTATTTGTTAAAATTAATTCAATAAAATGTTATTTTTTATAGCATATGTTTTTATTTGTTAAAATTAATTCAATAAAATGTGATATTTTTATAGCATATGTTTTTATTTGTTAAAATTAATTCAATAAAATGTGATATTTTTATAGCATATGTTTTTATTTGTTAAAATTAATTCAATAAAATGTCATTTTTTATGCATATGTTTTTATTTGTTAAAATTAATTCAATAAAATGTTATTTTTATAGCATATGTTTTTATTTGTTGAAATTAATTCAATAAAATGTTATTTTTTATAGCATATGTTTTTATTTGTTAAAATTAATTCAATAAAATGTTATTTTTTATAGCATATGTTTTTATTTGTTAAATTTATTCAATAAAATGTTATTTTTTATAGCATATGTTTTTATTTGTTAAAATTAATTCAATACAATGTCATTTTTTATAGCATATGTTTTTATTTGTTAAAATTTATTCAATAAAATGTCATTTTTTATAGCATATGTTTTTATTTGTTAAAATTAATTCAATTAAATGTCATTTTTTATAGCATATGTTTTTATTTGTTAAAATTAATTCAATAAAATGTTATTTTTTATAGCATATGTTTTTATTTGTTAAAATTAATTCAATAAAATGTTATTTTTTATAGCATATGCTTTTATTTGTTAAAATTAATTCAATAAAATGTCATTTTTTTATAGCATATGCTTTTATTTGTTAAAATTAATTCAATAAAATGTCATTCTTTTTCATAGCATATGCTTTTATTTGTTAAAATTAATTCAATAAAATGTCATTTTTTTATAGCATATGTTTTTATCTGTAAAAATTAATTCAATAAAATGTCATTTTTATAGCATATGTTATTTGTTAAAATTAATTCAATAAAATGTCATTTTTTATAGCATATGTTATTTGTTAAAATTAATTCAATAAAATGTCATTTTTTTATAGCATATGCTTTTATTTGTTAAAATTAATTCAATAAAATGTCATTTTTTTATAGCATATGCTTTTATTTGTTAAAATTAATTCAATAAAATGTCATTCTTTTTCATAGCATATGCTTTTATTTGTTAAAATTAATTCAATAAAATGTCATTTTTTTATAGCATATGTTTTTATCTGTAAAAATTAATTCAATAAAATGTCATTTTTTATAGCATATGTTTTTATCTGTAAAAATTAATTCAATAAAATGTCATTTTTTATAGCATATGTTTTTATCTGTAAAAATTAATTCAATAAAATGTCATTTTTTATAGCATATGTTGTTATATGTTAAAATTAATTCAATAAAATGTGATATTTTTATAGCATATGTTTTTATTTGTTAAAATTAATTAAATAAAATGTCATTTTTTATAGCATATGTTTTTATTTGTTAAAATTAATTAAATAAAATGTCATTTTTTATGGCATATGTTTTTATTTGTTAAAATTAATTCAATAAAATGTCATTTTTTATAACATATGTTTTAATTTGTTAAAAATAATTCAACAAAATGTCATTTTTTTTTATTGAAAATGTTTTTATTTGTTAAAATTAATTCAATAAAATGTCATACAAAAATTAATTCAATAAAATGTCAAAACAAAAGAACTTTCGCTTGATGATTTGTTTAAGAAATGAATCAGAAATACTAACAAAAACGTTTTTTTTTAATTTCTGGTCATCGTGACGCTATATTTGTTTCAAGATTAAAATAAAACATAAAAAAAATAAACATAAAAATCTTGGAAATAAGGGTTATTTCCAAGATTTTTATGTTTATTTCATCCATTGTGCAACGCAAGGACCTATTTTTTTTTCTCCTTCTCCTTCTTCTCCTCCCCCTCCTCAGTAAAATAAATACAAAAAATATTTGCTAACATTTTGATTGGTTACCCTATTTTCTTCTCCTCCTCCTCCTTTTCCTCCGTACTTATTTGTTTGCTGTTTCAAAAAAGTCGGCTCTATTCACAACTCCATTCAATAGCGAATACCAATTAAATAGAATATGAAAAATTATACTTACACTACGACTTTTGCAACCTGCTAGCTGTATCAACTTATCATCAAGGCCGAAAGCCACTTGAGGATAGAGATTAGTAAGAACAACGATTAATTCACAGGACGACAAACCTGGCCAGTGAGGGTTGAATTGAAGAGAAATGATATGAGAATGATACGATGGATGTATAATGTGATTCTTTAAACAGGCTTAGATCTGATGACCTCAGGGGAAGATTATAACAGTATAGGGAGATGAGTGCAGAAGATGTGATTTTTTTTATCCGCCGTGGTAGTTTCAGTTTTTTTGGTTTCGTGTAATGCTCCTTCTATTAAAACATCGTGAGAAATGGTTGTAGTGTGAGTGAATTTCTTCCTGACACTCTCTGACGTCATTTCTGGTTTATCGTGACTTTGCATTATTTTTCAAATTATACATGATAGCATTGATTTATTCTTAAATTAGTACTAAACAACGTTGAAAAATGGAGTTAAAAGCCCCCCCCCATTGGAGAAAAGTGCTCAGTCGACCCCGGAAGAGTCAATTTTTTTTTCCGGTTCTGAGATATTACATGCGCCTGGCCTGGCCGGTCAGAATGATGTTACCCGTGTGACCGTTTGTTGGGTACTCTCGGAGGAGAAGCTTTACATACATACATACATACAGACAGACAGGTGGGATTTATATAATAGACTAGCAGGGCTACCCGGCGTTGCTCGGGTTATAAAATAGAAGAAAAATCGCGTGTGTAACATCTTTATATTCAAACTTCTATTTCTCTCCCTTTCTCTATCGCCGTCTCTTTATCTTTCTACTTTTCTCTTCTCTGGTCGCCCAATTTCACAGCTACTTTCTCATTTTGCCTTTTGCGATAGCTGTTTCTTCCCCACCATTCCACTTACGTTGGCCAGGGCAAAAGTATGACATATTTCTATAAAAAGTACCACCTCTGTCTGCGCCTTCTATATAGGTAACATCTAATTTCAAATAATCCAAAACATAGTGACAAAAAAAAAAAAAAACTCGACCGAAAACATAACCTCTTTGGCGGAGGTAACAATTGAGAAACACTAACTTACCTGACTCCTTTCATATCTCGATAAAGTATCTTTCCTTTAACGAAACGAGCCTGGTCTGGAGTTGAAGCCATGTAATGTAGGAAGTTTTCTCCACGCTCGGCTGAATTGTCGCCATTGTTTACGAGGAGAGCGATGTAGATGCTGACCTTCTTCCCTCCCCCATGAATGTCAGCATCCTGAAAGAAGTAAATTGTCAGAAAAATGAAATGCTTTACAGAAATATGAAACTATTTTGTTTTTAAAAAATAAGTTATTTCTATATACTAGTCAAATAAAATGTTGTTTTCATATATCTATATAAGCGGCCTTTAAAGTCAATCATGAACTTATTATTTGTAATTTTGATCTTGTGTTAAGTCTTACATTTTATTTTCACTGATTTATTAAATATTTTTATATTATCATTTCCTAGCATCAGATGAGCCAGAAACCGGTTCCAGCGATGCAATAACATCGACCGGACTCTACTTATCCTAACGCCTTTTACAACTTGACATGCTTTTTTTTTTTTTTTTTTTTTTTTTTAAAACATAGTTCACCCCAAACAAGGCAGGCCGACACTGTAGACGTAAGGGGCTACTGAGAAAGGAAAAGGGGAGAGGGAAGGGGGGTCAACCTAACTTGGGATCTGCGCAGCGAGATGTCTGTTTACATTAGTTTTAAATTTCTGCATGTCTGTTCTGTTGGGGAAACAGGGGGCAGGGAGGGAGTTCCAGAGGCCAGCAGCACGAGGAAAGAAGCTATTTGAGTAGAAGGCTCTCCGACATCTGGGGACCTCCACAGTGAATGAATGAGATTTAGTTGATTGTCGAGTTGGTCTAGTGAATTTACGTCGAGGGGGCACCAGAGTAGCCAGTTCATCGGAGCATAATCCATTGAAGTATTTGTAAAACAAGCACAAGGATGCTACATTGCGGCGATGGGACAGAGGCTGAAGCTTGGTTGACAGTGAGGGTCCTATTAGGTTGGCGATTCTTTTTTGGACCTTGTCAAGGAGGGAGAGACTAGTAGATGATGCACCAGCCCAGATGTGACAACAATACTCCATGCATGGACGGATGGTGGTTTTGTAGAGATACAGGATAATGTCAGGTGTGAGGAGTTTACTAGCACGGTAGAGGGAGCCAACCTTCTTTGCGGCAGCCTTGGCAATGTCTTCAATGTATTTGTTCCAACTCATGTTACCTGTAAAGGTCAGGCTGAGGAGTTTTCTGCCTCTACCATGATTCGACCCCTCGGGGTTAATACCATTAAATTGAGAAAGAAGAAAAGAAAAAAAAAACACAATAAGACAGTCTCGCCTGACAAAGTTGTTTTATAACTATAAAAAAAAATTTAAATAAATGATTTTTCATTTCAATTGCATCATTTTTCGAAACTATTTCACTTAAAAACATTAATTTTTCATTAATTTTATGTCGATTCCTTTTTGTGAGACATATTTCTGCCGCAGTCTATATATATATATATAGTCTCGGAAATTTCTCAACCATTAAAACTATATTAAAAAAACCAAAAAAAAACTTATAGTCCCAAGTCTTCCAGTGAAAAATCACTCATGTAAGTCAATTTATTTTTTACAGTTATTATATTAGTTTGTTTCTAACACTATTTTAAGGGATCATCAGTTGTTTACCATGAAAAACTGTTTCGGGAATTTAAATATATATATATGATTATTTTTTATTTACACAGACATGTACAAAATCTGTGACACTGGCATGTCGATGTTATCGATCAACAGTTATTAAGGTTAAGATCGGATTCTAACTCTGCCTGATGAGATCTCAGTTTATAATAACTGTTGATCGATAACATCGACATGCCAGTGTCGCAGATTTTGTAAACATCTGTGTGAATAAAAATAATCATATATAAAAGCTCTATTTGATATTGAGCACTTTTTATAAACCCGGTTGAAATTCTTTGGATTACTATCCTGTGGATGTTTACCTTGCCTGGATTATTATTATTACTATATATATATATATATATATATATACATACAGGGCTTTACGGAGCCCTCCAAAAAGGAGCGCGCTCCAGCGGGAGTGGTGCGGGAGCAACTCCATTGGGGACTAAAGAGCCGTGGTTTTATCGTCCTCCCTCGCTCCAAAATTATTTGATTTTTTTTTGTTTAAATATTAGTTTTTTATTCAGCAATAAAAAGGAAAAGAATAGAAAATCTCAGAGTTTACTCTGAGTTATTTTTTTAAATTATATCTCTGGTAAATGTATATGAGAGAGAGAGGGAGAGGAAGAGGGAGAGGAAGGGAGAGAGAGGGAGAAAGAACAAGAGAGTTACACATGGAAACAGAACATTTTTACATCGACATGTTGAATTTTTGATGGGACAGTTTTCTTAAGGCAGGAGACAATTTGTCTTCAAATACGCCAGTGAGTCTATAGATGTCTTTGAAGTTATTTTCTTACAGATTTGAACTTTTTGTTTTTATGACAAGGATGTTCATTGCTGATTGAATAAATAAGTCAATTTTTTTTTTAATTCGTGTTTTTAAATAAAGAATTTTAGGTTCATTTATACTATAGGGGCCGTTGGATTTTCTCGCCCATTTCGCTCAATATTCACCCAAATGTTCGATAAAATCGATGTTTGGGGTGAAATGATACATTTTGTCCTGACAAAAAATTCTAATTTATTTTTTAGCATATATCAAATTGAACTTTTATGCCACATTTTTACCTGTCGTCTTTTCGGCAACATTTTGTTATTCTTAAATTCACGACTAGTATGTTTTAACCTTTTCATGTTTGCAAATTCCTTTAAAACTTGCTTTTGTAAATAGAATGTTCAAAGTTTTTTTTTGTGTGTGTAATAAAATGTTAAAGCAGGAAAAATATCTTTAGTCCAAGGGGAAAAAACAATAAAAACCAACATGGCCGCCAGCGATTAAAACCTGGAATTAAAGTTAGATTCTCAACACTTTAAAAAGTAAATCAGAATTTTATTTCAGGACCAAAAATATAATTAAGACCAACAATCTGTTTTATCCAAAATTTGAGAGAAAGAAAACAGTGACTACTTAACCGATGTTTAAACTTAATTAAATTAAAGAAAATGTCTTAAATATTTATTTAAAAAACAAATAATTAGACCTTCTGACTAATTTGTTGTCTTTTTAGAACCGGAAGTAGATTAGATATCTTTCTTTATCTTAAAATATCTATTATCGAATATTAAAATTGTAAACAGTTTTTTTTTGTTAGCGATTTCAAATATAGACGTTTTCACCTTTTTTATTCAAATTTTTTATTTTAATAAATGTTTTTGCCCGACCTAGGAAAACTTGCTCCAGTTAATTTTTTTGGGGAGGAAAATTTGACCCTATATTTTTTCAACTCCCAAGGTCTAGGCCAGATATTTTGTATAAAATTTTAAGACATTAAATGGCTCTCTGAATTAATTATTGACAATTTATTAATATTTTTTGGCAAACTTATGAAAAATATATTTTTTACTCAATCTTTAAAAAATAAACTTCATTGGGGTTTTTTTCGCCCCAAATTGTACTATTGAAAAATAATGGATAAATCGATTTGTTTGAAAGTACCTGCGCATTTCTCTGTGATAAATAATAATATACATTATACAATATAGTTACATTCGTAAAACAAACAAATATTAAACAACCACACGACGATTAATGTTGCTCTGGCTGTCTCTCCTCTCACAGAGAAAGGTTTTCTTTAAAAAGAAAATAATCACTAATAATGTTTAAAAGTAAAACTTTATTTACTTAAAACAAATCTAAATTCACTTCCAAAATAATTAGAAAAAATATCGGGTCAAATTTTCCTTTCCTGAAAAAATAGGTTGTTAATGTAATGTAATGAAAATTAAAATTGTTTTAAAATACTTCAGGGATTTTTCTATTTTATACCTCAGGAAACGAAAATTTACGTATACTTCGTCCGACATGTTCTCCTATAACTTTCAAAATATTAGCGAGATTTTGTCAAATATTATCTTACGATCTTACACTTAAAGTGACATCCACACCCATATTGACGAGATCCTTTGACGCCCACCCCTATCCTTCGACCACTCATTGGCAGAATAGAACGTTTATGAAAGAAGGTATATTTTTATTATGGAGCGCTGAAAAAGAGCCGCTCCTATTTTTTATAGGAGTTGGAGCAGGAGCGGCTCCTTTTTGAAAATGGGGAGTGTGAGAGGAGCCAGCTCCAATTTTGGGCGTTGGAGCAGGAGCGGGAGCAGCTTCAAAAGTAGTAGAGCACGTAAAGCTCTCTCTCTCTCTATATATATATATATATATATATATAGATAGATAGATAGATAGATAGATAGATAGAAGGATGAAAAGGAATTAGAAAAGCGACGGAGGCAGATGTTTTTTTAATTCAGTTGCTCAAGGTATATTCCGCAAAAAAGCAATTTACTTAATTATTTTTTTTCCTTAAGCCAGGCTTTTCAAAGATCAAAATCTTATCAGAGGAAATTGCTGGGATAGATAAGTTGGCGAAAAGCCAAGATTTAAAATCTGAAAAAGTAAAACAAAGATTGTGGGGAAAAAAAACAAGGTAAAAACTGTCCGAATGCAAGCTAGTGTCCGATTGTAAAAAAATCCGGTGTCAAAAAGTCCAGCGGGGAAAGTGGTTTGTAGGTAGGCACGAGAAATAAATTGAGAGGTTTCAAAGTTATATATATATATATATATATATATATATATGTATATATAGCGAGAGATAGAGAGAGATAGATAGAGAGAGAATATTGTTTTCCGACTATGAGTGCAAATTAAAACATATTTATATTCTAACAATGTTGTGATCCGAAACAATTTTTGAACCATCAGTCTTTGTAGTACCTTGCAGATGATGCTGAAGATGGTATCGAAAACTGGAGATAGGTATGTCGTGTTGGTCTTTGCTACCGTCAGAATAGAATTCAGCCAAGTCTTCCGCATAGCCCCACGGGCACGTTCCAGTTGACTGAGCTGAAAGAGAAACAAATCCAATACAATAAGCATTTACAAAAGGTTCTAGAAGTTTCTTTTTGTGTTTACTGCCTTACTAGTCGTAGTAGCTTGGTTTGGTTTACGGCATATCAACAATATATGAGTTATTTAATGCCGATTAAAGTTGTCAAATGTAATTCTATATGTAACAGAGAATTAATAAAATAAAGACTGAGTTCAAACGGGTCGCCGAATTGTCTTTTTTGGTCATTTCACTACCAACAGTCCAAACACGCACGAGAACGACGCGACGTTTACAATCAAACTTTTCGTCCAGAATTTGATTCCTTTTTCTTTTATTTTTCTTCTTTCTTTTTCTCTTTACACTCGACGTAGTCACAACGTCAACCTTTCTCGCTCTTTTTTTTTTTTTTTATTTTTTTTTTTTTATTTATCTACCTCCCACAAGGTAAGATTTGACACAAGGTCGGGAAAGTGGGATTTGATAAGCCAGCGCTCGAGAGGTGAGCCATCTGACCATTTAAAAATTGCCTGAGCAGCCCCGTCGGCATTCCCCGGTAGGGGCGCCTCAGACAGTAAGCAATAAACTTACTCCTCCCCAAAGAGGGGAGGCAAAGCCTGGGAGGGTGGACCTCCTAGAACTGCACAGGACAGGCGTGCAGTATCCATCGGAACAGATACTACACTTTGATCTTGGCCAAAAAGCTTTCTCGCTCTCCCGCCAGAGCAAAGTGTCTAAGCTTTCTATTACGACGAGAATTAGCCCATGCAAAACAAGGCTCATTTGCATATGTGAAGTCTCGTCGCGTGACAAAAAGCACACGTTTCTAGTTAGTGACGAGAACACTCTGGGTTCAATCCCAGATGGACAATGCACGGTGCAATCCTCACTCTTTTTCCTTCTGGACCTGCATGATGGCTGCTACACTATAAGTAGGATAATCATTTTATATTCTTAGAAAACAGTACTCTCATTAAAAAAATTGCTCTTAGAAAACATTTAGAAGGAAATTTTTAAAAGAAGGTTAAGGCATTGCTCTCAGAAAACATTACTCTTAATAGAAAACTTTACAGTGAGGGTGGGAACATTACTCTTAGAAAACATTTAGAAGGAAATTTTAAAGAGAAGGTAGAGGCTTGCTCTCAGAAAACATTACTCTTAATATGTATGTATGTATATATATATATATATATATATATATATATATTTAAATGTTGAATTAAATTAAAGATAATTGAATTATCGTTTAATAATAATCTATCGTGATAATATAAAGCTCAATATATTGAATAGAGCAATCAATTCTAGAGATGAAAGATGAGAATAAAAAATTGTAAAGATACAATATTCATTAGAACATCAAAAGTTCAGAGCAAGGAGCTTAATATCCTCAATCCATGGATTTTCGAAGATAAACTCTTTTCATCAGATGATGGCTCTAGTCAATATATTGAGGTTTGTATTATCACGATAGATTATTATTAAAAGATAATTCAATTATCTTTAATTTAATTCAACATTTAAATATATATATATATATATATATATATACATACATACATTCTAATAAAAAGAGTTTATCTTTGAAAATCCATGGATTAAGGATATGAAGCTCCTTGCTCTGAACTTTTGATGTTCTAATAAATATTGTATCTTTACAATTTTTTATTCTCATCTTTCATCTCTAAAATGTATGTATGTATGTATATATATATATATATATATATATATATATATATATGTATAGAAAGTATATAGATGTATAGAAAGTATATTTGAATATATGAAATATATATATATATATATATATGAATGAATATATATATGTATATATATATATATTTCATATATTCAAATATACTTTCTATACATCTATATATATATATATATATATATATATATATATATATATATATATATATATATATAACAGGGTGTTCAAAAGTCTTGGGAACATAACGATTTTTAATAACTCAAAAACTATTAGGAGTTGAAAAATGAAATTGGTACCGTTGGAAAGGTTAAAGTTTCAAGTTTTGTGGGGAATCTTCAAAGTTGCTCAATATGAGCACCATTCGTCACACGGCAGACATCTAGTCGATAGTCCATTTCCTGCCAAACGCGTTCCAGCATCTTGACGTCAATGGTTCCCACAACTGCCGTTACCAGAGCCTTTAGTTCGTCAATATCTCTTGGAAGGGGCGGCACATAGACTTGTTGCTTGACAAAGCCCCAAAGGAAAAAGTCACACGGGGTAAGATCTGGAGACCTAGGAGGCCAGGGCATGAGAACGTCATCACCTCGCCCAGATCTCCCAATCCATCTACCAGGCAGCCTTGTGTTAAGAAACTGCCTTACTCTAAGACTCCAGTGTGGTGGTGCACCATCTTGTTGAAAAATGAAGTCATCAGATTCTGCTTGTTCCAACTGAGCCATTAACCAGTCTTCCAGCATGTTGAGATAGGATTCACCAGTGATAGTTGCCTCTTCAAAGAAGAACGGTCCATAGACACCTTTCTTGGAAATTGCACAAAACACGTTCACTTTTGGTGAATCTCGCTCGTGCTCAAGAAGTTCATGAGGATTCTCAGTACCCCATATGCGAGTGTTATGCTTGTTAACTTTGCCATTCAGATGGAAGGTCGCCTCATCGCTAAAAACAAGCCGGTCATCAAAGCCGTTATCTTCCAACTTCTCTTGCATTGCAATGCAAAAGTCACGGCGAAGTGGCTTATCAGTGTCCTTCAACTTTTGGACCAACTTGAGCTTGTAAGGTACCATTTGCAGTCGTTTCCTTAAGACACGCCAGACAGTTGCTGGAGCAAGCTGAAGTTCCCTGCTGGCTCTTCTCACTGATTTACGGGGGCTCCGCTGAAAGGCTGTCCGAACTTGCTCAACTGCATCTTCTGAAGTTGAAGGGCGACCTGTTCGCTTACTTGGGCACAAACACCCATCTTTCACAAATTTAGCATGCCATCTGACAATGGATTTCCTTTCAGGGGCTTCTTTTTTAAATTTCCTGCGAAATGCACGCTGAACACATGTCCACGATTCAGTCTTTGCAAATTGGAGGACGCAAAATGCCTTGTCTTGTTTAGAGAACGCCATTACTGCACCTGGAAAGATAACACGAAAATCATTAGTATGACCAAAAACTTGATTAAGCAAGCTTTAAAATGGCACCAGTTTCATTTTTCTACCTGGAATAGTTCATGAGATATACGCATTTGTAATGTTCCCAAGACTTTTGAAACACCCTGTATATATATATTCATATATATATATTTCATATATTCAAATATACTTTCTATACATCTATATATATATATATATATATTCATATATTCAAATATACTTTCTATACATCTATATATATATATATATATATATATTCATATATATATTTCATATATTCAAATATACTTTCTATACATCTATATATATATATATATATATATATTCATATATATATTTCATATATTCAAATATACTTTCTATACATCTATATATATATATATATATATATATATATATATATATATATATAGTCTCGGAAGTTTCTCAACCATTAAAACTATATAAAAAAAAAAAAAAAAAAAAAAAAAACTGATAGTCTCAAGTCTTCCAGTGGAAAATCACTCATGTAAGTCAATTTATTTTTTACAGTTATTATATTAGTTAGTTTCTAACACTATTTTAAGGGATCATCAGTTGTTTACCATGAAAAACTGTTTCGGGTATATATATATATATATATGTATAGAAAGTATATAGATGTATAGAAAGTATATTTGAATATATGAAATATATATATATATATATATTCATTCATATATATATATATATATATATATATATATATATACTTTCTCCACATTTGATTGCTCATCTTACAATTCTTGCGCACAACCTACCTGTACCTACCTAACACACACACACATCTGTAGGTATAAATAATTTAATATTTATTTATAAATATTATACTAAGCCCCTTTAAGAAATTAAAGTTGAGCACTCTTGGGGAAGTTAAAAATAGACTGTCAAAAAGCTCTAATGCAAAGTTCCGAATACGTTCGTCGAACACTCTCGACTAGTCTTCTATCTGTGCCCGCTTCTAGGTACATATAGATCTTAATTTCCCTATATTACGTGACAGTTTCTGTGGGCCGAGTGGATATGGCTGACTCTGTGTACCGGGTTCGCGCCTCCCGACCGTCTGAAATTGTTACTTCCCTGCACTGATGAGAGCAATAAGCTTGAAACGCTAGCGTCTGTAGGTATAAATAATTTAATATTTATTTATAAATATTATACTAAGCCCCTTTAAGAAATTAAAGTTGAGCACTCTTGGGGAAGTTAAAAATAGACTGTCAAAAAGCTCTAATGCAAAGTTCCGAATACGTTCGTCGAACACTCTCGACTAGTCTTCTATCTGTGCCCGCTTCTAGGTACATATAGATCTTAATTTCCCTATATTACGTGACAGTTTCTGTGGGCCGAGTGGATATGGCTGACTCTGTGTACCGGGTTCGCGCCTCCCGACCGTCTGAAATTGTTACTTCCCTGCACTGATGAGAGCAATAAGCTTGAAACGCTAGCGTCTGTAGGTATAAATAATTTAATATTTATTTATAAATATTATATATATATATATAAGTACTGTGTGGTAGGGCAGCAAAAACCCAGCAGAGTGCTCGATTAATTAAGAAATCCGAGATGTGTGAAATGTGGGGGGGGGGGGGGTGTTTACATATGTGTGGGCCCCAACCCCGACCTCTGCCCTACAGAATTTCTTACACATATTTTTTTATATATATTACAAAACCCCCTTTTTTTTTCTACTTTATTTTAATTGACAACCAATTTTTATATATATAAAAAATTTAAATATTAAAATCTAAATTTAACCCCTTACGCACACATATTTCACACAAATCACGTCCTACGTGATCTTAGGCGTGACCGAATAAGTTCCACCATTTCTAAAATGTTTATCAGCTGACGATAATCGGGATTAACCTCCCGCTTTGAAACCGACGGTACTGATGTTACATTGAATTTCTGTATTTTATAAATAAATATATATATATATATATATATATATATAGGATCAAATATAAACCAAAGTAAAATTTTAGTAGATGGAACCTATTGTGAAGAGGTTTAGCTCAATATACGAGATAGAGCAATTGTAGAGAGAGAAGAAAAAAGAGTGATAAATATGAGACGATTGTCCAAATTTATTTCAAATTTCAATTGTTCAATGCAAGGTGTATTCAGTAATAAACTAGTGTTTATTATTCTTTCCTTAAGCCAAGGCTTTTCAAAGATCGAGATCTTATCATCAGAGGAGAAATACAGATAGATAAGTTGGCTTTCGAAAAAACCAAAGTTCAAATATTTGAAAAATATGAAAAATATTATTTAAAAAACGCAGTGAAAGAAAAGAAAAGTTCCGTACAAAAGATATGCGGTTTGTCCGGGTGGTAAATTTCCGTTGAAATATTTTTCATATTTTTCAAATATTTGAACTTTGGTTTTTTCGAAAGCCAACTTTTTTTTTTTCTGGCAAGATGTGATGGGGATTCAGTCTTATTTTGCTCAATTCGGATTTAACGGGTTTTCTTATTAAACAACGAATTTGGATTTGACTTGGGTTGCACATGTCGGGATTTCGGAACTTTGATTGGACTTTTTGTATTATTTTGATTGATTTATTTATCATTAACATTGAATATGGACACATTTCGCGACTGAATAACTTTGCCGGCCCCTTCAATTTCACGTATATGGACTGCTGTTTATAACTTGGAGTAATGTCTTTCCTGATTATGCTTCTCAACTTGTATGACCTGGATGGACTGTATGGATTCAACAAAAAGTATGCTTTTGGATTGATATGTTTGATGTTATGTATTTTTATGTATTTGTGTATATAATTTTATATATTTTCAAAGCGTAATTTTATTACCTGTAGTAGTATAACTGCGGTAATGGTCCTCTGAAGAGAAGAATTATCTTTGAAAACTCATGAGCTAAGGACTTAAGGATACTTTGCTTGAACTTTGAATTCTAATAAAATTTGATTGACACCTTATTTTATTACTTCATTTTATATTATAATATTAATGCTCTATCCAGTATATTGAGCTTCAGTTTTTTATCCGGATGTTTCACTAATTATAAGATATTAGTTGACGCTTATATCTTTTGTTGGATTGCTTCATATATATATATATATATATATATATAATTTAAACCACAGATTATAAAATTGACACTGCACTCAAATTTTTGATTGAACCAACCCAACTCCACCCCTATTACTAGAAATCGAAACAAATTGTTTCTAACAATCTTTCCTTATCCCTTACATTGTTCCCCTCTCCTAAATTTCAATATACCTGAGTAGAACAGACTTGACCTTTAAATTTCACTAACCCTTTTCCCATTAATTTATTTCCCCCCTCCCCATTATTTCCCCCCCCCCATTATTTCCCCCCCCCCTTATCTCTTTGGCCATTTAATGTCCCTCCAAATTATTCATCTAACCCTTAATTTGGTTTTAAATTAAAAATAAATAAATAAATTCTTTATTAACTATTCCCTAGCTTTTTAAATTTAAATTTAATCTTATATTATTCAATGCTCTCACTACTTTATTCCTTAAACACACTGAAACCATATCTGATAACTACAATTTAATCTGCCCTTAGCCGCCTGATATATTTGGAAGCTCACATTTTACTTCTATTTTTAGAATCAACTTTTTCTATACCTATTCACCACTTAAGATTAACCCCACCCCCAAAACCTACACCCTACCGCTAGCCCGCACCCTTAACCCACCTGTCACTTTATCTACATCCCCATGCCAACCCGTCCTACTTTTATTTTTCCCCCAAATTCACAAAGCGACTTTTTAAACTACCCCGCACCTCCTAACCCCCCCCCCCCCATCCTGACCCCAAATCTGAAACTTTCATCAACTTTGGTTTTTCTCATTCTGAGTTAATCCTTGTATGAGATCCTACCGTTTTTTCTAGGCCCGGAAGAAAATCAAAAAATGGCCTGTTTTCCTCTTCAAAGCCTCTTTTAAGTACATCTGGACTTATCTACTTTTGAGCACCTTTTCCAACCTGCTCCCATGCAAAGTGTTTTTATTCACTTTCTACAATTTTACCGAACCTTTTCAACGGAAACTTACCACCCGGACAATTGTATGTCTTTTTCACGAAATTTTTTTCACGAAATTTTCTTTTCATTCAGTACATTTTTTGACAAAAATTATTTTAATAATTTTTAAAAATAATTCTCATATTTTTCAAATATTTGAACTTTGGTTTTTTCGAAAGCCAACTTATCCATCTGTATTTCTCCTCTGATGATAAGATTTCGATCTTTGAAAAGCCTTGGCTTAAGGAAAGGAAAATAAACACTAGTTTATTACTGACAACCTTGCATTGAACAATTGAAATTTGAAATAAATTTGGACAATCGTCGCATATTTATCAATCTTTTTTCTTCTATCTCTATATATATATATATATATATATATCTCAACTTACCTGTAATTCCACTGCACGTATTTTTTTGTTTATTATGGTAACTCACCTCCACGCTATCTGTCAGGTAATCGATGAAATATTCATATTCAAATTGACCAGAAATATTATCGGTCACATCGCGTACAAAATTCTGAAATTCCCTCTTGGACAACTTCTCGTCGGAGGTGCGGGTCTTCAGATTATTTTTGGCTGAAAAACAAAATTTAAATAAAAAATGTAACTAAAATTAAACTATAATAGAGATTTGGTGTCTGTTAACAAGCCTAAAAGCCACCTAACGGGTGGCTTTTAGACTAGTATAGATAATGGTAGATGATGCCTGCAGGCATGGATTATTATTATTATTATTTGTTTTGTTGGGGTCACTTTTTCTAAATGAGTGGAATCCCAGATCATGTGATCGTCCATGAGTTGATTTAGTCACGTTGTCACCAATATAAAAGACGTGACTCATAAGTCCACTTCCTCTTTCCTGCCTTTTTGGGCTGACCACTGAAAAGGGCACCATGTTTGCAAAAATCTCCTCCTCCCCTCTGTGTCTCTTTTTTCCCCTTTCTAGTGGAATCACCGAAACAATAACACCTGTCGAAACGAGGTCTGTGACATGTGGTTGTACTACACATCTTTTTTATGTACTAACGAGTCACCGCCTATCAAGGCCCATAGGCCACTGGAGGATAAATGTTAATTCAGTCTGAGTGGATTTGGCATTAAAAAAACTGAAAAAGGGTTGATATGCCATAAAATAAACAAATAAACATTCTCCCAGAATCTGGTAATCGCAAATGGTCGCCCATCTAGTACTGACCACGGTCAACGTTGCTTAACTTGGATGATTTAATGGGACACCGGTGTGTCAACATGACTATAACATCTTAAAGAACTAGTTAAAACAAACATTATTAATAAATTATTTGAAAATATTAAGATTAACTTCAAGGCTAAAAACCTTTACCAAAATGAATAGATTTGGCATTAAATAATCTGAAAAGGGGTTGATATGCCATAAAATAAACAAGCAAACATTGTAAAATGTAAGTAAAAACTAAAAAAAACATATATATGGTAAATATTGGGCGAGTATAATTTTGTCAGTTGAGTAAGACAGGGAATGAGGTTCAGTCGAGGTCAGCTTAGTGTACTCAAATGTCAGCTCGACCTTCTGTGTGCTAGAAACAGATGTGACGTCACATCGCCAAAAGGGAGAGAGAGAGAGAGTGAGGGAGAGAAGTCGTCAGTTCGCTCGGCAGCGCACACGTGTGAACTTGTGGTTTTAGAGATGTCCGGATAAGATATGATTAAGCAGTAATTATCGAACCCCCCCCCCTCTCCCTCTCTCTCTCCTGCCACACTGGTCATTGATTTAGAACAGACGATCCAAGGCGAATAAACCTCCTCTTGTCTTCAACTGTTTTCTCTTCATGGTCCCTTTTTGGAGAATGAACAAACTCTTCCTCTCCCTCCCTCTCTCTCTCTCTCTCTCCTGCCCCACTGGTCATTGATTTAGAACAGATGATCCAAGGCGAATAAACCTCCTCTTGTCTTCAACTGTTTTCTCTTCATGGTCCCTTTTTGGAGAATGAACAAACTCTTCCTCTCCCTCTCTCTCTCTCTCTCTCCTGCCCCACTGGTCATTGATTTAGAACAGACGATCCAAGGCGAATAAACCTCCTCTTGTCTTCAACTGTTGTCTCTTAATGGTCCCTTTTTGAGGAATGAACAAACTCTTCTTCTCCCCCTCTCTCTCTCTCTCCTGCCCCACTGGTCATTGATTTAGAACAGACGATCCAAGGCGAATAAACCTCCTCTTGTCTTCAACTGTTTTCTGTTCATGGTCCCTTTTTGGAGAATGAACAAACTCTTCCTCTCCCTCTCTCTCTCTCTCTCTCCTGCCCCACTGGTCATTGATTTAGAACAGACGATCCAAGGCGAATAAACCTCCTCTTGTCTTCAACTGTTGTCTCTTAATGGTCCCTTTTTGAGGAATGAACAAACTCTTCTTCTCCCCCTCTCTCTCTCTCTCCTGCCCCACTGGTCATTGATTTAGAACAGACGATCCAAGGCGAATAAACCTCCTCTTGTCTTCAACTGTTGTCTCTTCATGGTCCCTTTTTGGAGAATGAACAAACTCTCCCTCGCCCTTTCCTACCCCACTTGTCATTGATTTAGAACAGACGATCCAAGGCAGATAAACCTCCTCTTGTCTTCAACTGTTGTCTCTTCATGGTCCCTTTTTGGAGAATGAACAAACTCTTCCTCTCCCTCCCTCTCTCTCTCTCTCTCTCCTGCCCCACTGGTCAGTGATTTAGAACAGACGATCCAAGGCAAATAAACCTCCTCTTGTCTTCAACTGTTGTCTCTTCATGGTCCCTTTTTGGAGTATGAACAAACTCTCCCTCTCGCTCTCCTACCCCACTGGTCAGTGATTTAGAACAGACGATCCAAGGCGAATAAACCTCCTCTTGTCTCCAACTGTTGTCTCTTCATGGTCCCTTTTTGGAGTATGAACAAACTCTTCCTCTCCCTCTCCTACCCCACTGGTCAGTGATTTAGAACAGACGATCCAAGGCGAATAAACCTCCTCTTGTCTCCAACTGTTGTCTCTTCATGGTCCCTTTTTGGAGTATGAACAAACTCTCCCTCTCCCTCTCCTACCCCACTTGTCATTGATTTAGAACAGACGATCCAAGGCGAATAAACCTCCTCTTGTCTTCAACTGTTGTCTGTTCATGGTCCCTTTTTGGAGTATGAAAAAACTTGTTTGCAGACAGCATTTTCCTCGGTTGGGCAGGATCACATCAAGGGACATGTATTTTATTTGGTTGTGATTAACGAGACCTCTCTTAGGAGGGAAGGGTTAGGGTATACGTAACACCACTAGATTAATTAAATAATACGACAAATCCAGTTTTACCCTTACCTGTTTTGATAGCGTTTGTTTCTTCTCCATTTTTGTAGCTAACCATGACCGATTCAACCTTGTCCAGTTCCAAATAACCAGACCCGTCATTGTCCCATCTGTCAAAGAGATCATCCGTCATCTGTTTGCATTTCGCCAATTCGACCTCCAAGTTGGCCTGGAACGATTAAAAAAAAAAATTTTTTTAATTAGTTTGAAATTTACTAAAAGGGGTTCTTGGCCTTTTGGCCAAGATCAAAGTGTAGTATCTGTTCCGATGGATACTGCACCCCATAGACTGGTATTGTCTTGGCCTTCGGGGCTTGATTTACGCCGGTCTATGGGTCTGTCCTGTGCAGTTCTAGGAGGTCCACGCTCCCAGGCTTCGCCTCCCCTTTTTGGGGAGGAGTAAATTTATTGCTTACTGCCTCAGGTGCCCCTACCAGGGAATGCCGACGGGGCTGCCCAGGCAATTTTTAAACCCCACTTTCCCGACCCGACCTTGGGTCACATCTTACTTGTGGGAGTAAGATAAAAACTGGCCTTGTGCCTAACTCCTGGAGAGGAGTAAATCAATACTCAAAGGTGTTTTCACAAAATACTTGGATGCAGCACAAGAATTGGAGGTTATGTTTTCGGTCGAGGCAAAAGTCACACTTTACGCTAACTTCGGTTCTATTCATTGTAGAGATTCAATACTTGGTCCATATTGTAGACAATGAAGTCCCGCATCTTATATGACCATGAGCTTGAAAAGTCTGTTAAGGGTAGAAATTTTGAGATAATTTAAACTTTTAATTTTTCCAAATCCGATATATGGATTCGATACTCTTCGATAACGGTAAAAATCATGAAAACTTTCAGCTTGATCGGATAAATAGTTTTTGAGTTTTCAACGTTTCCATGGAATAACTTTGGGAATACTTCATAAAATATGGAGAAGTACGGCCCAGATAAGACTTTGGCCTATCCTTACGTTGTCAGGCGGACGAAATATAGTCTCGTGACTTGACTTCTGTTTTTGTTTTCTTATTGTAGTGTTATTACTTTAATGTGAAAATCCAATTACATTAAAAAATCAAGGCCTGATGATAAATGCTTTTTAGAAGATGAGTAGTCTCAGCAACAACAAAAAGTGCAGTTGAGATCGGATTCTCACTCTGCCTGATGAGATCTCAGTTTATAGTAACTGTTGATCGATAACATCGACATGCCAGTGTCGCAGATTTTGTACATGTCTGTGTAAATAAAAATTATCATATATAAAGCTCTATTTTGATATTGAGCACTTTTTATAAACCCGGTTAAAATTCTCTGGATTACCACCCTGTGGATATTTTTTACCTGGATTATTACCATTATTATTATTATATATATATTATATATATATATCGTTCGTATGCCGCATAAAAGTAGTACCTGTCCTATGTATATATTTTATGGGAGTATAATGTCCGAATTTCTAAGAATAGCCAGCGTTACTTTAAGGTTAATGGATTTTATACCTCCAGTCACTTCATTAGTAATAAGAATGCTTAAACAAGGTGGAGATAAAAATAAAATATTTAGACAATTAAATAAGGCAATAACACGCTATCCTGACGCTTTTAAATTATATGAAATAAATCAAAAGAAATTGATAAAAGGAATCCAAAACTCTACTATAAAAATGTATAACATATGTAAATAGTCCATGATGAAATAAATAAATAAATAAATGTATATATATATATATATATATATATGTATATATGAAATATTTTTATAAATATATATTTTTAATTTTAAAACATTTGTAGACAAAGAAAATAACCAAGAGGAAAAAAGGGGGGTTATTATAATGGAATCATCTAACTCTATAAAATAGATGTTCTGTAAAATAGTAAATACTCACTTTGAAAGGAACAACACAGGTAAGGAGAAACTATATTTTAATACTTTAGAAAAACAAATCTGGAGGCAAAACAAAATTAAATATTTGTAAACTTTTTAAATTAAAAAATAATTATTAAATAGGGAGGTGGTGTCTGATCAACACTGCTGGGATGCCATGATAAAGAAATACTGTTTTGTTTTTAAAATCCCGAAACAGTTTTCATGGTAAACAACTGACGATCCCTTATATAAAAAAACATATAAAAATATATTTATATTAGAGTAAATTCTTGGAAGTTAACTAAAATAGTGATTGCAGTAGATTGATTGACTTACTAGACTAAAATCTTTCAACGAAAAATTTTTTTTTTTTTTTCAGTTTTGAAGGTTAAAAAAACTTCCGAGACTATATATATATATATATCTTCACTGGACTATTTGTAAAAAGTTGAATACCCAGTGTAGCAGCAAGTCCTGGGAACATATACCAGAAAGAACTGTTGGAAATAAGTCATACACCATCCACTATGACTATGCAATCCTTACAGCTACATACTTAGAAAACGGGGCTGTT
>OY744549.1:54088165-54120665 GCA_963556195.1 Sepiola atlantica | reverse complement strand
TTATATTCTAGCTTATCGTGATAAATCCATGCTCGATATACAAGATCGAGCAATAACATAAGAAAATGAATGATGAAAATAACAACTGGATAAAATACAATATAGCACTTAAAATATAACGAGCACTTTCTCTGTCTGTCTGTCTGTCTGTCCGTCCGTCCTGGAGAAAGGGAAAATGAATGATGAAAATAACAACTGGATAAAATACAATATAGCACTTAAAATATAACGAGCACTTTGTCCGTCTGTCTGTCTGTCTGTCCGTCCTGGAGAAAGGGAAAATGAATGATGAAAATAACAACTGGATAAAATACAATATAGCACTTAAAATATAACGAGCACTTTCTCTGTCTGTCTGTCTGTCCTGGAGAAAGGGAAAATGAATGATGAAAATAACAACTGGATAAAATACAATATAGCACTTAAAATATAACGAGCACTTTCTCTGTCTGTCTGTCTGTCTGTCTGTCTGTCCTGGAGAAAGGGAAAATGAATGATGAAAATAACAACTGGATAAAATACAATATAGCACTTAAAATATAACGAGCACTTTCTCTGTCTGTCTGTCTGTCTGTCCTGGAGAAAGGGAAAATGAATGATGAAAATAACAACTGGATAAAATACAATATAGCACTTAAAATATAACGAGCACTTTCTCTGTCTGTCTGTCTGTCTGTCTGTCTGTCTGTCCTGGAGAAAGGGAAAATGAATGATGAAAATAACAACTGGATAAAATACAATATAGCACTTAAAATATAACGAGCACTTTCTCTGTCTGTCTGTCTGTCTGTCTGTCCTGGAGAAAGGGAAAATGAATGATGAAAATAACAACTGGATAAAATACAATATAGCACTTAAAATATAACGAGCACTTTCTCTGTCTGTCTGTCTGTCTGTCCTGGAGAAAGGGAAAATGAATGATGAAAATAACAACTGGATAAAATACAATATAGCACTTAAAATATAACGAGCACTTTCTCTGTCTGTCTGTCTGTCTGTCTGTCCTGGAGAAAGGGAAAATGAATGATGAAAATAACAACTGGATAAAATACAATATAGCACTTAAAATATAACGAGCACTTTCTCTGTCTGTCTGTCTGTCTGTCTGTCCTGGAGAAAGGGAAAATGAATGATGAAAATAACAACTGGATAAAATACAATATAGCACTTAAAATATAACGAGCACTTTCTCTGTCTGTCTGTCTGTCTGTCCGTCGTGGAGAATTTTTGTAAACAGAAGAGAGAGGGGAGAGGGGGGGGGCTCGAGTAATTACCATTTAATTAATTAATCTTTTCAAGTCAGCGTTCATAAGATTTGTATACTTTTAGAATTAGGAAACTATTAATCAATTAATTTACTTTATCTAATGATAACATTAGATAACATTAGATTACATATAAACAAAGAAGAATAAAGTGATTTCAACACGAGACTGCGATTAGAACGGAAAACGTGTCAAGAATCTTACTTAAACTAATACTTTTTCAACTTCCTTATATACTGTCATTAAAAGTCATTCAGACACTAGACGGGTTGTGCCATTTACATAATACATTCCTTAAATCACTTCTTTGTACGCCTTCCAGTTTCAATATTACATTCCAATTACCATGTCTAGTTGCTGGAGCCCAGGCCTGGGTGCAGTATTCTATATGAGGTCTTATTAGAACTTTATATAATTATGGATTAAAAATAAAATAAAACAGAATAAAGGAAGAAACACTTAAGATTAAAACCAATAAATAAGGATTAAACTTGACCAGGCATAGCTAAATTGTAATATACTGCATCGACAACAAATAATTGGCTATCTACAGCATATATAAAATCTAATGCCGGAATCAGCCTGTTGACAAACATATATATTATAAGTAAAATCAACGTCTTATATATGGAAAAAACAAAAAAAACAATGACAATAATAGTAAATATATAAATAAAAATAAAAATTAAATAAGTAGAAACAACATACAATTACATATATATATATATATATATATATATATATATATATATATATGTATATATATATATATTTAAAAAAAAAAAAGAATCTATTTAATTTTCCTCTGAATACTTTACCCTGAACACTTCCGGTTTAACCCCCCAGCGCTCCTGGCATTTTCTCGGAATCGAGGATTTTTCTTTTATTTATTTTTGACAAGGAGAAGAAAAAGAAAGAAAAAAAAAATCTCTCGAAATATATCAAATTGATTCTTGATAATCCGGATATTACAAACTAACACCCTTGCTGTCTAGAAAAATAAACAAACCTTTCGATCTATATCCGACTTATTTCGGTTTTGTTTTGTTTTTGTTCTTCACAGCTTCCAGCAATCCGGATCTTCGCATTGCCTTCAACCTTTTTAAAAACTTTTATTATTACTCCCAGCAATGTTTCCAGCAAACTACCAATTTCTCTCTCTCTCTCTCTCTCTCTCTCTCTCTCTATATATATATATATATATATATATATATATGTATATAAGAGGATTTAATGAATTAGAACATTCCAATTGTTCCAAGAATTAGAACATCAAATCTAGTATGGCGTACGATCGTTTCCAAAACATTCTGGAAATACTTTATTTTCTTTTTGAAAATTAACAAAGCTACTCCAAAACGTCACTTCATCAGCGCCTTTAGCACCACGTCTTACAGAAATTCAACGAAAAAAATAACAAGCTCGTCGTAGAGGAACATCTATTGACAGGAAGAGCCACAGAGATAAATATTAGAAAAAAGGAATAAGTTACAAATATAAAATAAAAATAGAAAGATAAAATGATAATAATAATAATAATAATAATAATAATAATAATAATCATAATAATAATAATAATAAAACATTATAAAAATTATAAAAATAAAATAAAAATAAAAGTAAGAACAAAAATAAAATATAATATAAAATAAAATATAAAATATAAAAAATAATAAAATATAAAAAGGAAAAATAAAATAAAAGGATAAAAAATAAAATAAAAAAATAAAGTAAAATAGAATAAAATAAAATAAAAATAAAAGTATAATAATAAAAATATGAGCACTATGGATAAAATACAATATAGCACTATATATATATATATATATATATATATATATATATATATATATATATATATGAGCACTACCATGATCTGAGTATCTGTAAAAGTCATAATCAGTCTCACCCCTCTCCGTATAGAAAAGAATAGAATGTCCGGTTACCTACCTTTTCCAATCTTTCTTTCTTCTCTTCTTCACTCTCTACATAGTTGTCGTACACAAAGTTGACAATGCTATCGAAGACCTCCTTTATGTGCTGCGTGCCCATAAAGGTTTCCATCAGCTGCACAAACTGACTAACATTCAAATTGTCTTCGTCGAACGCAGAGACCGATGTAAAGCTAATACCTGAGGGGGAAGAGAAAAAAAAAATAGTAAATTAAAAAAAATAAATAAATGTTTTCCAGTGATCTACAGAATTTTTCAATCTATGCTCTTTACAAAATTAAAAAGAAATTCCAATCGACTTCATCGATTCCATACTATTTCCGGTCAGATATATTCTTTAGTAAAAGAAACTTCAACAATAAACACTGCAAATTTTAAGTGGCTAATTATCTATGTTCACTAGCCAATCACATTGTTGCATTTGTTACAAATAAGGACAAACGAATTTTCAACAGAGAGGGAGAGAGAAAGATATATATATATATATGGAAAGTTTACCAAGACATTTCATGCAAGAAAGAATTCTACACAACAACAACATTTTTTTCTTTAATTATGTATTTATTTTCTAAAGTCATTGTTCCCTACACGTGTTTCGCTACCAAATGAAATGTCTTGGTAAACTCTCCAAATATACATATAAATGCTCTGTACCCTATAATCGAGCTCATCGAGCTTGTTTTTATTGGCCTTGTTCTGGACTTTACTGAGTATACACTATTCTCAGTGAAACATCAAAATTCTCTCTCTCTCTCTCTCATAAGGCGATGACGTCGTACCATCAAAGACGTTTATCAAATTAACAAAGAAATAAGTTTCTTTATTCTTGTTTTTTTATTGAAAAAAAAAAAAAATGACTCAATACTGGTCACCCCTGAAGAAGGAATTTTATTCCGTAATCGATAGGATTAATGTAGGAAAAAAAAAAAATAATACATTAATCTTGTATTGCTAATTTGGCTTTTATTTCAATTTTATTAACTTTCCATGCAATACTTTAAAACTTGAACGAAAAACACACACATTACTCGACAGCGTGCCAACGCATCCCTCGTTCGACACCGGTTTTTGAATCCTACCCGCCATTTCATAACAGCAAGGCGATGACGTCGTACCATCAAAGACGTTTATCAAATTAACAAAGAAATAAGTTTCTTTATTCTTGTTTTTTGATTGAAAAAAAAATAAAATAACTCAATACTGGTCACCCCTGAAGAAGGAATTTTATTCCGTAATCGATAGGATTAATGTAAGAAAAAAAAAAAAAATTAATCTTGTATTGCTAATTTGGCTTTTATTTCAATTTTATTAACTTTCCATGCAATACTTTAAAACTTGAACGAAAAACACACACATTACTCGACAGCGTGCCAACGCAACCCCTGTTCGACACCGGTTTTTGAATCCCACCCGCCATTTCATAACAGCAAGGCGATGACGTCGTACCATCAAAGACGTTTATCAAATTAACAAAGAAATAAGTTTCTTTATTCTTGTTTTTTGATTTTAAAAAAAAAAAAATGACTCAATACTGGTCACCCCTGAAGAAGGAATTTTATTCCGTAATCGATAGGCTTAATGTAAGAAAAAAAAAAAAATTAATCTTGTATTGCTAATTTGGCTTTTATTTCAATTTTATTATATGTGTGTGTGTGTATATTTTTATTTTTGTAACACAAAGTACTTATAATAGCTCAATAATTTGAAGCTAGAGCTATGCTATATTTAGTATTTTTATGTAGTTCAATACCACATCATTATCACACAGGACAGATTCACGTCATTTTTTCTAACTTATTTTTTTTTTTCGCAGACAATATTTTCAGCTAACATCAACACATTTGTAAAATGCTCCTATGCATTTATTTATTTCTTGGTGTGGACATCCTCAGTGCAAATTGTACAAAATCAAATTTTAAAAACTTTTTAAAAACTTGGCGATTATAGCCCGAAATTACAGTTAGGTTAATTTTATATTACAGTCAATTTTTTTTATATACATGGAATTATGGTCCCTTTTACATCTTTTTAAATATATATATATATATATAGTAGATTATCCAATCATGAACTAGTAGCCAATTGAAGCTCAGAAAATGGACTATGAAAAATAAAATATCAACCATGTCCATTTAGGATGGAAATATTTTCTAGCACAGCAGCAATATACAACAGATGAAGTGGAATTTCTACGGGTCCCGCTAGTATTTACGTACTAGATTATCCAATCATGAACTAGTAGCCATTATATGGTTTGATTAAAAGTCATTCTAACCTGTTGTTTCTCGCTCATATGCAGCTTTCTCAGCAAATGAAATTGCCGTAAGTGGTCTTTCACGTGAAGGGCCTGAAAAATAACAGAAAAAAATATGTTTAGGCTTTAAATTAAACTAACGAACATTTATGAGGAACAGAAACAAAAAAGGATGAAATGTAGAAACAAGTGCAGTTACAAACCCTTAACTTACCCACTTTATATATATATATATATATATATATATATATACCAGGGCGTCGGGATTTGAGTTGTAAAAATACTCGGAATACGGGTTTTCGAATCGCATGACCGGTAGTGAATAGGCATGCTGATGAATCCCGATTATAAAGGACGAAACGTATACGAACATAGATAATAAAGAAAACAAATAAAAACCCGTCTAGAAGGGCACTGTAAGTGTAGTATTAACACAGCATGACGTCGCTAGCTATATGTGCATCGTTCCTTTCATTAAGTTGAACGCTCTTATGACGTCAAGCCGCCAGATAAAGTTAAGTTATAATTTCTAGATAAAAGGGGACCTAGTTATGGGGGAACAGAAACACAATCGGAATCTATCCATCTAAAACTTATTGTTGGCTAGTTTTTGACTTTGAAGTAGTATTTTTTTATAGCTCTTTACATCAAGTGGCTTCATGCCTTGTCTGGATCGATTTCCATTAAAGAAAAAAAAACAAAAAAAAAAACAATGAGATGAGACCCGAGTGCAGAAAAGTGTTATGAACCCTTAATGATGGGCCCCAGCTTGTGTTATAATTTCTAGATAAAAGGGGACCTATTTATGGGGGAACAGAAACACAAAAGGACGAGATGAGATGAGGAAGCGAGTGGAGAAGGGTTTTTACTCTCATCAAATTTGATGCTAGAACAGAAGCATTCTCCCTCCAAACAAAACCAGTTTAAAACAAGTAACAAAGTTTTATTTAATTTCAATTTAATTTTAGAAGAGTCTGTTGTAAGGTAAGATAATTCAAACTTTTTTTTTGTAACCATAAAGAAAAACTAGACAATTAGTAAGAAAATAAATTTTAAAAAAAAGGCTACTTATGCAGTTTACAGACCAGGCTGAAATAATAATGTTATAATTTAGAAAGCTATTCTTAACATGGGGAGGTGGGGCCATTTCTTTTTGCAGACTTTTCTTGTATTGACAAATTTTAGACTAAAAAAAAAACAAAACTTCTGTATTATTGGGGCAGATGAAATTTTCATTTTCATTTTAGAAGAGTCCGTTGAAAGGGGAAGTAATTCAAACTTTTTTTTTGTAACCATAATCCATAAAGAAAAACCAGAGAATTAGTAAAAAAAAAAAAGAAAAAAAACATATATCCCAAACATATCCATCATTAGAACGACTGGTGATACCAGATCAGGCTGCCCTGTGGCTCCCTGAGACGAAATTCACCTACATTGACGTTTTTTTTTTTTTTTTTTTTTTTTTTTGTAAAACTTAATTATGTTCTACAAAACCAAAAACAAAAACAACAGCCCCTCTCCCTTTCTCCCTCCCCTTTTTTATTTTTATTTTTCCTACCCTACTCCCGGTCCTGGATATGACCTTAAACTACATCCGATGGTGAGGTCCGGCTTACAGACTTTGGGGAATGTGGAGCCTCCTCTTAATTACCATTGCTCCCAGGTCCACCCTGACCCGGAGCGGTAGTACCTGTTAGGGTCCCAACTATGGGTTAAATAGAAACAGATATTGAAAGGGGAAAGAAACAAAAAAGAGAAGAAAACAAGACCAGATTCGGCATTAAATAACCCAAAAAGGGTTGATATGCCGTAAAACAAAACTACCAAACCAAAAACCCTGATTAAACATTTGAAGATATAAAGAACTTGAAGCATAAAAACTTTTACTATAATGACCAGATTCGGCATTAAATAACCCAAAAAGGGTTGATATGCCGTAAAACAAAACTACCAAACCAAAAACCCTGATTAAACATTTGAAGATATAAAGAACTTGAAGCATAAAAACTTTCACTATAATGACCAGATTCGGCATTAAATAACCCAAAAAGGGTTGATATGCCGTAAAACAAAACTACCAAACCAAACCAAACCAAACCAGGCTGAAATAGTGTTATAATTTAGAAAGCCATTCTTAATATGGGGAGGTGGGGGTGAGGGGTTTGGTTAACTATTCTATACTTTCACCTAATAATTTAATAAACATATGTCCTCATGAAAGCATATTCACAGATACACAGACATATCCCATAACCTCCTTCTCCCCCCCCCCCCGAGGGTTGGGGGGATCCCAAGGGTTCTGCATGGTGGATATCCATTTTGAGCCGAGAAAGCTTTGCGGCACCATCCCTGTCCACGCAATGATACTTACAGTGTCTGGTATTCCCAAATGGTCACCCATCTGAGACTGGCCAGGCTAAACGTTGCTTAACTTTGATGATCTAAGGGAAATCGGTGTATCTTCAATTGAGCGCTTTAATCGCGTGCAACCATGTTTATAATTAAAATTATTGATTTATCATCATCATCCTGATAGACTCTTCCCTTCGTCGGCAGTGGTAACTCTCTGCTAGTTAGTAATGGCAAAAGTTCCCTGAACTTCATCCATATGCTTCTTATTATTTATCCGTCTTTATAATCAGATCTTTATTTATTCCTTTTTCTCTCAGATCAATTTTTATAACTTCCTTGGCCTTCCCCCTGTGAACTGAACCTGCTACCTCAACTGTTCTACATCTACTAACCCAAGAACTCTCATCTATTCTTTCAATGTGACCATACCATCGAAGTCTCCTTTTCTGCACACATCTCCCTATACTGTCCAGATTTAACCTTCCTCTGAGGTCATCAGATCTTTAAGACTCACATTAAACATTCATCGTATAATTCTCATGTCATTTCTCTCCATGCAACACATGTCCTCAACCCATTGTATCATTATCATATCATTTCTCTACTTCTCGCAGTGACAAAATATATATGGAAAATGACAGAAAATATTGTGAAAAGTAAACAAATGTGTAAAAAGCACAAATTAACCCTAACCCTACCCAGAACACACAGTAGTCTTGCCAGCACTACTGGCAGGATCAAAAGATCGCCAGCGAGAATGTAGTGCTATTTTAGTCCAATTTATCACTTCCTCCCATGTTTTCCTTGGCCTTCTCCCATGAACCTGCTATCTGAACTGTTCTACATCTACTAACCCAAGAACTCTCATCCATTCTTTCAATGTGGCCATACCACCGAAGTCTCTTGTTCTGCACACATCTCCCTATACTGTCCAGATTTAACCATTCTCTGAAGTCATCAGAATTTAAAGCCTGTCTTTAAGACTCACATTACACATCGATTATATTATCCATCATATCATTCCTCTCCATGCAACGCATGTCCTCAACCCGCACTGGCCATCACACTTTATACATTTATTACGTTAAACCTTTGTTCATCTTTGCTTCTTAATTATTAAGAAAATGGTCACCCATTTGAGACTGGCCAAGCTCAACGTTGCTTAGCTTTAGTGATCTAAAAAGCCTTGGTATGTCAATCATACTGCTAAGTATTTTTCTCATTCATATATATATATATAAACAAGTTAAAGATGAGAGTAAAGATTGTATAAAATACAATATCTATTAAGTATTTGTATTCTATTTTTATCTCAATGCTGGCTTTTCTTATGGCTAGCTTTCTGGATTGAAACTACCTTTTATTATTTGACTTTGAATTGAATAATTCAGTAAAAACTATCTTTGAAAAGTCCATGGAAGTTTTCCTTATGTCATTAAATACACCACTTACTTCCTAAACTTTCACACACTGCAAATTTTTTCTCATATATATATATATATATAGATATATATATATATATATATATATATATATATATATATATATATATCCGAAACATGGTAAACAACTGATGATCCCTTAAATAATGTTAAGACTAGCATAAATTCTTGGAAGCAAATAATATAGTAACTGCTAAAAGTAAATTGACTTATAAAAGTGTTTTTCCACCGAATGACTTGGGACTAAAATGTTTTGGTTTTTAAAAAAAAAATGTTAATATAGTTTTAATGGTTAGGAAACTTCCGAGACTATATATATATATATATATATATATATATATATATATATATAACAAGTTAAAGATGAGAATAAAGATTGTATAAATTACAATATCTATTAAAATAGTTTTACCTCCTGTGGATTGTTTTGTAGTTGTTTCTGGAGTTTGGGGAACTTTCGAGGCTTCTGACATCGAGTCAAATTTCAGTGTAGACGGTGTGGCTTCCAGATTCGTCTGGGAGGAAACAGATTCCGTTAATTCTTTGATCTCTTCTGGCGGATGAGGTTCTACAAAGACAAATCCATTTAGAAGTAAAATCATGCTATTGAAAGTTATTATAACACAGTAGTTTTTTATGTGCCCTGTGATTGGATGAAAATCAACCAATCACAGGCCACCTTTCCCCACGACTGCCGAACCACATCAGCATTTTTTTTTTAAAGAAACAATCTCTTTTTCCAGCGTCAGCCGACTGAATTTGAATGAGTCAATTTGTTTATCAATAAGTTAATGTATTTTTTCTCTTCTTTTTTCTTATAATTTAATGGTAATAATTTGTTTTTTAGTTATCTCCCTTGTTACAAAATGTCTAAGGATACGTAAAATTGTTTTTCTTTCTTTTTCTTAGAATTTAATAAATACTGGATGAATTTGCGTAATTTTTTCTGTACAATCTTATTTTCAGCTAACAAAGTTTATACATTTCTTTAAATATTTTAATGTCATTGTCAAGCAGCAAAAGCACCGTTTTTTATGTAAATATATTTTTTTTAAAAAAGGGTCTCGGAATATTAAATTTACAAGCGGTCCCCGGTCAGCGGGGATGATTTTGAGAATTTTTTTTTGGTTCTCTCCAAATATGATCTGAGGTTAAGATCGGATTCTAACTCTGCCTGATGAGATCTCAGTTTATAGTAACTGTTGATCAATAACATCGACATGCCAGTGTCACAGATTTTGTACATGTCTGTGTAAATAAAATTGTCATATATAAAGCTCTATTTTGATATTGAGCACTTTTTATAAACCCGGTTAAAATTCTCTGGATTACCACCCTGTGGATATTTTTTACCTGGATTATTACCATTATTATATATATATATATATATATATATATATATATATATATGTATGTAAAATAAAAATGGAATTGAGGATGATTTTGGTAGTAGCGTTATCAGCAGTGGCCTGTCTCCTTCAAAGGACGTTTTTCGTTCTCTGCTTGTTCACGCCAACAGCCATGCCAAAGTCTGGACACTTTCTGACATATCAAAATTAATATTCTGTATGATTTTTCTACATTGCTTTCTTCATCCTGAAGAAGTCTTTCAATAAAGACGAAACAATATATATATTAACAAATAGAAGTAAAAGTATAATGAATTAGTTACCTGAAATCGGTTCTTGCCCTGAATGATCTTCCTGAAATATATAAATATTTAAAAAACAATAATAAATAGAATGGATATATATATATATATATATATATGATCAAATATAAACCAAAAGTAAAACTTTTAGTAGATGGAACCTATAGTGAAGAGGTTTAGCTCAATATACGAGATAGAGCAATTCAATGGAAAATTACCACCCGGACAAACCACATATCTTTTTTACGGAACTTCTCTTTCACTGCATATTTTTCATATATTTTTCAAATATTTGAACTTTGTTTTTTTCGAAAGCCAACTTATCTATCTGTATTTCTCCTCTGATGATAAGATTTCGATCTTTGAAAAGCCTTGGCTTAAGGAAAGAATAATAAACACTAGTTTATTACTGAATACACCTTGCATTGAACAATTGAAATTTGAAATAAATTTGGACAATCGTCGCATATTTATCACTCTTTTTTCTTCTATCTCTCTCTCTCTCTCTCATATATATATATATATATATATATATTATGGAAAGTATTGGGTTATTTCTTTTATATGTACCGGTGTTTTGTTTTAAGTACCATTGTGTTCTTTCCTCTCATATACTACAAAAATATTTCTTCTGTATGCACCAGTGTTTTGGTTTATAGGCACCATTGTGTTCATATCAACCGGCGACTCTTTTTGTCAGTGGATGTTTCTCTACAACGAGTTTTTAAATTTTTTTCTCTGACTTTCTGTAAGACGTGTTGCTGAAGGCGCTGATGAAGTGACGTTTTGGATTAGCTTTATTAATTTATAAAATAAAGTATTTCCAAACTGTTTTGGAAACGATCGTACGCCATACTGGACTTCATGTTCTAACTCTTGGAACAATTGTAATGTTTTAATTCATTGAATGTTTTTTATATATATATATATATATATATATATATATATATAATAAGAGTGTCAGGTTGTAGATGAAAAAAAATCCAATAAAGTGCTCGATCATATAAGAGAGCTAATATAATTTATTTAGATACTGTATATTACATATTTCAGCAATGTACCGCGGTTTCATCCAAAAGGGCAGATTTAGACATCTTTAGTAAATTTCCGTGCCGATGATTCCACTGGGCACGGAAATTTACTAAAGATGTCTAAATCTGCCCTTTTGGATGAAACCGCGGTACATTGCTGAAATATGTAATATACAGTATCTAAATAAATTATATATATATATATATATGTATAAGTATACATTTTTATTTATACAAACATTATTGGTTACATATGTGCATACATGTTTCGGTTGCACTTTTCCCAGAAAGTCAACCTCATCAGACCAAGAATTTCAGAGAAAAGTGCAACCGAAACATGTTTGAAAATATGTAACCAATAATGTTTGTAGAAATAAAAAATTATACTTATAAACAGTTCTACTTGTTATTGAGCACTTTTTATAAACACTATAGTTTCTACGGATTTACATTTACAGAAACTAATACAATACATGTACGATATATATATATATATATATATATACATATATATATATAGAGAGAGAGAGAGAGAAATATTTCATAAATAAATAGATTCAATTATTTAAATTCGAATTTTCGACCCATAAAAAGGGGCCTCGTCAAGAAAACGCAGACTTTTTTTTTTACGTGGTACGTGGTATTCTCTGTTCGTTTTGAAGATTCAGTTTTTTTTGTGTCCGATTCCAATGGTGTGTGCTCTGGTATGCGCGAGTTTGAATAAGTAATGGTTTAAGGGTTGGGTTAGGGTTAGGCAGGTTAGGGTTTAGGGTTAGGGTTGCGGTTAAATCTAAGGGTAGTGTTGGAGTTTAATTTAGGGTTAGGGTTAAATTTAGGGTTAGGATTAAATTTAAGGGTAGGGTTAAGGTTAAATTTAAGGGTAGGGTTATGGTTATGGTTATGGTTAAATTTAGGGTTAGGGTTAAATTTAAGGGTAAGGTTAGGGTTATGGTTAGGGTTAAATTTAGGGTTAGGGTTAAATTTAGAGTTAGGGTCAGGGTTAGGGTTAATTTAGGGTTAGGGTTGTGGTTGTGGTTAAATTTAAGGGTAGGTTTAGGGTTTAGGTTTAGGGTTAGGGTTAAATTTAGGGGTAGGGTTAAATTTAGTGTCAGGGTTAGGGTTAAATTTAGGGTTAGGGTTAAATTTAAGGGTAGGGTTAAATTTAGGGTTAGGGTTAAATTTAAGGGTAAGGTTAGGGTTATGGTTAGGGTTAAATTTATGGTTAGGGTTAAATTTAGGGTTAGGGTTAGCGTTAAATTTAGGGTTAGGGTCAGGGTTAGGTTTAAATTTAGGGTTAGGGTTAAATTTAAGGTTAGGGTTAAATTTAGGGTTACGGTCAGGGTTAGGGTTTTAATAAGTAAAGGGTATTGGCACAGTTTGAAAATTACAATGGTTTAGAAACATTATAATGATAGACGAATGATGAAAGAAGAAAAGGAAACACTAACCCACAACGTTTCGGCCGATGTAACCTTGAATCTTCTTCATGTGCGCCTTTTTCGAACTTTGGAATCTACGGAAGTTCTGTCTTCCACACAGCTATTATCGCTAACAATAAGAATTTATGACTGAACGCATTTATAAGCGATAAAAAACATCACATATTACTGCGACTCGCCTGCACCATTAAAACATGTATGTTTACGTATTTCACATTTCGTTTTTGATAGCGGGTTTGGGTTTTCCTATTTATTGACCTGTTTATTAGAAAATAGATGACCCGAGTTGGCTTGCTCACAACTGGGAAACTTTCTTCAACCCTTGATTTGGTGCCTATGCAGATGAGCAGACCATTAAAAAAATTTTAAAAATTATTTTTTTATAAAAACATTATTATATACTTATTCAGTGTTATCTTCTTACTCACTGTGCAAAAAAGTAGAAAAGATTATCCACTAGAACTTTAATTACAAGTATTTTTCCATTCTGTGTATCGTAACAGCGACTCGTTCACAGAGACGCCATGTTGTTTTTTATTATGATTTCGCAAGTTGATTATCTCCCCTGCGAAATCTTCTTTCTTTAGAAACAAACTGAAGTCTCTGTGAACGAATCGCTGTTACGATACGCAGAATGGAAAAATACTTTTAATTAAAGTTCTAGTGGATAATTTTTTCTACTTTTTTGCACAGTGAGTAAGAAGATAACACTGAATAAGTATATAATATTGTTTTTATAAAAAAATCATTTTTTTAAATTTTTTAATGGTCCGCTCATCTGCATAAGCACCCTTGATTTTGCTAGTTGTTTTAAGTAGATATTAGTTTGGACTCATCCATATTCACGACAAGGCACCCACACGCAACGTTTTCAATTATTAAAGAAAAAAAAATCGTTTTATAACATTTTAAATTCTGAAATTATTTCATTACAATGTTAAAAAAAAAATCACTGAACATTTTAAATTAAAAAAAAAAATCACTGAACATTTTAAATTTTAAAAAAAAATCACATTTTAAATTTAAAAAAAAAATCACTGAACATTTTAAATTTAAAAAAAAATCACTAAACATTCTAAATTTAAAAAAAAATCACATTTTAAATTATATAAAAAAAACGGTGCTTGTGCAGATGAGCGGCCGTGCGAAAAAAATTTTTTTTCATAAAAACAGTATTATGTACTTATTCAGTGTTATTTTCTTACTCAATGTAGAAAAAAGTAGAAAAAATTATCGGCTAGAACTTTAATTACAAGTATTTTTCCATTTTTCGTATCATAACAGCGATTCGTTCAGTAAGCGTCCATCTTTTTTCTTAAAAATAATTCAATGGCAGATAATTTGCACGGAAAGGTACCCAGAGAGAATATGAACATTTCGTTTTATTGCAATAAATCAATTTAATTTCGTTTATTTACTTTAATTTTGTTTTATTGGAATAAATTTAATTTTTATATATGTAGTTATTTTTTTTGTTATTTTTACATTGTGTGATTATATCTCCCTTGCGAATTATCTGCCCTTGAATGATGATGATGATGATCATAATAACACCAACAAGACCACCACCACCAACAACAACAATAATAATAATGATGATGATGATGATGATGATGAACCACCGGCTCAACTGACACAACACAAAAATGAACAAATGAACAGAAATAGCAAGAAACACCATCAGTTCCCCCCCCCCAAAAAAAAAATAAATAAATAAAAAATGGTACCAGCCTAGACTGACACCACACAAAATATTTGCATAGGGTCAAGGAGGATGAGAAGACCGAGGAGGGACAGCACAAACCAGACCTCCACCGGAAGTGCAGAGACAGCTGGGACCTTGGGGAGGCTTATTGCCACCCAAATCCCAGAGAAGGCCAATGGTCCTTACCAGCGAGAAATCAATGGTAAACGGCTGTTGTGATACTGCAAGTTTATTTGTGGTGGCTATCGAAAAGAGGTGGAGAATACTGGAAAGTGGTATTATGGAATTGATTGGATTCGAACTTGGCACACCCAGGTTGTCAGTCCGTGTCGTGGGGGGGGGGGGGGCTCTCCTAAAAAGTGGGGGGGGGGCGGTTAAACACATGCATATATAACTTCATTATTGATGACCGTAAAGTGGGGGGGGGGCAAGTCAAACTATGGAAGGGCTTAAGCCCCCCCTGCCCCCCCCCCGGTGCCGCCGTCCATGATAATGATAATAAAAAAAATGTTATAATACGAAAAATGGAAAAATACTTGCAGATAATTTTTTCTACTTTTTTTCTACAGTGAATAAGAAAATAACACTGAATAAGTACATGATACTGTTTTTATAAAAAAAAACTAATTTTTTCGTACGGTCGCTAATCTGCTACAAGCACCGCTAGTTGTTTTAAGTAGACATCAGTTCGGACTCATTGTCCACTTTTTTGGTTAGATGGTTTTTTTTTTTCCTCGGTTACTTAGCAGACCAAGATGCCGAGAGCGCAGTTTTTTTTTCGCCGCTAGATTTTGAAGTCGATTTCGTACTCTCTCATGGCAAGAAAGAGTGCTCTAAGCGACACCTCCCAAGATGTGGCAGCAGTACTCTATCGTAAAGTTTATATATATATATATATGCATATATAAGCAATAGTTAGCATTTAATGGCGTATGAAAGTTGGCTGCTGTGAAATAAAAAAATATGTAATACTCAAAAGATTATATTTTCCGTGCATGATTTAGACGCCTCACCCAACTACAGCTTTGCCCCTCAGAAAAAAGGATGTCGAAAAGAAAGCAAAGAAATGAGGCGATTGTTTGTTGTTTAACACATCACAAGTCCCGCGCCTAATGGAATATGCTCCAATGAACTTACTGCGCTTATATCCCCCAACGTGAATATCCCTGACTCACTCGACTAGCAGCAAAATCACACCCATTCTTTTCTCGAATAAACATTTTGCTGCCCAACTCTTCAACCTACTATGATATATATATATATATATTCCATGAAAAATGCCAGTATACTGAAATCATATGCCCTTAATAGGGTTAAGATGAAAATTCATATACACTAAGTGTAAAAAAGCAAGGAAATTCCCAAATTTTTACACTTTTATTGTCATTAAGGGTATGCGAGCATAACAGGGCTATGTATTTTACTGGTAGGAATTTTTCTTTAGCGCACCTCACACACTTCATCCACTCATGCATAGATATTTATACTGTAGTGATGTGATAATGAAATGGTTTGGTTGATATGTAGACATACCCTTAATGACAATAAAAGTGTAAAAATTGGGAATTTCCTTGCTTTTGTACATTTAGTGTATATGAATTTTCATCTTAACCCTATTAAGGGCGTATGATTTCAGTATACTGGCATTTATCATGATTATATATATATATATATATATGGACTTACCTATATTTTGAGCACTTTCTCCAAACTGCTCTCACGCAAAGAGTTTTTCTTCTCATTCTACAATTCTTCGGACTTCTTTTAAACGGAAATTTACCACCCGGACAATTTGCATATCTTTTTCACGGAACTTTTCTTTTCATTCACTACGTTTTTTTAACAAAAAATTCTTTTAATAATATTTTTCATATATTTTTCAAATATTTGAACTTTGGTTTTTTCGAAAGCCAACTTATCCATCTGTATTTCTCCTCTGATGATAAGATTTCGATCTTTGAAAAGCCTTGGCTTAAGGAAAGAATAATAAACACTAGTTTATTACTGAATACACCTTGCATTGAACAATTGAAATTTGAAATAAATTTGGACAATCGTCGCATATTTATCACTCTTATTTCTTCTCTCTCTCTCTCTCTATATATATATATATATATATGGCCAACTCTTCAACCAGGTTACCTCCTACTAATATATATATATATATATATATATATATTCCATGATAAATGCCAGTATACTGAAATCATATGCCCTTAATAGGGTTAAGATGAAAATTCATATACACTGTTCTGTCTAGCCTAGTATAAGTCCCTTAGAGTTATCTCCCTTTCCCGGCCCCCAATTCGTTAGGGACTTTTTTATCCCAGACACCGGCCGGTAAGCAGCTGCCGGTGCTCTGTTTCTGAATCCTCGCTGCCGCTATGTAACGGACAAAACCGCATGGTGGAAATTCAATCTCCCTACAGATTCTGACTTTTTGGCCATCTTCTGTAAGGGACATTATCCCTTCTCCTTCCTCAAACAGAATTGAATATCATGCCCGTTATTTCCTTTGAACATTTCTCTAATTTAAATGAACTTTATTCTTCGTAGTATCCTTCATCCCCCAAAATACTTCCTATGTTTAGATTTTTGTAGACTCCTCGTTCCTGTTTCGTCGTCATTTATTGTATTCACATTTCTGAACAATGTTTTTATTTCTTTTCAGTTTTTTACCTTTTCGAGGGACAATAAGATCTGACATTAAAATATTCTATGGCTCAGAGTCCTGTTTCTTCGAAAGGAGTTATTGCTAGCTGTCTTGAGGGTTAAACCCGTACCTAAGGCAGCATATACACTAAATGTACAAAAGCAAGGAAATTCCCAAATTTTTACACTTTTATTGTCATTAATTAAGAGTATGACTACATATCAACCAAAACCATTTCATTATCACATCACTACAGTATAAATCTCTATGCATGAGTGGATGAAGTGTGTGAGGTGCGCTTAAGAAAAATTCCTACCAGTAAAATACATAGACATGTTGTGCTCGCATACCCTTAATGACAATAAAAGTGTAAAAATTTGAGAATTTCCTTGCTTTTGTACGTTTAGTGTATATGAATTTTCATCTTAACCCTATTAAGGGCATATGATTTCAGTATACTGGCATTTTTCATGGGATGTCACTACTTTTGTAAAGACTATGCCTCAAGACAATAGTAATTTTTAAGGTTTTTTGGAATTTTCTGGAAAACTAAGGTATATTGTAAACTGAAATTAAAATGCCATCAACTAGACCCTAGAACCTCTATCTCTGCCAAAAATCAGCTGAATCCATCAAATAGTTGATGAGATACAGGGTGGCACATACGTACGTACGTACGTACACACGGATAACACAAAATCATGCCTGATCTTTCTGGATCTCTGGGTTGCCTTGACTAATGATGCTGAAATTCTACACACTTATAGAACATATCAAATAAAAAATGTGTGCAAAGTTTTAACTAATTTGGTTTATTGGTTTTTGAGTTATGATTGATCAAAGAAATGAGATTTCCAGCATAGGCCGTTTTTGAAGTCTATTAAGGGATAGAGCGCTCTCGCGTCTCCCTTGATTATTTTTTTTATTTCTGACCCTATCACAGTATCCACTTACACTTCAGTGGCATTATGCGGTATTTGAGGTAAACAAAAATAGAAAAAATATACGAAAATGACTGGATGAAACGACTAAAATTCATACAAGCACTATAAAAATAACCTAACATAACCAAACTTGCATCTTGCATAGGTATTAATGTTATGTCTTAATGTTTTCATCAAGAAAGAACGCATTTAACACAACTTTAATATATTCTTTATTAATTATCTGACAAGACTCTAAATCAAACCTTGGGAATCTTTTACAATGATCAGCAGAGTAAAAACGCTCAAAAACAAATATTCAACAAATAAAAGTAACTGTAGGCGATAAAAGTTATTTTCAAACTTACCTGTGGCATTTGTTTGTATTTTTAACCCGTTCCAATTGCTATTTTATTAGAAATTAAAGTATTCGGCACACGACATCGCACAAGACAAGATGGCGGCTATGTAACGACAATAAGGAGCGGCCATATTTTTTTTAGTGAAAATCCGTGCCAAAAAAAAAAAAAAAGAAGATTTTTTTTTACATCTAATAAAAAGCCATTTATACTACGTAAAAATACAAACAAATTTCATAGGTAAGTAGAAAAATATCTAATCTCGACGTAGGTCAACTTTACTTGTTGCATATTTATGTTTTTAAACCCTTTCTCGTTCGTTTTTTGGACCCCATTCGCGACTCTGCTGAGCATTGTAAAAGATTCCCCAAACCTTTTGTTTTGTGATAAGTTGACTGGAAAAGTATGTTCTCGGCGTAGTAGCAAACAAGGTAGTGAGAGACTTTTTTCCTTGAAAATCTTCTCCAAACTAATCATATAGACGGATGGGAACTAATAATAAAAAAATCTATATGATTTTTATAAAGTACTAACCTTCAAATCGCACAAAATTTGAACCCAATCAGATTATTAGTTTAAAATTACAAATTAGAATTTAACAAATTATTTAAATGAAGCTACTGTTGCAAATTTTTAAAACAATGGGAAAACGTGAATTTTGTGTGTTGATTAAACATTGCTCGGAAGAAGGGGTCAAAACGCGTCTAGTTAAAAATAGGATAGACGGAAGACGGCCAGCGCCCCCTACCCACCACACACACTTTTGATGGCCTCATGCTTAATTTGTAAGTGTTACACCGGCCGTTCTTACACAGGAGAAACTGCACCGGTTGTCACTATAAATAGTGCGAGTCACCAGAGACACAGAGAAGACAAAGCACAGTCTTGTAACTGTCTAGCCAAGTGCTAGTCAGTTTCTTACTTTGTTAATACACTTGTTAAACCAACCCTCGACTTGACTTCCGTTATTTATTATTTACTGTGGGACAACTTCACAACAGTAAGTAAAACTGAGATTTTTTTTATTCCAAGCGTAGTATCTGTTCTGTCATCGACTGGGGCAATTTTTGTTTTTGTACCATTCAGAGTACCCTTTTTTGGGGGGAGCTGGAATTTCCCCATGTTGAAAACCTATCGGAAGGGAATTTCACTATATTTACTCGTGTTCGCACTCTCAACTAGGTTGGATTGTGATAACCTATTTATTGATGAAGAACGCAGTTTCCATCATATGCAAAAAAAAAAAATGCAAACTTTTAAATACCTTGACTTCCGGTTCAGCTGCAACCAATTCATGAGTGGATTCTTCGGTTGCAACCACTGGTTCTGTCAAAAAGAAAAGAAAAAGGGGGAGTTCATAACTTGTTAGACAGTTATGCGTTGACAGGGTGCCATATTGAATTGGTTAGGGTTAGGGTTAGATTTTCCATTATTTGTTTTTTTACATTTAGTCATCCCAAAAAGGAGATATTGCCACCGATACATAAAGAGCTACTGTGATTAAAAGCCAAGATTTATAGGGGGGAGGGCAACCTGCTGAGGGGAGCTGTACAGCAAGATATTTGTTAACATTACATTTTGATATAACTTGGTAAGTAGTTATAAACAACAAAATAACCCAGAGTGTAAAGGTCTTAAAATAGTACGGTTTATTCTAACGTATATATCTTGTACAAACAATATTAACTACAGGTAATAAAATAGATTTAACAGAATACAATCAGAACCCCCATATTACTGTTCATGGTCATATTTATTGTCCAGACTAGTTCACTTATCTAGTGACTGAGGGGAGTCCGGTATCCCATCACAACATTTTTACATGCTGGCATATGTTGGACAGCTTTAAGAAATCGGCTTCCAAACTGACCTATCTCTGGCCAGGTCTTCATCCCTTTTTCTCTCAAGTTCATTCTTATCACCTTCTCCCATGTTTTCCTTGGCCTTCTGCTGTGAACTGGACATGCTACCTCAACTGTTCTACATCTACTGACCCAAGAACTCTCATCCGTTCTTTCAATGTGGCCATACCATGAGAACAGCGGATATATCCAGATGCTATTTCGGCACGCAAACAAATTACATTTTCTTTTATGAAATGAATGGAATATTTTTCCACGAGGAAAAAAGAGCAATGTTGAATTTGTAAAAACTGATATTAAGTTTAACTATTACAAAATTGATTAAAAACTAATATTAACTTTAAAAAAATGTTAAAAGGTGATATAACTTAGTAAGTTGTTATAAATAACAAAATAACCCAGAGTGTAAAGGTCTTAAAATAGTACGGTTTATTCAAACGTATATATCTTGTACAAACAATAGTAACTACAGGTAATCAAATAGATTTAACAGAATACAATCATATCCCCCCATACTACTGTTCGTAGTCATATTTATTGTATGGAATGGTTCACTTATTTAGTGACCGAGGGAAGTCCGGTATGCCATCACAACGCATTTAAATTTCTGCATGTTGGTGCAGCCGAAGGGAGCAGGGAGGGAATTCCAAAGGCAAGCGGACCAAGGAAAGAAGCTATTAGAGCAGAGAGTTTTCCGGCATCTGGGGACCTCTACAGTGAAGGGGTGGGATTTTGCTGCTAGTTGGGCTGGTCAGGGGTATTTACGTTACAAGTGCAGTAAGTTCATCGGAGCACATTCTGTGGAAGTACCAACAAAACAAGCACTAACCCTAACCATTCAACATCTAACCCTAACCATTCAACATCTTACCTTAACCATTTAACTTCTAACCCTAACCATTCAACATCTTACCTTAACCATTCAACTTTTTACCAAAATCAATGATCAGTGTTTTTTTTCTCATTATTTCATCAAAGAGTACTCTAGATATTTTTATTTTTCAACTCGTGATAGTTCAGTCCCTAATTAGAAAGGCTTACATTGAAAAGCTAATAGCAGGTCAAACAACTCCCACCGTGTGAAGTTAATAGGTCCAATAGCCTAAAAGTCGTCCGCAGAAAAAAAGAAACATGGATTATTTACCTGAATCAGATTTTTGCACAGAATCATCTTCCTGAAAGAAAGAAATATTTTTCAGAAATAAATGTTGCTATAATTATTATCAGAATTATTATAAGTAATTATAATATAATACAGGTGCTAATGAGTACGTATTAGAAATAAACCTATTTTTTGTAATATTTTGGATGGAGCAGTGTACAGGTGTAAGTGAAATTGGAAACAATGTACAGGTGTAAGAAAAAGGGAAATTGGAAGCAATGTACAGGTGTAAGAAAAAGGGGAATTGGAAGCAATGTACATGTGTAAGAAAAAGGGGAATTGGAAGCAATGTACAGGTGTAAGAAAAAGGGAAATTGGAAGCAATGTACAGGTGTAAGAAAAAGGGAAATTGGAAGCAATGTACAGGTGTAAGAAAAAGGGAAATTGGAAGCAATGTACAGGTGTAAGAAAAAGGGAAATTGGAAGCAATGTACAGGTGTAAGAAAAAGGGAAATTGGAAACAATGTACAGGTGTACGAAAAGGGGAATTGGAAGCAATGTACAGGTGTAAGAAAAAGGGGAATTGGAAGCAATGTACGGGTGTAAGAAAAAGGGGAATTGGAAGCAATGTACAAGTGTAAGAAAAAGGGGAATTGGAAGCAATGTACAGGTGTAAGTAAAAGGGAAATTGGAAGCAATGTACAGGTGTAAGAAAAAGGGAAATTGGAAGCAATGTACAGGTGTAAGAAAAAGGGAAATTGGAAACAATGTACAGGTGTAAGAAAAAGGTAAATTGGAAACAATGTACAGTGTAAGAAAAAAGGGGAATTGGAAACAATGTACAGGTGTAAGAAAAAGGGAAATTGGAAGCAATGTACAGGTGTAAGAAAAAGGGGAATTGGAAGCAATGTACAGGTGTAAGAAAAAGGGAAATTGGAAGCAATGTACAGGTGTAAGAAAAAGGGAAATTGGAAGCAATGTACAGGTGTAAGAAAAAGGGGAATTGGAAGCAATGTACAGGTGTAAGAAAAAGGGAAATTGGAAGCAATGTACAGGTGTAAGAAAAAGGGAAATTGGAAGCAATGTACAGGTGTAAGAAAAAGGGAAATTGGAAGCAATGTACAGGTGTAAGAAAAAGGGAAATTGGAAGCAATGTACAGGTGTAAGAAAAAGGGAAATTGGAAACAATGTACAGGTGTACGAAAAGGGGAATTGGAAGCAATGTACAGGTGTAAGAAAAAGGGGAATTGGAAGCAATGTACGGGTGTAAGAAAAAGGGGAATTGGAAGCAATGTACAAGTGTAAGAAAAAGGGGAATTGGAAGCAATGTACAGGTGTAAGTAAAAGGGAAATTGGAAGCAATGTACAGGTGTAAGAAAAAGGGAAATTGGAAGCAATGTACAGGTGTAAGAAAAAGGGAAATTGGAAACAATGTACAGGTGTAAGAAAAAGGTAAATTGGAAACAATGTACAGTGTAAGAAAAAAGGGGAATTGGAAACAATGTACAGGTGTAAGAAAAAGGGAAATTGGAAGCAATGTACAGGTGTAAGAAAAAGGGGAATTGGAAGCAATGTACAGGTGTAAGAAAAAGGGAAATTGGAAGCAATGTACAGGTGTAAGAAAAAGGGAAATTGGAAGCAATGTACAGGTGTAAGAAAAAGGGAAATTGGAAGCAATGTACAGGTGTAAGAAAAAGGGAAATTGGAAACAATGTACAGGTGTAAGAAAAAGGTAAATTGGAAACAATGTACAGGTGTAAGAAAAAAGGAAATTGGAAACAATGTACAGGTGTAAGAAAAAGGTAAATTGGAAACAATGTACAGTGTAAGAAAAAAGGGGAATTGGAAACAATGTACAGGTGTAAGAAAAAGGGAAATTGGAAGCAATGTACAGGTGTAAGAAAAAGGGGAATTGGAAGCAATGTACAGGTGTACGAAAAGGGGAATTGGAAGCAATGTACAGGTGTAAGAAAAAGGGGAATTGGAAGCAATGTACGGGTGTAAGAAAAAGGGGAATTGGAAGCAATGTACAGGTGTAAGAAAAAGGTAAATTGGAAGCAACGTACAGGTGTAAGAAAAAGGTAAATTGGAAACAATGTACAGGTGTAAGAAAAAAGGAAATTGGAAACAATGTACAGGTGTAAGAAAAAAATAAATTGGAAACAATGTACAGGTGTAAGAAAAAGGTAAATTGGAAACAATGTACAGGTGTAAGAAAAAAGGGGAATTGGAAACAATGTACAGGTGTAAGAAAAAGGGAAATTGGAAGCAATGTACAGGTGTAAGAAAAAGGGGAATTGGAAGCAATGTACAAGTGTAAGAAAAAGGGGAATTGGAAGCAATGTACAGGTGTAAGTAAAAGGGAAATTGGAAGCAATGTACAGGTGTAAGAAAAAGGGAAATTGGAAGCAATGTACAGGTGTAAGAAAAAGGGAAATTGGAAACAATGTACAGGTGTAAGAAAAAGGTAAATTGGAAACAATGTACAGTGTAAGAAAAAAGGGGAATTGGAAACAATGTACAGGTGTAAGAAAAAGGGAAATTGGAAGCAATGTACAGGTGTAAGAAAAAGGGGAATTGGAAGCAATGTACAGGTGTAAGAAAAAGGGGAATTGGAAGCAATGTACAGGTGTAAGAAAAAGGGGAATTGGAAGCAATGTACAGGTGTAAGAAAAAGGGAAATTGGAAGCAATGTACAGGTGTAAGAAAAAGGGAAATTGGAAGCAATGTACAGGTGTAAGAAAAAAGGAAATTGGAAACAATGTACAGGTGTAAGAAAAAGGTAAATTGGAAACAATGTACAGTGTAAGAAAAAAGGGGAATTGGAAACAATGTACAGGTGTAAGAAAAAGGGAAATTGGAAGCAATGTACAGGTGTAAGAAAAAGGGGAATTGGAAGCAATGTACAGGTGTACGAAAAGGGGAATTGGAAGCAATGTACAGGTGTAAGAAAAAGGGGAATTGGAAGCAATGTACGGGTGTAAGAAAAAGGGGAATTGGAAGCAATGTACAGGTGTAAGAAAAAGGTAAATTGGAAGCAACGTACAGGTGTAAGAAAAAGGTAAATTGGAAACAATGTACAGGTGTAAGAAAAAAGGAAATTGGAAACAATGTACAGGTGTAAGAAAAAAGGAAATTGGAAACAATGTACAGGTGTAAGAAAAAGGTAAATTGGAAACAATGTACAGGTGTAAGAAAAAAGGGGAATTGGAAACAATGTACAGGTGTAAGAAAAAGGGAAATTGGAAGCAATGTACAGGTGTAAGAAAAAGGTAAATTGGAAGCAACATACAGGTGTAAGAAAAAGGTAAATTGGAAGCAATGTACAGTGTAAGAAAAAAGGGGAATTGGAAGCAATGTACACGTGTAAGAAAAAGGTAAATTGGAAGCAACGTACAGGTGTAAGAAAAAGGTAAATTGGAAACAATGTACAGTGTAAGAAAAAAGGGGAATTGGAAACAATGTACAGTGTAAGAAAAAAGGGGAATTGGAAACAATGTACAGGTGTAAGAAAAAGGTAAATTGAAACAATGTACAGGTGTAAGAAAAAGGGAAATTGGAAGCAACGTACAGGTGTAAGAAAAAGGTAAATTAGAAGCAATGTACAGGTGTAAGAAATAGGGAAATTGGAAGCAATGTACAGTTGTAAGTAAAATGGAAATTGGAAGCAATGTACAGGTATAAGAAAAGTGAAATTGGAAGCAATTTACATGTGTAAGAAAAGTGAAATTGGAAGCAATGTACAGGTGTAAGAAAAAGGGAAATTTATCAGCAAACAATTTCCATAGCAAAATTATCAACACCGCAATTTCTAAGCAATTTGTATGGAAAAAGGAATGCAAACTTTTACGTAACCTCAATTTCAGACTCATCTGGATTCACTTCATTAATGAACTCTTGGGATTTTTCTATTTCAACCACTGGCCCTGTTAAAAGAAAAGAAAAAGGGGGAGTTGATAACTTGTTAGTGATGTATCGAAAGGGTGCCATGATTAATCGGCCCGCTGGCGTTGAGTAGTGAAAAGTCTCGCCGTTTGACTAGGTCAAAATTTCCGACTACTCCAAGATTTTAAAGAAAGAGGTTTTCTGTGTACTGAAAAGATTTTGGTTTCTTTCTTCTCAGAAATAAAGAAAATTCACACCACAGTCGACTTCCACTCTCCTCCTCTGTCATTTACGGCATATCAACCCTTTTGGGTTATTTATAGCCGAATCCATTTATATTTGTAAAAGGATTTCATGCTTGAGGTTTATAATATTTTTAAATGTGTAACAGATTCGGATGAATTTCTTTTATATGCGTAAATTACTTGAGTAAACAATCTACAATTGATTAATTTTTTTCCTAAGGAAGTTTGGTTTATTGAACTTATAGATGTTAGATTTTTTGGTATAAACCCACCATTTTCAGAAAGGACATCATGATTTCTACTTTGATGTCTTCAAATAGTTCCTTCATAGTACCAACATTGTCGTGTTTTCCTCACACGGGAGCAAAATCAACACATTCTAACATAAAGTGTTTCACTGTATATGGCACTTGTCAAGTCGCACACCATGGTGGCTCCTTCAGCTCAAGCAGGAATGAATCGTAGCTTTTGTGTGGCAAATACGTCAGTGATTGCTCACCGACAACAACCAGTGGTGTTTCCTGGAGTCTGAGTGACAACAAGCCTCCCCACGTTTCCAGTACTCTCTACCTCTTTTCAGTTACCACTGCAAATGACCTTGCGGTATCGTAACAGCCGCCTACCATTGATTTCTCGCTGGCAACGACCAAACAAAGCAAGAATAATCCAGAATAGCTGATAAACATGAACATCATCTTAAGCCAGGATATTCGAATCGAATTACGAATTGTAAAATTGTGCACTGCAGGAATGAATCGTGGCTTTTGTGTGGCCAATATGGAGTGGTACACTTTATTCTTGTTCTTTTGTCTCTGATAAAATTGGTCTCATTCCAAGACAGACATTTTCTAAAGACGTAAATCGTTATCAGCTCTCACAATAACTGTCAATTAATTAGTAAATCCTCTTCGTCCAATTGTAAAAAAGTTGTTAGGTAGAAAGCATTTCTACCTAAGAAAATAAAATACACATATTAAAGGGAGATAACTTGTCAGAGTTATTCACCTTGAGAATTTGGAGAGTTACGTCCCTTTGGTTTCCCACCGAGACAGACATTTTCTAAAGTCGTATGTCGTCATCAGCTCTCACAATAACTGTCAATTAATTAGAAAATCCTCTCCTTCCAATTGTAAAAAGGTGTTAGGTAGAAAGCATTTCTACCTAAGAAAATAAAAAAATCTATTTATTCAACCGAATTACTTTTCCCTGTTGTGGGTTCTCGCTCGCTGTCTGAGTTGGAGTTGTCAGACACATCGGAGTGAGATCTTTTGGATTTGTAATTTCTGGGTTTTTTTTTTATAGGGTTTTATAGTTTCCATCTGGCTGTGTTTTATTTATTCACCTCTTTTTTGCTTTTCACCCTCCTTGGAGCCCAAAAGTGGGAGATGTTACTTCTCTTGCTTTGTGAAAAACAATATTTTTCATCAGCGTTTTCCTTAAATAAATATACTTTAATAACTTCATAATTAAACAAACTTCTAAATTGAGGGAGGGAGGGAGGGAGAGAGAGAGAGAGAGGGAAGACGTGAAGCGACTTCATGTAAGGAGCTAAAAAAAATACTTCAAAGTCAAAAAGTTGACGAAACTATTAACCAAGCAGCCGATAACTTTTGGAAGAAATTAATCGCGTTAAATTAAAAGAAAAAAATGAATTTCTATAATCTCTGTCAGCTCGTTGAATCTCTCGAAGGACTAATTGAGTTTTTTGAAAAAAAAAATGTAGAAAAAAAAAAAAAATGTAGAAAAAAAACTTAGAAAATAAAAATGTAGAAAAAAGAAACTTTGAAAAAAAAAATGTAGAAAAAAAACTTAGAAAAAAAAATGTAGAAAAAGAAACTTTGAAAAAAAAAAACTTTGAAAAAAAAATATAGAAGAACTAATTGAGTTTTGGGGGAAAAATGTAAAAAAAAAAAAATTTTTTTAATTAAAAAAAATTTAAAAATTGGAAAAAAAGTTTTAAAAAACCCAACGACATTTGCTTAACAAATCAAACAAAATCATTTTTTGAAACTTTCCGTGCACAAAACAACAAAGAAACATTTTATTTAAAAACATTTTTTGTTGTTGTTTATGGCAGTCACTCCAGACAAGGCATGAAGCCACTTTATGTAAGGAGCTAAAAAATATAGAAATACTACTTCAAGTTCAAAAACTAGCCAACAATAAGTGTTAGATGGATATATTTCGACCCAGAAAACAGCAATTCTTCCCCCTTTGTCAGAAACATCGCTCATGGAATGTGAGGACTAAAAGACAAAAATAAAGAGAAGTAAAAGGAGCGAGAAAGTCTGGAAAAAGAAAAGGAGCTAGAGACTCTGGAAAAGAAAAAAAGAAGCTAGAACCTCTGGAAAAGTAAAAAGGAGCAAGAAACTCTGGAAGAAAAAAAAGAAAAGAAATAAAAAATTCTGAAAACGAAAAAGGAATAAGAAACTGAAGGAAGAAAAAGGGACAAATTCTGGAAAACAAAAATTAAGAGGGAAAAATATGAAAGAGAAAAAAAACAAAAAATCTTAAGGTTGAAAATAAAGTGAAAAAAAATCAATAAATAAAAAACACGTTTAAATAAATTAATATATAAAATATAAAATAATATATAAAATATATATAAAATATATATAAAATAATATATAAAATAATATATAAAATATATATAAAATAATATATAAAATAATATATAAAATATATATAAAATATATATAAAATAATATATAAAATATATATAAAATAATATATAAAATAATATATAAAATATATATAAAATAATATATAAAATATATAAAATATAAAATAATATATAAAATATATAAAATATAAAATAATATATAAAATATAAAATAATATATAAAATATATATAAAATATATATAAAATAATATATAAAATAATATATAAAATATATATAAAATAATATATAAAATAATATATAAAATATATATAAAATAATATATAAAATATATAAAATATAAAATAATATATAAAATATATAAAATATAAAATAATATATAAAATATAAAATAATATATAAAATATATATAAAATATATATAAAATAATATATAAAATAATATATAAAATATATATAAAATAATATATAAAATAATATATAAAATATAAAATAATATATAAAATATAAAATAATATATAAAATATAAAATAAAATCTATAATAAAATATATAAAATATAAAAAAATCTATATAAAATAAAATATATAAAATATATAAGATATAAAATAAAATATATAATAAAATATATAAAATATAAAAAAAATCTATATAAAATATAAAAAAATCTATATAAAATAAAATATATAAAATAATATATAAAATATAAAATAAAATCTATAATAAAATATATAAAATATAAAAAAATCTATATAAAATAAAATATATAAAATATATAAAATAATATATAAAATATAAAATAAAATCTATAATAAAATATATAAAATATAAAAAAATCTATATAAAATAAAATATATAAAATAATATAAAATATATATTAAAATATATAAAATATAAAAAAATCTATATAATATATAAAATAATATATAAAATATAAAATAATATATAAAATATAAAATAATATATAAAATATAAAATAAAATCTATAATAAAATATATAAAATATAAAAAAATCTATATAAAATCTATATAAAATAAAATATATAAAATATATAAGATATAAAATAAAATCTATAATAAAATATATAAAATATAAAAAAAAATCTATATAAAATATAAAAAAATCTATATAAAATCTATATAAAATAATATATAAAATATACAAAATCTATAAAATATAAAATAAAATCTATAATAAAATCTATAAAATATAAAAAAATCTATATAAAATAAAATATATAAAATAATATATAAAATATATAAGATATCAAATAAAATATATAATAAAATATTAAAAAATCTATATAAAATATAAAAAAATCTATATAAAAGCTATATAAAATAATATATAAAATATATAAGATATAAAATAAAATATATAAAATATATATCAAATAATATATAAAATATAAAATAAAAAAAAAACACGCTCAAATAAATGTAATTAAACAACAATGAAGAAAAAAAATTAAATTTTAAAGACTTTTTTAAATCAGACACTAATAATCCTTTTCCTTTACTTCATTACCCCCCCCCCCACGTCACCCCACCCACACCTGTAAGATACGGCTGGTTGCTTCCATTCAGCCGGCATATAATGGTATATCCAGTAATTTATATTATTAAAAAAAATTCAAAGTAGTTAAGGGTTGAAGTGGATGGAAGGGGGGAGGGAACGACAACAACAACAAAACCTCTGTCAACCTAATGTACTTTCATTGTCACTCTCTTTTCTTCTCCGTTCCTCCCTCCATGTCAGGGGAGCAATCAGGCGGTTCTTATTGGGACACCTTGATTGTGTTTCTGCTGCAGTTTCGTACTTACCTGCCTTTTTTTTTTGTTTTAAATTATTTTTTAAATTTTTTATGCGCTATGCAGTTCTTAATAATTAGAAATAAATAAATGAATAAATAAAAAGGAAAAGAGAATTGCATTTTCGCTCTCTCTCTCTCCGCATCAGCGATGCAAAATTATCAACCGCTTAAGTGAAAAGCGTCTTGCTTGACAATGCTTCTTTGTCATTCGAAAAGGTTACGATATTCCCGTGGATGTTGTCGCTGTCGTCATCGTCGATGTCGTCAAAGTAAATGGCGAGGAAAAACTTTCACCCAGAACGCAAGTCTCGGAGCAAACACAGATATCAGGTGAGTTTAAAAATAATTTTCATCAGCTAAACTACGATATTAAAATTTCTGCATGTTTGTCTCTGCGTCTTTCTGCCGAAAACGGCACCACGGATCCACAAACATTTTTTTTTTTTTTTTTTTTTCCCCCCAGAAACTGCTGGGGTCCGCTTGCGTTTCAGATATCAGAGATATTAGTTTAATTAACATAAAACAAAAACCGGCATGCTTTTAGGTTGCTTCAAACTCTCCAATTATAAATTTTCTTTTCAGGCGGCCACCGGAGAATGCTGAGAAGTACCCGCTATTTCAAAATCCCTTTTCTCTAACCTATCATGTGACCTATTCAGCCAATCAAATGGATCAGTAACTAGAACGAAGAAAGCATTATAATACTGACACCCCAATGCTTTGAAATGAACGACCCATTTTCTTCAACTTCGAGCATGCCAATGCTTTCTTCGTTCTGCAACCAGAATTTGAATTCATAACATCCAACGACATTGGCGCGGATATCACACATAACAAGGACATTTTATCAAAAAACAAAAGGAAAAAAGTTTGTTTATTTTTGTTTTTGTTTTGAAAAAAAATGACACAATTCTGGTCAATTCTGATAATGGAATATTATTCCGAAATTAATAAGATTAAAGTAAAAAAAATAATAAATTAATCTTGCATTGATAATGGCTTATATTTTCAATTTATATATATATATATATATATATATATATATATATATATATATATATATATATATATATAAATAAGTAATCCAACAAAAGATATAAGTGTCAACTAATATCTTATAATTAGTGAAACATCCGGATAAAAACTGAAGCTCAATATACTGGATAGAGCATTAATATTATAATATAAAATGAAGTAATAAAATAAGGTGTCAATCAAATTTTATTAGAATTCAAAGTTCAAGCAAAGTATCCTTAAGTCCTTAGCTCATGAGTTTTCAAAGATAATTCTTCTCTTCACAGGACCATTACCGCAGTTATACTACTACAGATAATAAAATTACGCTTTGAAAATATATAAAATTATATACACAAATACACATAACATCAAAAACATATCAACCCAAAAACATACTTTTTGTTGAATCCATACAGTCCATCCAGGTCATACATATTGAGAAGCATAATCAGGAAAGACATTACTCCAAGTTACAAACAGCAGTCCAAATACGTGTAATTGAAGGGGCTGACAAAGTTATCCAGTCCCGAAATGTGTCAATATTCAATGTTAATGATAAATAAATCAAATAATATAGAAAGTCCAATCAAAGTTCCAAAATCCCGAAATGTGCAACCCAAGTCAAATCAAAGTTCGAATTTTATATTATAATATATATATATATATATATATATATATATATTAATGATAATAATAATAATAATAATAATAATAATAATAATAATAATAATAATAATAATAATAATAATAATAATAATAATAATAATAATAATATTAATGATAATAATAATAATAATCCAGGTAAAACATCCACAGGGTTAGTAATCCAAAGAATTTCAACCGGGTTTATAAAAAGTGCTCAATATTAAATAGAGCTTTTATATTATTAACGGTCCCAACCACGTGACTTTCCAAATTTTAATTTTCTT